>VZTB01017316.1:406460-772009 GCA_013397245.1 Thryothorus ludovicianus | reverse complement strand
TTTGGTTTTTTTTTTTGTCTCCTCAGTGTTTCCATAGACAGATGTGAATTGATAAAGCTTCAGAAATGAAATAATATAACTGAGAAATTCCAGGACTTGTAACTTTATTTAATATTTCCACCAATAAGTCTGCAACTGTTGTGTAAATTAAGTTAATGTTTAAATCTACTCATAAATGTGGTCTGCATGAAATGCTCTTTTTTAAAAATCACTCCAAGCTATAAAATGTACCAACTTTAGTGAAAACAGTATGCATTTATTTAGTCCTGCAGCTCTGACATGAAGGCTGTATTTTGTTTCTGCTTGTTCATCAGGAACAGAATTGGCCACCAGGGATCTGATCTTTCAAACTTGCTTAAAGTCAAACACACAAAGAGTTACACTGGCTTCAGTGGAACTACTCATGTCCCAAATGCTAAGCACATGCAAAAATCCCTATCATCTTACAAATGTGCAAAATGAACACAAGATCTTTGTGTGGGTTTGCTCCCAGCTGATGACAGTTTCAATGAAGGAGAGAAGCACGGGACATTAGATTTGTGTAGCATGGCTGTAACACATCTGAGGGCTGAGCTAGAATTGGATCAGACACTATCATACAAAATACAGAAACCTATTTCTTTAGATCTCTGTAGGACATGTGACAGCATGGTATAAGGATAGACAGAGAGTGACTGTCTCATTACATGGCAGAGTTGAGAGTGGACAGCTGCTGTGACCTGCCGGGTGCTGATACAGCACAGCAATAAGTTCAGACAGGTTAATTCCCAAACCTGCTGAAGGAATAGGTCCTTGCATTCAATAAGACCCAAGAATGGACCATCAGCTCAGTTTGAGAATCAGCACTCCTTAGATAATTTGTATTACTCAATAAAAAGTACAAATTATGACATACAAAGATTAATGAAGTGAGATGCCTTAAATCAATCAACAGTCAGACATATGTCAAAGCAAAATCTGACAGATGACTGATGGAAAAGTAAAGATGAGCAGACAATTTTGGACTCTTACAATAAATTTTTACAAATAAATCCATCAGAGGGAAAAGAGGTGGAAGGGATTAGAACACCACAAAATTAACCTAGTAATATTAAAAGAAAAATAAGGATATTGAACAGATCTGTCTCCAACTGATGCCAGTTACATTATTACACAATTTCTCTGATGTAATTACAGTTTTAGGACAGACTTAGAGGGGAACAATCTTACATTTGAAGAAAGGAGGTTTTAGAGTCACAGGACTTAAATTGACCTGAGGCTGAAAACGAAAAACACAAAAGACTAACAAGAGCCTATATAAAATAACGACAGTGGGAACAGGATAGAAATAAATCTCCCACCAACAATAACACAAAAGAGAAATAAAAGACAGATTTCAAGACTGGCTCACTCAGGCCACAGTGAAATAGCAGCAAAGGCAGTGTGCTAGTAACCTCTGATCCTGGCAAATCCTGTGCTCACACAGCAATGAAAATTGTTAAATGGAAAGATGTAGTAAGACTCGTGGAGCTTGGTGGAGGAATGCACCTGCCTACAGGGAAGAGCCTGGAGGTTGATCTGCACAGACATAGTCCACTGCATAAATAACAAGCTCACCGGTACACACACAAAAAAATTCTCCTATGTTTCTGTCCTAACAGGTACTAAATGTAGGCACAAGTATAGGAATCTCATCATACTATGGAATCTAACTCTTTTATGGCCTTTGAGACCCCCATGTTTTTTACCCTGATTAACAGAGAGGCAATACTGATGGCTGGTTGCATATGATCTTTCATTATCATTACATAATTATGGAAGAAGCAGTGAAAATATTAGAAAATTTTTCATACTTAAGCAATTTCCCCTATAGTAAGATTAAGTCAAGTCCTTTCAAAAATTTAGAGTGGGAAAAGTAAAGAGCAAACGAATAGTCCAGTGTTTCTTGGTGGCACATTTGGATTCTTTTTCTGTTATAAACATATAGGATCCTCTCTAAGAAACTTGCTATTTTCAGGTGTCTAACACTAAATAGAACATACATTATGAACCATCTCAAAATAAGTACCTTCAGCTGAGTACACAGACAGGTGAGTCATTCTGCAGTAGAAAAGCTTTATCAACCAATAACTGATCCGTGTCAAGTGTATCACAGTCTTTTGAGCAGCACACTTTATTTTTTTATGAACTGGAATTAAAAAATTAAGGCTGTTCCAACACATCTTTACAGACTGACACACTGGGACGTTTTCATGCCAGATCTACCTCTCAGGTTTGCATTAGCACTGTCTGTCACGTTCAATCAGGTGTTTACAAAAATCATCAAAAGGTGAAGCAACCAGTGCATCCAAAGGTGCACCTGTGCAATATAACACTGGTGGAAGATATTTGGCAACTGCAAATGATGCTGACAGAAAACAGATATCTAAAAGACAGGATTTTATGTATAGATATATATATATAGGTTAACATTTTCTTTGCACATTATATATAAAAAACATCTGTATCATGATAAATGTTTACTTAGTGAAAGACACATTAAAATCACAGAATCAATTAGACTGGGTAAGACCTCTGAGACCACTGTGTCCAACCTATGACTGAAACACCACCTTGTCAACCATACCACGGCACCAAGTGCCGCATCCAACCTTTCCTTAACCACCTCAAGGCGCGGTGACTCCACCACCTCTTCGGGCAGCCCACTCCTGATTCCGAATCTATTTAGAAGACTTCTATTTCTAACGAAACAGGTGTCCCAGCGATGCGCCAGGGCCCCGGGGATGGNCCGCCAGCGCCGCCAGTTAGCCAGGCAGGGGCGACCTCTGCTGTTCCTTTTGTTTTCAGGCCCAGAAAAGCGGGGAAAAAACCCAACAAAACAAAACAAACCGAACCGACACTTTCCTTTTGCGGAGGAGGAAGAGAGGAAAGTGGTTTTCGACATTCTTACAGCGTTCCGCAAATTATCTTCTCTGCTCCCTTGTGCCAGCTTAGTCTGTTGGCCTCAATATTAGATTCTGAATACGAGATCATTATTTGAGACAAATATATGGTATTTATATACAGGTATTTACATGGTAGATGTCTTATTTGGACCGTGAAAACAAAAGAAAAATAATTTGTCTATGCCGACAGCAGTTAAAGAACTTCAACAAAAAAGCCAGCTAGCTTATATATAATATTCTACATGAGCTGGTGGTCTCAAATCATAGCTTATTTTTACAGGTTTTATATTTGGGCAGCTTGATGCAGGAAACAAAGTCTTCATAATCAGTGCTAATAGTGAAACCTCTCTGGATGTTCCCTTCATGTCTCCACAACTTGCACAGTACAAAGAACAACATTTCACACTGAAAGAACGTAACAAATTCTGCTCTATTTTTTAGTAATGGAAAAAACAACAGCAGCACAGCAGTAGCACTCCCCATCCCCCAAAATAACCAAAGCTTTATGCTTATTTCTATTTAAAGGTGTTTGATCCAAAGCAGCCTTCTAAAAGTTTGTCTTTCTTTGCTATTTTAATTAAAATTTTAGATAAACTGTGTAGGATACATTTGCCTGCAAGAACATAAACTTAAAATTTTTTCAACTCTTTAGTGTACATAGAAAAGTATCTAAAGGTAACTCCAAGGACTTCTCTACATTCATTGTAAGGAGGTACAAAACACTATAAAACACCAGGCGTCAACGTAAACAGAGGATCAGGACTTCCTTTTTCACTTAAGTAGCTAGGGACAAAAGTTTAAGGTCTTTGCACTTGCAATAAATTTCTTTCACTGGCCACCAAGGAAAATGAAACAAAAGAAAAAGAAAAGAAAGAGAAATACATTCTATCCATTTTCAACCCATCTTCAATTATGTGAGAACTTACCTTTGAAATTCTACCTTAAGCAAAAAGTATTAACTTCCCCTTTAAAAGTAAAGCTTTTCCAAAAGCCAGAGTAGAAAAACATAATTGCTGTGCCGTCATTGGAAACTACAGTTAAATAGAAACTTGACTTTGTTTCATTAAAATCACCTAGTTTTTAAAGCTCAAAAGTAAAGGACACCACCATCAGCATTTATATTGACAAGAATGTTCCTAAATGCCTTATCAGGGTGATTTAATTTTCCATCTGTCTGCTGGATTTGCTTTGCATGAAGATCTGGACACATACAAGAATGTGTGTGTTTTCTTTTTCTGCTATACTACTAAGAAAGTAACTCAGGATCACAGAGCAGCCTTTTGCTGCAACTAATCCCTCCGGATCTGGCCGAGCCTTTCAGGCTGCGCTTCCTGTCTCAACCCGCCTATGCATTCTGAAAGCAGAATGAAAAAAACCCAAAAATTTGGCAAACAGCCATTTAAAAAAAATACCAAAACATTTGCTATGTAGGTTGAACTTCAAAGAATGCTTAACCCCCTCCCCCCCCGTCCAAAAGACTGAGCAATGCAGAATCCTAGTTATTCCTTGGTTTCATCACATAGTGTCAAGGCTTTTTCTAGGGTCAGATTTGAACCCTCAGTAGGTGAGACACCCCAATCTCTGTACAGGATTGCAAAGAAACAGCAGGGTTGCATCATCAGAGCTAAAACAACTTCACTGAGGCAGAGCTAAGGACCTGACTGTGTTTCCGTATGAGCAGGAGTCAATTTAAAAATCCAGGAAAAAAAATCAAAAAGCTATTTTTTATCTCTTAGCTAAAATTATTGGTAAGTTATTTAAAAAATACAACTCTACTCAGTATTTAATCACAGCAGTAGCAACTAATATATGTGAGAACCACATTTACTAAGAACATAATTAATAACAGATCAAAATCTAGGACCAGACTGACCACCTCTTATACACAATAGAGAACCTCACGTTTGCAAATTTCAGCTGATTGAGATCATCTGAACATATGGGCAGCAGAGTAAGGAAGGATGGGTTAACTTATACCTCTATCTTGGCCCCTATTACATGCAAATATTAATAACAAACACAAAGTCTTCAAAGCATTCAACAGACCTCTATGGGTCACACACTGTGTTTAGGTAAGTAGGCCTTACACAGAAGTGACCAAATGACCATCACTTGGTGAGCTCTCCTGTGGAGCACCCTCTTATGACAGACAGACCAGAAGGTCTCTCTCTCTCTGAATTTATGATTTCATGCACACTGATCAGGCCAGTCTTGTCACAGCAAGGTCTAACTTCCCACCCCGCCAGAAAAAGCAATAAAGAAAACTCCTCAGTGCCTCAGAAGTTGCTAATGTCCATGTGATGTCAATGTTAGCTTTTCCAACACAACTCCTGTTATTAGCCTGCTCCCTTCTCCCACTTACACAAAGAAAACACAACAGTAAGGAATTGACCAAAACCTACGTTTTCACACACAGTAAGTTCTACATTCTCCCTTTATTTTATAAGGTGCATCAACAATAAAGGAGTTTTGGGGTTTTGTTTGTTTGTGGGTTTTGTTGTTGTTGTTGATGGGGTTGGGTTTTATCTTTGTTTTGGGTGTTTTTTCATTTGATTGTGTGTACATTTGTTCTGGTTTGTGTTTACTAGTGCCAAGACACACTTCGTCCTAAACGAGGCAGAATTCTATATAACCCCCAGAGCAACAAAGATCTTCCTTCCTTATTCTTTGGGAAAAAAGGAGATGTACATTTTCCTGAGCTTTTTCACGATAAGAAGGAAAACAATTATTCTTGCCGTGTTCTGAAGTTTTTTAAGCTTACAGAAGTGTTTATAGATATAATGGCTTTTATTTTGAATACATTTTCTTAATCACAAAGAACAAGCAATAACACTGCAGGTAATGCAAGAAGATAGCAGAAAAAAAGAGGCTGGTGAATATGAGGAAATCATATCAGTAGTCCTTCCTCACAACACGAGAAACACCCATATGATGCCCATACTGCTTTTCATCATGGGAACTGAAATAGGATTAGAAGAGTGCTTAACCAGACTATTTAACCTTCACTGAAAGAGATAGAGTAACCCAGAAAGTTCTCACTCTGTCACTACCTATGCCCTCCAAATAATCTCCCCTCCTGCAGCATGATATATAACTAGGTATTTATTTTGTTTCCTTTCCAGTGATTTACTGCTCTCTAGATAAATTTAATCCTCCACACTGTCTCCCACATACTTTTTTTGCAAAAAACTTGGACCCAGGAAAGATTTCCTGAAAGAAATATAGATTTGCTATAATAAAGGAAAGTAAAAGCCCTATTGCCCCTTAAGTCATGTTCAGGGTGGTGGGAGTTCACGACACATTGCATCAGCATGTATTGTTCTGTATGTTTCTTGTAGGCTTAAGATTAAAATATTCCTCGGCAAAACAACTAATGATAGTGGCAAAGAACTGTGATACACACATATTCTGTCATTTGACATAATACTCATAAACATGTGTTTTATACCAGAATCTCTAATGTAAGGGGAGAATAAAACAATGGCATTTTTTGCTTCACCTTTAAAGATAATGAGATTTCTTAACGCTGCAGAGGTTTTTCTCTCTGATGAAAAAGGAATCGGCTATTTCCTATAATTGCCAAAGGACTGAAGTCTGCCAAGGAGGCTCATTTTCCTTGCATCACCTTTTAGGAATGATCCACCAAGGTATATACTAGCCAGCAGAGCATCTGGAAACTTTGCAGCTGAAACTGAATGCCAGAGCTCACTGTGGCAAAATATAAGAAACTATTTACAGTGACACATATAACAATAAAGATCAGAGAACAGTTTTGGCACAGAAGAAAATTCAACACTCAACTTTCTTTATGTTTGCCAATATCTGGTTTAGTAAAATTATTCACTTTACAAGGCTTTTATTTATTCATTTTAAGAAAGAAGATAATGGCCTCAAGTATTTAATTACTGAGGCAGACTAAAGGGTAGGACAAAAACCTCCTTAAACCACATCTTAAATAAAAACAAAAAAAGAAGCCAGCCCACAAAATCTTTTCAAATACGCTCTTAAACTGTCCGAGATTTTTTTTTTTACTGATGTTTTATCCTTCCTCTGGAAATTCTCCTTCTGTTTCTCCCCAATATGTACAATACAAATTCTACACAGAAACTGAGTAAGAAAGTAATACACACCTACACAAATGTATATACAAGTTCATAACTAGATACTTTATTACTTATATATTCTGTGCCATGGGAAGTGCACATTCCATGTAGTTATATAGATGGATAGATAAGCCACTAGTTGAGTAGAGAGTACTAAAGAGGAAAATTATGTCTTGAAATATGACTAGGTGATTATATTTAGACTCTGAAAGATCCACTGAAGGGAGAATCATCTGCTTTACTAGGTAAGCTCCTGGAATAAACACTGGATGTACAATATTCATCTGCAACCTAGCAAATCACTGCAACATAGGCCTTTGTGTGGATTATGAACGCACATCAAATTAAATATTGTTACAGAGTTTTTCTCCCACCTTAGGATGCACTCAACACTTTCCTCCTTCCTGTCTGACAATATGTTGCCATGCTATAAAAGCCCTAATGCCCATTTCAACGATTAGCTGTACATCAGCATTACTACTTCAAATCCACAAGTTTCACATCAAGCATTAAATGGGATGAATATTGATCTGCTAAAGAGGATTTATTTATTTCTAGCTCTATCCAAAGATCAACTACTAGCAGCTTTTGGTGGATCTGTTGAGCTCTCACAGCACAAAGCTACTGCATACATGACACCGGACTTGACATTTCAGTTCTGGAAGAAAACCAAACAGTAAATTCACTGCAATAATCCTAGATAAATGAGATGATCACTGGAAAAGCTGAGATAGTTAAGTGGTCTATCAGAAAAGTCCAAAGGATGATATTGAATTGTTGCTACATAGTAACCTCTCTCATGATAATATGGCACAAGATCACCATATCAGATGCCAATATCTTTGCCTTAAAAAAGCATCATGACTTCAGATTATCTTGGAACACTTCACAATTATGTTCTGAGCTGAAAATTTTATACTCAGCATGATTATAATCAGATACTTATCAATAGCACAGTATTTACCCACGCAGTCCCTTTTTTGTCCTGTTCAGTCAATAACACACTAACAACTGTAAAATGCATTCAGGAAACACAGGTATCTATTTCAACCCTCCTAGGACTAGTAGGAGGTTTCTTGTGATGTTAGTGCTGCCCTCAAAATATGTTTTTCACTCTGTGTCAGTGTGGATCATTTCCTACTCTTTGGCACTGGTAAAGGAGGAAAATATACAAATGAGTGGATGAGAAGTGCAAGCAGATTAGAGATGAACTGGTGAGTTGCCTTGCCTTTTATACTCAGGTGGCAAGGGCATAAGAGGAAGCTATGTTTCCACTGACTTTGATAAGGAGCGTTTGAAATGTCAGTGTAAGAAGCCAAAAAATTCTTGCTGTGTCACTCAGGAAGAAAAAATAAGTCAAAATATTGTCTCAGTGCTATGTTCATCAAGACATATCACTTCAGTAGTTTATGACATTGTTCTAGTCATCTTTTAAATGTTTCACTTTTATTTATCTGATTTCTCTGCGGCAACTTTCCCTTATGAGAGTGTTTTAAACAGCACATGGAGAAGAAACAGAAACAATGACATGCAAGGAGAATATTTGCTGCTATTAAAGATTGCCTCATTTTTGTTTTCTCATACAACTACAATTCACAAAAAAATCTTCCAAAAAACTTCAGGAAAAAACCTGTGCAGCATGTTATCAAGACCAGATCTGAAAACCAATGTTTTGTTTTGTTTGCTTGAACTCTATGAATTCCTAAATGTCCTTGCCACAAGTAGCACTCGGATTAATCAGGTTTTTGTCCGTAGAGCAGTGTCTGCTTCACCAAGGATAGAGGACTTTGGGCCAGTTATAAGTGTCAATGAAAGAGGAGCAAAATGTATTTCAAAATTAGACCTACATTTAGACAAACTCAATCTGTTTCATTGTTTGGTTTCTGAAAAATATATTCATTTCATCTGTATAAAAAAAAAGACAGACTTCTGAAGACAGTGTTTATATGTTCAAATATACTTCAAATGCAGAAGCTCGTATTATTTAGAAAATCCCTTAAATGAAACAACTCAAAAGAAGTTTAAAAAGGTAATCTGAAATCTTTCCTGGGTAATCTCTGCTTGGCTAAATATCTTTAATGGGATAACATTACTGCAGAGCCCTCCAAAAATTTTCTTTTCCAACAGCCTATTTCATTCTTTTGGAAAAACAAAACAAAATGAAAGCATATAACCATAAGTAAATAACGTTAGGAGAGTCAGTTCTACACTGCCTGAAGCTTTCAGGCTATTTGTATCTGGAACACATGAAACAGTACCAAATTCATATCCTGAGATGTAAGAATCTTTTTCCTGTCATTCATATTCTCATAACATGGCTCTCTATAAACTACCTTCTAGGAACAGTGTCTACATGTGTAACATTATTTGGTAGAAATTTAAGTCCCTAATTCTTCCAATTTTTTCCACTACTAAATGAATTTAAAATAACAGAGTGTAATATAAGGAAAAACTACATAAAAAGATCACATCTATAAATATTTCTGTGATTTGTTGGGAGTGTCTGTCAAGCAAATAATAACAGGAATAATTGCTTAACTCTGGTGTAGTACATAATATTGTTACCTAACAATAATTTCTTTCTTCACTAGTACTTCATAACACTTATCAGTCTGAAAAAGGTTGCACTGCTTTTGGTTTGCAGTTGCAATTATGCTTATAAGAGCAAAATTTTTGGCATGGTGAAACTCTGTATTCTATCTTTTATCCTGACAGTGTCCTTCTGGCATCCCTACGGTAATTTCTGCCTCGGTAACTTGCTCTACCATTTAATTAAAAAAGGTATAAGCTCTTTCTTCTACCTGCCCTTCCCCCATCTCTTTGCACTAAATTCCCAAACTGTTGAAAAATGCTCACGTTTTAAAACTATTTTATAGTGAGTTTAAAATTAACCTATTTATCTTCCCCCCTTTCCCCCCCTATATTTACTTACTCATCCTTAGATCACATCTAATCTGCATGTAGAAAATGAAAAAACAAAGATGCCTGTCCTGGATTGATACACAAAGCAGTGCTTGGTGTTGAAACAGAGACACCAGTCATCCTTGGAATAATCATCAACAGGGATACGACCAAAGGCCAAACTCTTCTGCAGAGCTTCCACCAAGTCATGTGAGAAAGAACCTCAGTGAGCAATTTATAAGAGTGCAACTTCTTCAGGCAGCAGCAATTCTCAAATGTGCCATATTAACATGTAAATCACAGATACTTTTACAAGCCATATTTCCACACAATAGAACATTTTCTCTTTTGGCACCAAACAACAATTTATGTAACTTTATGTGCTAATTAGGAATTTTGTGGAATGTCAGTCTGTCCCATCCCATCCTCCCACCCCTGAGTACTAAGGTTTTAAAGAATGATCATAATCCAAACAGCACTATATGATGAACTCTGTGTCATACATACACCACATGAAATACAGATGAGGATTTTTTAATGTATTGTGCTACAAATCAAAAATTCTAACACTGCCCAACAAAACTCCTAGCTGCATAAAAAGATGCAATAAACCTCTCTAACAGTAGCTGATTTGTATGCAACATTGACCATAAGGGTAACTCTTCAGTAAACCTGAATCTCATATATAATGCATAGCAGTTAATAAATCATAGTAAAATCAGGTGGCTTAAAGCCAACAATACCCAACTAGTAATGGAAAAGAGGGAAAGATTTATAGAGAAACAGACTCTGTCTGGATTTTGCTTTAAAGAGGCTCACACAGTGCAGTGGGAAGATCTTGCTGTGGTTTCCAAGTGGACACAACTCTGTCATGCTGACTCACTTCATCCTTCCCCCAGCATTGCTCTTCACTTACCGCAGGTGATGCCTCTTCTCCAAAAATCATCTTCCTTGACCTTCCACTGGATTTTTCGCCTATCAGGTCCGCAGCATCTGAGCTGAAAAGGAGAGAGGAGAGATCAAAATAAGATCAGAGAATTGTTCCTGAAATTTCACAAAAAAATCCACACTCGATTTTAAACTTAAAGAAGAATGCTTAAAAAAGCCTCCCAAAACTGGCTTCTCGAGCCTCAAAAAGTCATGCTACGAATTAGTCAAAGTGTCACACATTCCCCAGATCCAAAATCCAGCTTCATAGAAGGGAGAAAGCATACTTCAGCATTTAGGATGGGAAGAATGTTTTCTTGCTTTAAATATCAAGTGTAAAACTGTTTGCTGTCTTCTCATTGGAGATCCAGGGGAGCAGGATATTAGAGACGATTGCTGCTGCATAGAACTGAGAAAATTCTTTTCTTGTTGTTTTAGAGCTTGCCCAGGGTGACCAGAGGCACTTAGCCAGGCAAAAGCATTAGTGCAAAGTTAAGGTGCAGCATTTTTACTTTAAGCATGCTTGCAGCTTCATCAATAGACAGTATGATGTCAACTACCTACGTGTAAAACAGGCATGATACACTTATGTCTTAGGAATCACACTCTGAAGGTATAGATAAATAACTAATAGTGAAGTTCTTCGGCTCTCAGTTGTCTTTGTTTATGTCATTCACTCTGACTAAGGGGAAAACATTTCTCTTTTTTATTCAGTTATGCTAAGTTTATGGTTGTCATTGTTGGGACCATCCTGGTACAGGATTTAGCTTGGGAAAACAGCAGCAAAATTTCTAAATCAAATGAAAACCAAACCCCTACTTCTCCACACTAAAAAGCGAATTACAAAACATCTACTTATGTCAGGTTTTTAAAGCCCATTTTGTTATTAAAAATACCCAATTGTTAGGCTGGTACCACACCACCAAAACCTTTTTAAAACTAAAAGCACCTTGCTGCATGTCAACCCAACGCACAAACCAGCCACGCTGCCGAAACAAAACCAGGTCGGCAGAGCCTCGCACAGAGGGAGAGCCTTTCCCCTTGCCGGGTGCGCTCCGCAGCCCTGGGAGCGGGGAGCGAGCGCTGCCCGGGAGGGACCCCGGGAGGGACCCCGCTTTCCCGGCCGCCAGTCCCTCGGGGAGGCGGCCCCGCTGCCGGAGGGACCCGGGGAGCAGCGGGACGAACACGGAGGGGCTGCCCGGGAGCATCGGGCGCTGCGATCGGCGGCGATGGGCGCATTCCCGGCCCGGGCACGAGATGGCAGCAGCCGCTTGCGGAACGCGGGCACCGGGAGCGGGCACGGCCCGGGCTCGGCTCCCGGCCGGAGGTCGCAGCTCCCGCAGCTGCGCCGCGGTACGCAGGGTCGTAAAAGGATTAATATCAAAAATTACACCCCCTAACCACAGTGAGACACAGACTGGAGACAAAATCGCCGCAGCAAAACTGACAGAAATAACGTGAACTCTACCGTTTCAGGCGGAGATAAATATTTGAGTATCACCTACTGCCAGGGAAGAGGATGGGATTTTCTCCTCTGACCCCAGTTAGCAGTAGGGTTGAGTGCAAAGAAGCGGGTCCATATATTTTTCCACAGATATCTTGTTTTCCACAAAAATTATTTTTTTCCTCACATGACAAATTATTTTCTTGCAATTTGTTTACAGTATCAAAAAGTAGCAATGAAGTCCTTCAAAATGATGGCTAAAAGCCAATCTCAATAATAGTTATTTACAGATGATCATGATAATAATAATAATGAAAACTAAAAAAATGAGAATTCTTATCCAGTAATTCAATTTTGTTCACAGTTTGTATATAGTTTGCTCTAGTTCACTTTGCAGATTTTTTTTTGACATAAAGCAACATGACTAGCACAAATAGTTACCAGTCAACAGTTTTCCATCTCTGCTTTGCTTTAAGGAAGATAAGCCACGTGAAATAACTTTTACATAAAACTGCTTTGCAAATAAACATTTGTTGCAAGCCCTACAATTGGTGAGCCACCACGCAAGCAAGGGGCTCTCAGCTGCTGCCACCCTGTCCTTCCAGAGGCACTGCAGGGTCCTGGCCTGAGCACTTATGGAGCCCAGGACCCACTGCAGCTCTCCCAACACATCACCCCCTGAAAAAAATAGCTGCAGTCAGAACCCATTCACATTTGTATGCCTTTGCTTCAGAGTATTGCCCATCCAGGGGATGGAATTCACTGGAATCCCATCTTGTGCAGGTACAAGTCACAGAGGTGCTGCCAGAAGGAAGCACAAGCAAGAAGGAATCCCCCTAGAAAGCAGCACCCAGTCAGTGCCACAGTGAGGAATGCACACTGTTGAAGGTGCTGTGATTTCCCTGCTTCATCAGCCTGGGTACAACGAGGCCCAGAGGATGTAGAAGTGCAGGGTAAGCTGATGACTGAAAGCACACTGCTCTTCCATGCACAACTGACGACAAATAATCATCGCAAAGGGTTTTCATGTATCAGCACAAGCACTGGATTATGCTTTTCTGGCAAGAAATGTCAACTTACTAACTATATTCCACATTGTCTTTACAAGTAGCCAAGAAAGTGTTATTCCAGAATTCATAGTTAGACTTGGTAATATTTTGCAAGGAACGGTCTGCTGGCAGACTCTGAGGATGTACAGTCTGTACAGTGTCTCGGTCTGTGGTTTGACTCCAGCTCTTAGCCAGAATATTCCACTGTCAATCAATCCTAAAGAGAAAAAGACACTGCTCTGGCTATTAAATAAAAACAAGAACATGTATGAATTAAGAAATTCAGATGAAAAACCAGCAAAAATGTATAAAACCCTCAAGTTAATCAAGAACTAAATTATTGGAGAAAAAGTGTAAATAGTAAACATTTTTTTTCCCAACACAATCCCTAAAACTAGAACAGAAAAGAGCAAAAACCCTAAATATCTTTTGACCAAAATTCCAGAAAAATATTATTATTTTGTTGAACGGGTGGGAAGAAAAAATTAAAATCAATGAACATCTTCCTTTTGCCCTGATCCCTCAGCTTCTTCTACAAGAGAGTTACATGTTCAAGAAGAATCTTAATGGCACTATATGGGTTCAGCCTGTCTGCAGTGCCTTTAATTGCTGTTTAAGTCCCATTTATCACTATTAGGTGAGACTCCCTGAGCAGGTGGGGGCCCCAAAAAATCTGTATTTGCTTCTAAAGTAGTTTTAAGTCCTTAAGGGATGATGCATAGAGTGTCAAGCAGATTTTAAAGAGGCAACAAAATAGCACATTAAGCTTTCATATCAACCCCCATTCGGTAATAGTTTGTGATATGTGCTGCCTGAAATACTGGTACAAACTCACCAAAGATGATATAAGATTATATAAAGAGGGTCAGAAGTTTGGGGAGAAGCACTGAACAGTAGCAGAGGAGGCACGGCAGCTGTTACACAGCACACAGCAACACCACAGAATAGTTTATGACAAGAAGTGAAGAAAATTCCACAATCCACCTGAAGCTACAGTGGGAATTATGTAGGCAAAATATAGTTATTAAAATTGGAATGCAACCAAGACTTCAGGGGCTAATAATGCTTTTCTTGCAAGAGATAGCAAAAAAATCCCCAAACATCTTCATTGACCACAAACTGCAAGACCACAGTTTTACATCTCAATTGAAAGACACGACTTTTTCCATGATAAATTGTCACAAGAACGTGATCTTTCTGGGATGTGATTTCCTGGCCAGCAGGCTCCATTTCCTTCCAAAAACTGCAAAAAGAATTAGTGATTTCAGGATCTTAAAAAAAAAAAGTAATGTCTTTAATATATATCTCTCTCTATAAATATACATTCCTTTATAAATGTGTATACACACCAACATATATAGATAATGTATATTAAAAAAAGCTTCTTTAAAGCTACTGCCAGCATTTGAAAATAATTGGCCAGTCTCAATGGTCTCTATGAAATGCAATTTGGAAGTCACAATGTGAATATATTTACTATATATAGTGTTCATCAAATTCCTTTATGTTAAGATTTTATTATTTCTCAACTAGAAATTGACTTAATTTTAAGCCCAAATATCCACTTCAACGAGGCGTTAAAACTCCTCACAGAAGAATTCAACTACATGGAGTGTGTAGTGTGTTTTATGTCTGTATCTATAAAACACATACATGTCATGCACAAATATTTAAATATGTGCAGATTCTGAAAGTACATGTGCATTAGGACCATAAATACTCCCAGAAGTGGAACACACACATTTATGCAGTATGTATTTGTTTATACAAGTATGACTAGAGTACATAAATGTAGATAAACCTCACGTGCATTATACATTGAAGGTGCTTTTCTGTGATATAAAATATTCTTTTATGATGACATTTGAGATGCACGCATTTCGAGGAAAACTACATGGAAAATAGCTCATCTCAGGACTGAACAGATAATGGGTGCTATTCCAATTTGTCAAAGCCCTTTTACAGCCACTGTACATACTAGAGAAAAATAATTTTTTGCAGATGTTTATTTTAAACCAAACTTGTTCTTGTATTTTGCTGCATTGAAAGATATCAATCTCTTGCATAGACGTAAAGCAGCTGTAAAGCAGCATAGATTGCCATAACATATTACCACAGCATCTTACCACATAAAGAAGAAACATGCAATGGTGAGCACACAATCAAACTTTAAAAAGGGCAATTCTTTTGAATGCAGTAACATTAGGTGGTTTAGAAGCTTCAATAAAATTGTACCCATAGTAAGACCTGATAAAGCAGCAGAAAGAATTTACTTTCCTTTAAATATAGCATAGGAAATGCTGAATATGTTAGAAAATAATTATATATATATATATATATAAAACTCCAACTACCATATGGTCTTTCATTACTTGAAAGTATTAATTTTCCTTGCTTTATTCAGGTTTTGAGTGAAATCTACTCCTAACACAATTAATGCTAGACAAATAGATGTAACATTTAAGACTTTGACTTTGTAACCTCAGTGGCTTTCTTTTATCAGCAAGGGGAATTTTTGAGATACACATTGAGTAAATACATAAATATTGAGGCTTTTTTCACTGTATCCTCCTTCCTCATACATTTCTTGCCTTATATTTTTCTTTTGACCGTCACACTAAGTCCAGAGCCTGGAGCATGGTTTGGAAGTACGCACAATGGAGATACCAGAGTCTCTATCAGACTGCAGCATCCCCAGTCACTGGCTGTGTCAGGTCAGCCAGGTGCACACACACACACACACCAGTGACCACCCCCTCAGGTGGCTGGGCTAGGCTGTGCCTTCCCTCTGCAGGCTGGCCAGGAGAGAGCCAGATTCCACCTGGGAGCTCTGCGTCCACGGGAGCTCACGCTTACACCATCCCCACTGTTCACGTCCTCGGCAGAACTGCTACCAGAAGGTGCAATTACAGGCTTGTCTGCAGACACCCAAGAGAGTTTTAGCCACAGGGAGCATCTGTGGGACTCTACCCTCTCGATACAATTACTGAATTTGCCTCACAAAGGCAATATTAGGTGCACACTTGAAATCTGGATGTTATGAGTGTGGATACAGGCTCAGAGTTTTGGAAGCGTGTCGATTATCCTGACTGCCCAGGGTACCATTGCACACTGCTCTCATGCCCAAACTGTGGCAATGCTTTTTCTTGTCATTTTAAAGACAATAATTCTTTTGACGTTTTTAAGACAGTAATTCTGTGATGCAGAAAGAGGCATAAATAGTTAGAGTTCCATTTCATTCCCCAAATTATTTGTACTTTCTGTCTGTTGGAAATTTAGCAGGCATTATTTGTAACTATGTATCAGGAGCATAAACATTTACATGACCTTGGCATTCACACCACAATTATCTATAAATTCTGACTCAACTCATGATTATTTATCATCTTTTTGAAGTGTAAGCATATAGAGGCTTTCACAAGGCTAACCAGAAAACCATCCACAACTTAAAATTGCCTTAAGCAATATTTGCAATACAGAAGATCTGATCCTCTGATCCTAAGGACAGCTATTCCCAAAATAAACTGATGGAAATACATAAGAGAGCAGACTCAAATGAAGATTATTCACACAAGGACAGAGTTTGAGATTAGGTCCTTCTTTGTTATTTATTACTTTGGACTGTAAATCACAAAATACTTGATTTCTTTGTTATTATTGAGCTTTATAAGGCTGTATTATAGCCTTTTTAGTCTTCAGTTGTCCTGTTTTGTATCTCATTTTTGTTTGCTTCTGCTGTTTCGCCCTTCCCATACCAGTCATTCCTGTTTTCCTATACATTTTTGTATAGCTCAAGCAGAGCTGGCATGTTTACAGATGGCAGGTACAGGGGTGGGGGGGATGAGCCCACACAAGAAGTGACTTGTTGGTTCAAACAGCAAGTGAGCAAGCAGTTAGCAGATTTGGACTGCTCATCACAGAGCAAGGGCCTGGACAAGATGACAGCAGCAGTCTGCTTGAAAGCAGGTTGGGACCATTACTGGTAATTACAGTTAATCAGCAACAATTGTCTTGACCAAGATACAGATCAACATTGAGCACTAACCTAACAGGACCTAATGAGTGTAATGGAGGATGGAGACAGCCTGATTAAACTTGCAAGGCATTGAATGACCTGAGCAGATGAGCCATTATAATTCCCAGACCCTCTCTCTCTCTTTCCTTTTCAGCCTCCAGTCCCCAGTGCCGATGAAAACGAGTCCTGTAGGTATGGAGCGACTCAGACTCTGTCACAATATTCTCTCAGTGGTGGTTAATGGAATTAAACCTTGCACTCTGGTGTGACTGGGTATATTTCTGTGCTTTATTTTTTTTAAAAAGTAACTGATATTATGCTATATAGCAGTTTCTTAAAACTAATTAATAATGTCATTCAGCAGTCGATGGGTATTGCAATACCCAGACCATTTTTAAAGCATTTTGGGGAGGTAAAGAATATCTAAGCATTTAAACATAACAAAAAAGTGCATGGTTTTCCGTATCATTTTTGGTAGTGCTCTTTCCATTAGAGCCTAAACTAATCAGAGGCTCTTTTACCTCATGAAACTTCTGTGTGGGAACAAATAATTTTAATCCTTAAGATCCTTGTTAAGTATATAGTATTCTCATAAAATATAATTTTTGTGTCATTTTTGCAGGCAATTAATTCTATGTAAATTTTGATCTGAAAAGTTTCTGATTAAAAATAAAAATCTAAGAAAAACATGTAAAGCCAATAAAATTATAAGAAAAAAATTAAGAAACATTTTAGCATTTATATTAAAAAATTCTGCAATAACTGCATATTCTAAAAATTTTACATTTAAAAAGGTATTGCTTCTCACAGTATATGCTTCAAAACCAGTAGCAGTAGTAGCCTTTCAAGAAAAGCATGCTATAAAATTATTTCATCTATTGACTCTTCAGGGTTAAGAAAATGAATGTATAAAATAATTACAGTTCTGTAGACTTTTCCAAAATGTAAGTACAAACATATAGACTATTTACTGAAACACAGCCCTATCCCTTTTACTTCAAAGGGAGAGTAATTTTGCCAAAACTAGAAGAAAACCTGGGATTCTGGTGTGACACAAACCATCAAAACATCTAAAAGTCAGCCAGCATTTGGTACACCTGTGTTTTGTCAGGCCATAATGATGTGGTTTTCAGCCTGGCCCTATTTTCACATATGCTTCATGCTGCACCTATAGATCCTTTACAAGAATTGTAAAGTTTTTGCAGGAGTGAATAGCTGCAAGCAAATCCTTATTTAGCAGAGCATCTCTGCTGAGTCTCACTTTTTTGTTTGTTTTGGGTTTTTTCTGTGTTTGATCTTGATATAATTTTTATTGAGTTGAAAGGACATCATTATAAGTGACATAAATACTATTACCTGCCTTGCACTAAATGCATAGTCTGATGCAGCCAAGTCTTCCCCTGCTCTGCCTCTTTCTCAGTCATTAACCTCCCATTTTCCTATTTAAATCCTGCCCAGATTCCTAGCCTGCTGTCAAGCTCTGCTTGGCCATTTATTCTAGCAAGACATTCAAGAAAGTTACAAAATCAGGACATGCAAGAACTTCCCTATCCCATACCCCAGCAAAATGCCCAGACAAAGTAAAGGAATGCTCACACTTGTCATTTTGTTCAGAGTGGGGACTCTACTGGGGTAACAGTTCTCAAAGCGCTAGGGTAAAAACAAGACAAAAAAAAAAAAAAATTGAGAACTTCATTAGACTCCAAAGCTCATCCTGAAATTTCTGTTTTGTTGTGTTGGTCCTATTGAATGACCTACAAACCCCTCAAGACCAGGTAAGTGCATTATATCTTATTTTCTGAATAAAATAAGCCAGGTTCATTCTCACAACATTGCATTGCACTGAAGCTTCAGCTACAAACGAGCCTGCCAGAGAAATTCTTCCCATCGAAAGGGATGAACTGATTATGGAGAGTCACACACACAATCCCACAACCACTCTCCTCTGCATGATACAGTCAAGGCAAACTCTCCTGTTATCCAGAGTTCAGCAGCATCAGGGTCATAAAAATAATGTTGGCATCAGTGCCCTGGCTTGTGTCCTTGTGCCTGAGGATTGGGTTTATCACAATTGCTGTTAGGAGCCACTGTGCTGCTTTGGGCACTGTCTCTAGAAAAAACCAAAGAACCACACTCAGATGATATACCATGCTGGATGAACGAAGGGTAAGAAAAAGCAGCTCCAGAGAGAAATGGAGTTTTCCATGAAGCAGCCAAAAATCTCAATTAGAGCACCAGTTCAGACCAGCTGTGCACCTCATCTACATTTACCTTTTAGGCAGGCTGCAAGAACAGTGTTAGAGGCTAGGCAATCTTCAGGCAAATCTCAGGACAAAAAAAAAAAAATCTATTAAGGTTTAGGGTAAAAGATGAACAGCAAGCTGAGGCTGTTTCTCACCTAAACATCTCTTTCTGTGAGAAATATGGGACAGGAAAAGGTAATGCCTACCATATGTTAATTCTAAAAAACAGGATCTGTAACCAACATAGAGAGACAAAAACCAGATTATTTAAGCAATTTGGAAAACCCCTTTGATTATGTAAGATTATTATTAAGCGATCTAAGATATTAATGAAGTCTACTAGAGGTACCTAAAAACTCAGTATACATCTAAGGCATCTCATGGTTTTAGCTTTATTTTAGAAAAAAAACAATATCAAAGCAAAATGAAAACAACAAAAAAGCCCCAACCAACAAAATCTGCCACAAACCCACAACATTTTAATGATTTAGAAAATATCAGTCATTTGCACTTTCCTAGAAAAGCAATAAAAGCAACAGAAGTGTGACTACATTCAGTCAATAAGTTACTTTTTAAGTACAGGATTTGTTCTGGAAATGTATTTCTTCTTAAATATAATGTAAAAGATGGAAAATTTACTCCTTTGTCACTGCCAAGGTTTCCCCTCCTTCTTGGTGGTTCTCTCTCAAACCTTTTTAGTCCATTTTTAACTGGGACATGATTTCATGCTTATCTAGTAGATTAATAAACCCTTTTATTTTCCATCCCTCTTCTTCACCTAAAGACATTCAACATTGTAATTCAATGATATATTTCTTTCCATAAATTAGAGTTCCTTAATTCCCTCATCACAGTATATTCTTTCCATTTGTCTCTAATTAATTTTTGTCCTTTTTGCCCACTCTACACCATTTTAAATGTGCTTACATCAAAACAAACTAAACTACATCAGTATCACTTAGTGTTTAGAGATCCCTAAATTCTTAACCATAGAGATGACCTAGCCTTGCCTCATAATTTTTCAATCAAAATTTAAATATTGTAAAAGTATGATCCAGAAAAATGAAGATTTTGCACTAGAAATTATAATGAAGAGAGGATACACTGTCAATAAGCTTCTGTCTGTGAATTGAGCTAATTTGGATACTAGTCAAGTTCAGTATGAAAAACATGGGCTTTAAGAAACAAGAAAATTTACTCAAGATGTATCTCATAAGTCAAACATTTTTAAAGAATTAAAAAAGCCCATTTACTATTGTCAACCTATTATTGCAAAATACTGCACACAACTGAGATTCCTCTCTATGCAGAACATGAGAGAGAGTAGGTTTAGATTAGATATTAGGAAAAATTTTTCAACTATGCAGGTAGTGAGGCATTGAACAAGTTGCCCAGAGATGTTGTGGATGCCTCATGCCCTGCAAGTGTCTAAGGCCAGTTTGGATGGAGCTCTAGCCAGCCTGGTCTAGTGTCCCTGTCCATGGCAGGGGGTTGGAGCTAGATCATCAAAGTCCTTTCCAACCCCAGCTGTTCTATCACAATATGCTCCCTGACATCTGCAGGAGTGAAGAGTTCTCCCTGACCTGGTGAATTCTGTACATTTCACTGGTTTGGGGAGTGAAATGTGTTTAAATCAGAGGTCGGTCTGAAGCAACTACAAAAGTTTCGGATACCCTGTAAAGATGAAGAAAGTCTGAAGAAAACCTTAAGCCCTTACAAAGACTACTATAAGCTCTTATACCCAAGCATTGACAGGGTGGGAGCAGTATCAGTCATGATCGCTATTAAATGTTCCAATCGGATGGTTTTCACATCTTTTTCATCCTGGAATTTAATTATTCTCAATGCCACCTTGATGGAAATTATACCAGCACAAGATTATTTCAATACAGTTGTCCCTGACTCATATCATGCAAAAGACTATAAATGCTCACAGGACTAAATTAGTTTACCTACACCAGTTTTATATGACATGCTTGTGGGGATTTCTTGAAAGAATGGAGCCCCTCCTCAATATATGACTTATTAACAGAATTGGAGATGCATTGTTTGAACTTTCCTCCAGAGCATCCAGTATAGGCTAACATGAATGCAAGACAAATTTAGTAGATCTTATTTTAGTTGCTAAGCAAATTAATTCACGAATCTTGCTATTTGCTTATGTGCAGTTTATTCCCAGTCTAGTTTTTCAGTTTGTGTTCTTCTGTTTGTGCAGGGAAAAAAAAAAGTTGCATCTCTTCACAGTTTATCAAATATGCCTGTTTTGCACTTCAGTGCTTCATTTTTATCTTACTAGAATGATACGTTTTCTGAACGATGAAGAGGTTCGCACTTATTTACAGAAGAGAAATGTTATTAAATGAACTACAAACCCAATCCAGGCAAATCCAAATATACCCACACTTTTGCAGGTAAAAACAATTGTTAGATATTGCTTGAATAATATACAATTTTTAATGAACAAGACACTTGCAGTTTTTACTGAATCCTACAAAAAACCAAATTGAAACCAGGCAAACAAAAAACCAGGGGCTCAGTCATGTGTAGATTGAATGTAACAGGAGTAGCAGGAAAAAACACAAAAACTAAAAATGCAACCACAGAAGCATCCCTGACCTCAAGTTCTAAGACAAATGGGATGAAAATATGAGCACTAATGGACTGGTGAGCTAGAGGGACACCTGCTTTTTTCAAATTTCTTGGCTTGCCATGTAAAGGACCAAAAGAATGCATATGCCCACTGAATGTTTCTTTTTCAGATTTTCCTTTTAAATGTGATATCTCAGAATCTGCTTTTAAAAAGTAATTGACAATCAAAATCTGTGGGCTCTGCTTACATAAATATTAAGGTAATAGTCCTCGATTCACTGCATCTGGAAATGATGAAATCAGTTGGCTTTTAACCCTGATAGCAAATCATCATGATGTATTTGTATGAATATATATAAAATTCATTTGTGTTTTGTCCTTCCATGATGAATGTTTCACTGCACAGAAGGAATAACTGATAATGTTGCATATTTGGCCTAGCCAGGATGCTGAAGATGAACTGCAACAACAGTTTCCAAGGAACAGAGCAGGATAAACCATGCTTAATTTTGGCTGCAAGCAAGCCTGAAACATGAACTTTCAGAAATGGGGATTTTTTTTTTTTCAGATTGAATAAGTACTCAAGTGTTTGTCAAACCTCTTTTAACCTGAATATTTAGGCAGAAGTCATGATTCAGACAGACTCCTGTAGGAGCCTAGTCACATTGTGCTGCAGAGAAGGATCAAAAACTGAGCCAGTTGCATCCTCCCCCCAAAAAAGTACAGAAGAGATTAAGACCATAATTTGACATAAGAAATCATAGAATCATTTAGGTTGGAAGAAATCTCAAAGGTAAGGTCTCCTCTGAGCCTCCTTTTCTTCAGGGTGTAAAAGACCAGCTCCCTAGCCACTCCTAAACTTCTGCCCTAAACTTCTGCGGCCAAAAATAATCACAAACAAGGTAAATATAATCTGATGCATAGAAACAGTCATCTTATTCACTGCCTAAGTCTTACAATGATGTGATTATACAATCAGTGATTATAAATTCCAGTTTAGACCGGGGAAAAAAAATCTATTTGACCAAGTAATTTACTCCATTATTATAAAAAGCATTTTCTTATTCAAAGGCTGCAGAATTACTATATATAGATATAGTTTAAGTAGGCTATATTAATTTTGGTTTTAAGCAAACATTTTTGGTCTCTATTTTTCTTTTGCAAATGGAAACCATCTGTCATATTTTTCTTTTTCAGATGTTAGAAAAAAATTTCTAAGTGGTTGCGCTTTCTTACACTTGAGTTAAAAAAATGCTCATGAATATTTTTGTGGCTAAACAATACCAGTGTTTCCTGAAGATAGTTTTATGGGTATACTTTTGTTTTAGAAGTTCTTGACAAAGAGTCAATTGAAAATAACTGAATCAATTATAGTGTGTTCATACTTGTCTAATACCCTATTAGTTCAGAAATAACTAACTCTAATCCCCCCAAAAAAGGGAGAGTGCTGAATTTTCTTTGTTTTACTTGAAGTTTCCTTACAGTTATAAAAGCAAGCCTACTGACTCAGATTTGTGTTTCCATGTGCCAGTACTGGGATGCCTGGTAATGAGCTTACTGCCCACCAGAGCCAGCCTCTGATTCTTCCAGGAAACATTAAATATCTTAGTATGGTTGCATCCCTGTTCCCTGCCACCATTTGAACCACCCTACATTCTCTCTAACCTGCTCTGGGATGCTGTGCAGTACACCACACATCTGATTTTAGCTTAGTATGAGGGCTGTGTGTATATAATTTTTCAGCTGTTTCAGTGGTTTGTGTAAAGGTAGACTGGGTCCAGTTGCCAACATTCACATCTGAAATGAAGAATATTCTTAGTCTGAATTCTACTTGTTTGTTCTGTCTGGTACATTCTGCCTGTGAGCTCTGTTACAACTACATTTTACAGGGTCCTCTCCCGGCAAAGTTTCCGTTGATATATTATTATTATATGGCCATTTATATAGACCCAACTGTGTTATTTCCATTTTATTGCAAGGACATAAAAGCTGGAAATTTACCAAAGGTACAGAAAGGATACTAAGAGCCTTTGAAAGAAAATGCCTTAGAGAAATACTGGGTATTAAATGAAGTTGATTTATAGCTGTTGCCAGAATCTGTCAAAGCTTGATGACTCCTAAATACAAAGTTACTCAGAAGAAAAAGTAGAAATACTTATGTTAGCAATACTGACCATGAAACTGTTAGAGATACTGTTTAATCATTGTCAGCATTCGTGCTGGCATGATCTCTGAGATGGTCCTAGTCAGAATGCTCCCTCCACCCTAGTCCCACATACCTCTTACAGAGGAAGAGCTAATTAAAAATAGCAACCTGGAGGTTGCACAAACAAAAAAAGTCCATGTAGCACAACACAGAATAAGGTCTGTTTGCCTAGGAAGGTGTCCTGGGTTGATGCTGAATTGTATCCCCATACGTCTGTTTAGCTCAGAAATAAGTGTTGTACCATTAAAAATTGGATCTGAGAGTGAAGGAAGCACACTGGAATGTCTGAGGCAGACTCTTGGGGAGAGATATCAGAACCAACAGCAGTATTAGACACACAGAAAAATGAGAACGTGCAAAACTAGTATTCCTTTTGAGAAATCTCTCTCTAATCCATACCAATGAGCTCTGACTCTCTTTGCCCATTAGGGCTTAGCTTATCTAGGTTACAGCAATGAAAACAGGTAACAGCAGCTGACCTGTAATAACAAGTCACTTGTAAACTTTGTCCACATCAGTACTGTCCATCCCTGCAAGTGGCAAAAGCCAGGTTGGATGCAGCTCTGAACAATCTGATCCTATCCATGGCAGCAGGGTTGGAATTAGGTGGCCTCTAACGTCCCTTCCAACCCACACCATTCTATAACTGCAAGATAACATGGCTAAGCTTTTAGTAATGCATATGATCTTGCTGTCACAGCAGGGGGAGAGCAACTGCATGGAGAGTTGCTCACAGTAGAGTAGGAAAGCCTTTATAACTGAATTGTGCCTCAGACCCTCAATCTGCGCATCAGTCATTTGGGATAAAGAAAAATAAATTTTTAAAAATATGTATATACATACATATATATATATATAGTCTGATAACCACTAAGTCACGTCTTCCCACATTTTTACATTTCTTCCCCAGCTACTTCTCTCATTCTTGCTTCTCATACTCCTTCCTCAATAGCCAGCTCCTATTTCCTTTACGCTGTTTGGAGATTGACTTCCATAGAGGTATCCTTTGAAGACTTCAGTTGTCCATTTAAGGCAAGGAATGAACTCTTGCTCCTATTAAGTATTTTATTCACTGATAGGCATTGATGTTCTGTCCTTCTGAAAGCACTCTCTACATGTCTCAAGCCTCTGGGCAATGCTTTAATGCACATAAATTAAGAAAAACAAATGGTAGAGATCAGCATCACAGAGGCCAAATTAATAAAATAGAGCCTAATGACTTCAAGTTGGACACAGTCACAACACTTAAGTTCTCAGAATAAGAGAATTTTCTCACAGATCAGAAGACTAATAGTTCTTGGGAAATTGCCTTTTCAGAGACTTGGTTTACCTTCTATTCTGTGTTACACAATGCTCCAAATCATGCTAAACACTG
Source organism: Thryothorus ludovicianus (assembly GCA_013397245.1). Classification (NCBI taxonomy): domain Eukaryota; kingdom Metazoa; phylum Chordata; class Aves; order Passeriformes; family Certhiidae; genus Thryothorus; species Thryothorus ludovicianus. The sequence goes on along the minus strand of VZTB01017316.1, from coordinate 746,233 downwards.
TATGTCTGGGACAGAGTCGGCAGTACTTGGGACTTGCTGGTAATTGAAAACAGGTTCTGAAGCAATGATTATCACAGAGTAAAACAACAGTATTCCACATGCTGCACAGAGCCACCCAGTAACCCTAGCCGTTTTCTCTTCATCTGAGAGAATAGAACCATGCACTTGATTTTTATTTTTTTTTTTGGCAGTCATGCAGTAAATGCACTGTGAACTTCATTTTCAAACTGTGTTGATATCTCCTGGATTTACTAATCATCAAATATCAACTCTGCACTAAAACAAGACACATGGTTACAAGTTTCAAGACAGTAAGTCAAGACTATTACACGTTATGCAACTGTCAGGTTCCTAAAATAAGCTTCCATCTACTTTAGCCTAGTGTCAGGTTTTCAGGGATGTGATTCATTGACTCTGAGAAAGAGGTTTCAGTCTGAGCCGTATACCCAGATTTCACAAAGCATTGAATCAGGTCACTCAAAACAGTTCAAATTCCTATCCAAATTCACTGACACACATTTTTGCTTAACCTCTCCTGAGGATCTTCTTTAAGCATAATTCGTCTCTTGAGATTACAGCAAAAGAAACAGCCAGCTACAATTTCTTTCCTGGATTTGGAAGGAAACTGCAGCTGAAAATATTTGGTAAGACACCAAGAAATTTGCACAGCCCTTACCAAAAGAACCAAGTTAAGATGCCCTTTAAATACCCAGTGTCCGTTTCCAGTAGAGGGGTACAATTCAGAGAAGATAACAAAAAAGTTACCTCAGTGGATACCTGGGTATTGTGCTTCCAGATATTTCCTCTCTCACCTTAAGCAACTCACAAAGCAGAGCTCTGTAAATATGGGGATGCAGGATCCAAGTGCACTGTCTTTGTTAATTTCCATGTTTAAGTCATTGGCTACTCAAGAGAAAATGTCCTTTCCCCTCTCAGCTCTGCAGATTTCCCTGAATGTTTGTGGTACATTTTTATTGCTACTGTTAGTCGGTATTTCAAAGGCTGAGCAAGGCCATAGTTAACCTCTTTATAATGTTATTGCCACCCATGGCTGGCATGGATAGATAGAAATAAGAAAACAGCATGGATGATGCAGAAAGTCTGAACTCTCTTTCAAATCGCTGCCATGGCTTTGCAGAGTGAGCAGGATTAAGGGGTAGTAAGAATTGATTTTCTCACAGAGTCAGGTATAGCTATCTACACAGCAATCAGGTTTCTGGAGCAAGAGAACGTAATTTGTAGAATGACTTGATTTTTCAGGCCAGGACTTCACCTGATATATGTCCATGCTTTTTCTGTCATTGTCTAGTGAACAAAGAAGGTGGCAGTTGGAAGTTGGAAGTCTGATGTAATGAGACAGTTTCGCAGACAATTACAGAAATGATCTTTTGATATTTTAATTGAATTTTATATGAACAATTTCCATATATCTGTGAATGTTTGCGCTTGTAATCTTAATATTCTGACAATGTGAATGTAGATTCTGTAATACAACAATTTATAAAACAGTATAAACTTGATAACTAAATTTCTTCCTTAAGTCTTAGATTGACAAAACAGCTGTGTTGAAGATTTTTTGAAAAGGAGCTTTTTACATCTCATTTTGTAAAGTTGCAGTTCATTTTATTACTGAAGTTTGAACTTCTCAAAACATCCCAAAATTTCTATTCTGAATTTCAGCTTTCTCTAAAAGATATTTTTAGGTGGTATTTCACTGTTGATGAAATGCAAATTGTCTTCTTGAGGATTTCCATTAGTCTGTATCTTTCTTTGCTTATTAGCCATAAGTCATTGGTTTTCCTGGAGTGATTTTAAAGGTAAATACTAAAATTTGTAAAACTGTGTCCCTCCTGTAAACTTATTTTTGTCGGTTGTTTTGAATTTGTGATGAACTAAGACAACATCAACCTCTCAGCTCTTACAGATTAGTTATTTTTTAGCTACAAAACCAAACAATTGTCAATGACTTCTGTTGCATAGATTTGTTAATCCGAGATCTAGAGCATTTAATAAAACAGAAAAAAGTAGTTTCAGACTTTTAAAATAATCCAGGTGCTTTTCATGATTTTATAGCCAACCTTTTCCTATTTGAAAAAGTCTTTCAAATTTTTCCTTTGCATGGTCTTTTTCACAGGAAAAAAAAATAGAAGGAAACTTGGAACTGAAATTATTTGGGAAAAGAAAAAGGTTTAAATAAGCAAAGTCAATGATCTAAAAAATAGATCCACATTCTCTTGGCTGCGAAAGCTTCTTTAAAAACCTCTGATGTTATTGAAACACTAATGGATAAAAAATTTCACTGGAAAGTATAGTTTTTTCATCTCGACAGTAGCTATGCAAGTTGAATAAGTCTGGACCTTTTTCCATGATTTACACTGACAGAAGGTAGTGGAAGAGTTAATAACGTCTACTTTTTACTTCACCTTGGAAAAATAAGGAAACAACAGGACACTGGAGAGATTAGAAACTAGATCCCAGGATTTAACAATCTTAAAAAGAAAAGTCCCATCCCTGAAGCGCTGCAGCTTCCCAAGCTCTGAAAAAGAGCTACCTGTGATGTGCAAAGAAGGTACAATTTACCATATAAAATACACACGCTAGTGAAAATAGTTCACTGAACAGGTGAGTCCAAGATAAAGCCTCATTTTTTCTGGCTTAGATGTACATCACTTGAATGCACACAAGATTTTTCACATTCCTGCTGCATTAGTATAGTACTGCGTGTGCTAGAGAACTTTAACATTTGTGGAATAACAATCAATGAATTAGAGTATCATAACTTTTGATCAGTTCAATGGGAGAAACATCATTTTTTTCTGACAAAACCTGGAGTTATAAAAGCAGGCATAAGAGCAAGTATATCACTTCAAGTTACAGATATATTGCTACTGGAAGTACCCCCAGGTTCATTTTCCTTCTGCTGTCAGCAGGATAATTTTGATTATGCTTTATTTATTAAGATTTTGGTCAAGGGAGTTGCTAATTTGGATTCAAACCATAGCTTTATCACAGAAAACTTTTGAGTGCCTGGGCAAAACACTAAACTTATCTAGGGTCTGGTTCCAAGTCTGTAAAATAAGAATAAAAACTCTTCATTATCCAACATTTTTCATCTCTTCTGTGCCTACATTGCAAGTTTTGTGGAGAAAGACTGTATTTGTATAGTACCTGGCACAGTGGGGTCTGGTTAATCTATGTTTATGCATATGGAAATTCTTAGAAGCTCTGTCTACTTACAATTCCTAGAGTACTGCCTCAAACACATGCTCTGGATAAGTCATATCTCCCCTTTGACAGTCTCACAAATCCTTGTGATACACATTATTCACACTAGCACCATTTCTGATGTACCCAGCTCTCTTGGGAGCTACCTCTGAATGTCATATTTACAGACTTGCACTAAAGTATATTGAAATAGGTATCAAGCCCAGGGAGCTAAATGCTGCAGTGGGTTAATGCATTAACCTTTCACATCTGGAGACCTGAGGTGAAACCCTGGTTCTGTTGAAGCCTGCAGCAAAGTGTCAGTGGTGTCAGCAGAGCCAGGAACTGACAGTAGAGGTCCAAGCACAGCTCCAGTCATGAATAAAATAATTCTTTAGCAGCAGCCAAGTGTCCAGCGGGCACCCACACACTTTGCACTGAGCTGCCAACATCTTCCCAAGAGCTGGAGTAGCAGAGAGGGCTTGCCATTGTGACATGAGATGCTTCAAAAGTTCTTTGAGAAGCCCTTTACTTGTCTCTTAACAATACTCTCAAGCTTCGTGCTTCTGCCTTTGCACAGACAGCCCATAGACATATATCCCATACCCTTTCCAGCACACTCAAATATGAATATGATGACAGCCTGAATTAGAAAATAATTTTCTCCAGAGAGCAGGAAACAAATTCCTTACTATGATTTCCTTTGAGTTATCTGATCAAGAATTTTAAAACAAATTTAACATGATCTGAAGAATTTAAAACTGCCATGGATTTAGCTTAGAAAACAGTGTGCATCACATCTTACTCTAAAGCTTGAAGGAACCTCTAGAGAACAGCAGAAGAAATACTCAAGGTTTTTTATATTCAAAAGTAAGTCATGACCCCATTCCATCCAAGATTGAGAATCCACATTAAAAATAATGCGTTTTCCCTCTGTGACCACTCAGTATGACTTCCATAACAATTTCAGAGTCAGAGATATTTTTAAAAAATATACCCTAAGAAACATCAAACTCAGGACATCACCTTCCAGGAGAAAGTAATCTCTCCAATATCTTCCTTTCACTGCAGATATTCACTGACCCAGACAACATATTTCTTCCTTGTACATGGTTAAGGTTAAGTCCAGCATGGTGTAAAGAGATCCTTCTTCTCTTAATAAAATTTAGGAAGAAAACTTATCTAGATTTGGGATGTTTCTTTGGGAATCCAAAGGTTCAAAGGAATTATTGCAAATATAAGGCTATAAACATATATAAAGCTGTTTGGGAAAGTGTGAAAGTGTTTTGCAGCAGCTGTAACACCCAAAGGAAGCTGATAAACAGTTATTATAAACTTCTCCCAAATACAGTTTCTGAAGCTTCATAGACTTATTTGTCACTTTAAAATTAAAAAGGTGATTATTTTTCCTGCTTTAAAAAAGGTGTTATTCCCAGGCACTCACTGGAGCTTTTTTCTGAGGAATGTGTATTTGAGAGGAATATTAAAAATTTGAACCTCTTGTTATCCTTCCAGCCAAGGAGAGAGAGCCTATCTATTTCATGGTCATACAATTTCTTATATTCATTTTGAGGGCAGCAAAATTCCTTGTGGCAGAATCACAGAATCTAACAGCAGGAGGAGCATGCTAAATCTAAACATTAATGTAAGCATGTAAGTGTTTGGGGTTTTTTTTACTGAACTCTACCTACATTGATTTAAATGATTCCAAATTTGGGGCTTTCACCACTTTTTTGGGGAAAGCGTATTGCATCCTGATGGAAATGACATAAATTATCTAAATACGTCATAGAATGTTAGAATATCTGGGGAAGAAACAGAACCACAAAAACCGCAGCAATATTTGTTGTAGCCAAGTGCTTAAAGTCTGCAAACCATCTGTGCAGCTACTTTTTCAAAGAATGTGAGTCCTAGAGGTATAACCTGGCTCATGTGAAAAAAAAACATCTAGCATGTTATTAAACTGAATTCTCCTCTTTTTTAACATAATTCAATAGCATATAACAAGGACATGCCTTTAGACAATTCTGATTTCTCATTGCAGCTTCCCTCTCTATTGCCATGCCTGTGGCACTGCAGTTAGTTTGTCCGGCATTGTAGAAAATGTTATCTTTTTCAGACAGAAAAATTGTCTGTTAAATGGTTCCCAAACCCATAGTGTTAGGTTTGCATAACTGAATTTTGGTCATCTAAGCCAATTTTATTCTTACAGGTTGTCTAAAACTAAAGTAGCCCAGTATTATTATTCCTGTGTACTTTATTCTCAGACTGGTTTGTTCTAGGTGGTTCATCCTCCCTACAAACACAGGAGCCAGTAGGAAACTACAGTTTCTTGGATCCCAAGAGACAATTTTGAAAGCATTGAGTGGCTTGAAAGCTTCCCTGTTGAATTGCTGAAAACTGTTGGCAGCAAGGGCTGTTACTATTTTGGCTAGAGCTGTCTGCTGACACACCCCACACACGTGTGTATATATATACACACATACCCACAAAGGAAACCAAAAGAAATTAACTAACACGGGCCGCCCGAAATAATATTTTAAGATTTTAAGAAAAATCCATTACAGACTGATTGTCAGAGTGCGTATTTTGGAGCAAACTCCTAAATCCATCAGTCTTTTTTGGATAGCTCTGACTCACCTGGACTTGGATGTGAACTGCTGAAACAGAGACACTGCTGAACATACTGGATTAGCAATTAAAGAGACTGGGACACTGAACTTATGCATGGGGCTTCCTGACCTCATTAAAATGATTTTTACACATTCATACATTCAGGAGTTTCACACAGCATTGGAGAGGATGAAATTTCCATATCTTCTGATATAGGGAGTAGACACTGGGATTCAAGCAAAATTATTCACTGCTGTCTTAATACATCATGTAGAGATAAAAAAAATAGAAAAGTAACATGTAAATCTCTGTAAAAATTAAGTTTCTTTCTACATCCTATTTTCTACTACATCAGGATATACTGCTTTTAGAACTGCTGAATTAAATGTAACCTAGTCTGTCAAGTACTGCTGGTAGAAACAAGTGCTCTGAGGGAAGTTGTCCCAGTTCCTGGCTGGGTACAGCAGGGGGAACAAGTTTCTGTCTGAATGGAGACTCAAGCTTCCCAAAGGTTTGCTGTTCACTGAACACAGCAGGAGGGGTTTTCAAGACCACAAGGCCCAGGGTCTGTTGTGAGAGCCCTTCACCAAACTCCTGACAACACTTCCAGGTTGGCGGCCTGCAGAGGCAGAGGAAGAAATCAGGTCCCCACTGCAGGGAAACTCTACACACAGGCACTGATGTGCTGGCAGCAGCCAGGCTGAGCTCCCACATGGCAATGGCAGAGTTCTACTGAGTGTAAATACACCACAGGACCTCTGATGCCAGAGTATTAAAACCTAATTATCATAAACCAAAGTAAATATGCTAATGTGGACAGCAATCAGTTGTTCATAACTGATAACAGCAGACTCCTTCCATCCATTAAATCCCATCTGTTCAACATTATAGACCAACCACTGCACTGCAATTAATATTTATGATAAAGACTAACTTTTCCAAAGGTTATATCTCCAACAGGATCAGAGAATTTCAAACATTTTTCTTTCTGAATGCCTGAAGAAAGCATCAATAATGAGAGATCTGGTCCTGCCACCACTGAAATCCATAGTCAAAACTGTCCAATATTTCAGCAGAACAGAGGACATAAAATTCTTTGACTAAGCAGAAAAAAACATAAAATTCTTTGACTAAGCAGAAAAAAACCAAAACCCAACAAATAACACCTGGCAAAAATCAGCTGAACATAATAATCTTTATACCTGACAGTCAAAAGCTCATTCTATCTTTTTAAAAATTTTATATCCAAAATCAGCCAACTAAATTTAAAATCTATAAACTTTTGAACTTTAGACACATTGCCATTTTCAGTGAAATAGTTTTTAAAAAATAAATTTGAAACATTTTCATGGGTATTGAAATTCAACAGAAGCCAATATAGATTCCTTTATCTTTCCATTCAGATTACTGTATTTCATTCATTCCTTCAATTCTACACTTACCAAAATTTACAGATTTTGAAATACCTGCTTTGATTTACTTATATTTCAGTAAAGGAAGCTAAATAATTTGTGAAGCATAGTATCCTAACAGCTTTTGCCAAATTCAGATATAAGAGCCTATTACACATTTTTGCAGACCAGAGAGTGAATTGCAGTCTTCCATAGCCAGTTTTGAATAAACTGCTTGTACTATAGAAGGAAGCACTGATTCCTTTCTGGAATAGTTAATTTATTCTCTGATTTAATCATAATTGCTCAGGAAACATCATCATCCTCAACCTTAAAAGCTGCACTCATGCTTTCACATGGACTGTGATTGATACCGTTCTAGGTAAGAAATGCTAGGAGAAGGAGATCAGAAAAAGACAGCCTATCATTCTTGAAATTAATATTCTCTTAATGACCACAAAATATGTCTAGAAGGGCAAGTTAAATTGTGATACACCAAATAGCAATAACACAATTTAGAACTGCCTGTTCACGTAGCACAAAATGCACGTATATGCCGTGGTTTAATTGTAACTCACACAACATCACAAAAATGTGCATAACAAATTATGAGGTTTTGTCTGCATAATTTCCATGCCTCTAGAACCACATACAGGTTAAAAACCTGTTTCCTGAAAGTTACTAAATCTACAACTATATAATCTATGAAATATGAAAGAAAAAATAACAAAAATTTATATATTGTTCTTATGAAGCCAGACCAAAAGAGTTTATTATTTTTAGACAGCAATATTTGCACGTAACTTTATTTCAGCTAGAAAACCGAGTTCTGGTACTTTATCTGAACCTTTACATGTTAATTTTATTGCATTGAAAAGATGCTAACGCTAACAGGCAGCTTTTGACTCACACTGAACAATGGTAGAGTAGCTAAAAGCAAAAGGAGTGCTTTGCTGGTTTCACCCAGCAGAACTGTTTCCAGAGTCCCAGTAGCATCTGTACAGAAGAGCTCTGGCACTCACACAGGGCAGCCCTGCAGCCCAGTGGTCCTGGGTAGTGCTCAGGTGAGCATATCATTCTGGCATAGCACCTTACAGAAAGGAACCCTTACACTGGAGATGTTACTTGGGGACATCACTGCAGTACAGAGTACTCAAACCACTTCAAACACGTTGAGGAATGATAAAAATCCAAGGAATATTTAAATTTTTCCTGGTTGTTAGCAGGACATGCAGGTGTGGAGCTGTTGCTCACTGTGGTAACTGCCTGTCCTGCCACTCACAAGTGTCCCATTTGCAGGCCTAGACACACCATGCCTTCAGAGGGCTGAAGGTGACATCACCTTCTCATGTATGAGGACAAGAGATGTGCCCTCACGTCATTCATTTCACTCCTTGAATGAGATTTCCTCCTTGAGAGGGCTGCTCTGAAATGGCTTTGAACTGGAATCACTTTCCCAGTAAACCCAAAGGCAAAGGAAATTAAGCATCACACCACAGAATAATTGGGCAGCAGGAGCTGTTTCAGATTTACCAGCACTGGGCACGTGCAGCTGGGTCTGAAGTCCAGATCCCTGCGCTTCTTTGCCCACCTGAGCAGCACCCACCAGCCCTGCTCCCACACACTCCTGTGCTCAGAGCAGCAATGCCAAGCAAGAGCTCTGGGAAACACTGTGGCTGCTCCCTGGGTTTGTTTTGCCAGAATGGTTCCCTCTTCCAAAACCCCTCTGCTTCAGCTCTGAATCCAAATTTGTAAACCAAGGCACAGGGAAGCTACTGAGTGTCCATGAAGTTCAAGGAATGGAAACCAGATATCAAAACATGAAACAAGCGGCATAGTCAAGGGAAATGTTTGCTTCTCCCTTTTTTCTTTGATTTTTTTTTTTTAAGATTGAATTCTACAAAGAATATTTTCAAAGTACTTTATTTAAATTAGAGCCACATAACCTCTTTGAATATTTTTGAAAGATGTTTCATACTAACATCTAGAAAGACATCTCAGAGTGGAAAAATGCTACAGCCAAGGTTGGCTGTTGAAGAAGTTAAATAGATAGCCTCGATTCTGGTTTTTGGTTAAGTGCTCTCCTCCAAGTTTTCTCCAAAGAGACTGATAAACAAGGGGTGCTCTTTGCTCTTTTACTGAGCTGGAATTGGCATGAGAACATTTATACACTTAAGATAGAGTAAAAATTTACAGAATTAATTTGACCAAAGACTAAAATTTCATCAAGAAACAAGTGACAGAGGTGTATTTATCCTTTTATCCTTCTCAGCTAGTAAGATTGCTTTTTGGCTTAATATTTTTTATTAACTAGGAGCTAAATGCTTTCCATATATTTCTGCAGATATGTCCTAATTCACAACTACTAACTGGGGATACGGCAAATATATTGTGCACAAAACTATTATTTATATTCCCATATCAGGAGGGTGCCCAAGCAATCAGTAGCTAATCTTCCCATAAACGCATGTTTTCTATGATCAGGAAAACAGTTTAAAGGTTCTGATGAGCATTTCACATTCTTAAAATATCATAGTCCATCACCTGACCCATACAGCAAATATTAAAAAAAAAAAAAAATTACATTATTAATAGTAGATTATATCCAAGATAGTGTATTTGCAATTATGTACTTTTAGTTTCTAAACTAATTAGAGAACACCTCACATGTTTCATCTATAATTTTCTCCAATTTAACAAAAGATGTTTACAGATATAATGTGAGATACATGTCTGTCTAATCTGCAGAATGAGCTTTAATGCATGGATATACATCATGTCATTATACGAAATTTAAAACACTCAGTGGTAGCACTCTGCTTGACAGTCCTGTGATACAATTTGAGAGTTACCTAAAATGGGAAATGTAGCACTTTTGCCCCAGTATCACGACTGCCATGTTCTCGATTAATATAAACATGTGACATTCTCAAATGTTCTCCCCACCATAAAGCCATCCATGGCCAGCTGGGTGATGTTAAATACAAACTAATCATAAACATCTGCTTAGTGTGCATAAATGTTGCTTTTATTCCAGATTTTTCTAAAAGAAAATATACTGTCAAGCTACATATACATATTTTAGTCATCCTTCTTTTTTTTTTCTTCTTAACCACACAGCTCCATTAATACACTTCAGTCTATAGAGGAACATATTATTTGATCTGACACAAAGACTAACAAGCATGCTATGTTTGAGTTTTGGTTTCCCTTTTCTAGCACTTAAAGAGGTCAAATCCCTTGTATCAATCTGTCCAGGTTGACAACACCTTTTTTGTTGCTGCCAGTCCTCCCCTGGCGTTGCACTCCGGGGGAGGAACAGCTGACCCACTGCCTGCACCCCCCACACACTTCTCCAGCACTGATGAAAGTGCTCAGTGATTTCTGAAACCCAGCATAGGAGTGAAATCTGTTGTAACATGTTACATTGGATACAAATTCCTTAATTCGTCTTGAAGTATTACACTTTCCTATTGCAGACTAGATGTCAGAGACCATATTGGCATAAATCCTATGGGGTTCCACTCCATTATCTAATTTTTTGCGACTCTTATTTATGAAGCAGAGAGGAAAACTTGCTTAATCTAAATATTTTTTTTTTACATGCAATGTACACTTCATCTGGAGTCACCCTATAGGAAAGGAGCAGCAGTGCCCTAAAGGTGACCAAGTCCATACAACTGTAAGACTCTGCTATCCAGAGAGGGGCTGGATGAAGTCCACAGTGCAGTTCGGGTGTAGCTGCAGTCGTAACAGTACAGAAGGTGGGCTTTTACAAAATTGGTTCATCAGCTATTTTTATGCCTCCAAAATTCACACTGAGAAGATTTATTAAATTGTTACCCCTTCAGAAGCTGGAGTTTTTCCTCCTTTAGAACCAAAGTTAGTATGCGAAAACAAAATCTAAACTTTCCTATCACCATCGACCATTTCTCCCACAAAACACAAAAGAGGGAAAGATAGATTCAAGAAGATCCTGTCCAAGCAATTATCCATTCAGCTGGGCTGCAATTCCCTAACAGGGCACACAATAGTTTAGAAAAATAAAAATCTTCTTGTTAAACTGGTTTGCTCATCTACAAACGCAAGCAACATTCCTATTATCATTGAAGACAAGGCTGGAGAGTGAGCCCTAAGGAAATGTGACACCTGCTAAAATTTCACCAAGGTAAACTCTTGTCATTAATTTAGAGCAGGTGTGTTCTGCTAACTATCTTTCACCACATCTCATTTCTAAAGATGAAAATTCTGTGAACCTCTTGTTCTGCTTTCAGGGCAAAACTGTCCTTTCGCCAAAAAGTGCCCAGGAAGGAATACAGTCTGACAGTGAAAGGAAATACATCGAAACTGGAGGGAAAAAGCGTTTCATGTATCTGAGTGGTAGTTTGGTAGTTTCAGAGAGGAATTAGAGGACCATAGCTGCTTTTCCAGACTTTGTTGCTTATTTCTTTGCTCTTTAAAACTTCTTTACTCAGACCTTGTAACTTTGCCTGTGATTAGTAATTAATACTGGTCCAGTTTCACACAGGTTGTGTGTGCAATCCACATGAAGAAGGGCCTGGAGGTTTCCCACACGTCTGTCTCACCTCTGCAGGCAGAGCAGCAGTGGTGTGACAGACTGGGTGTCCCTGGCTGCCACTGTGTGCTCTCACAAGGACATTTCCAAACACTGCTGTTCTCTTTAGGCAGCAGTCAGCTCAGCCCCAGGGAATGGGGCTGTGAGCTGGTGCTACGCAGGTGTCATTCTCACATGTATGGAAACAATAATTATACAATGTCTAAATCTTTCCTGATACAGCAGATTATTTTCATTTACTAGTAAGTTGCACTGAATGCAAAATTCTGCTGGGAGAAGGATATAAAATACCACTATAGGACTTCAGGACTAGTCAGGATTCTGAATCAGTAAGACCTGCTTCTGCCTATTGATGGCACACAATAAAAGCTCAAACCAAAGAGCTATCGAGGATATATCCCAGGCTTTGCCAGCTTTAGGTTTGGGACTTTTGGAAGGAAGCTTGCTTATAGTACAAAAAGGCAGCAAATCTCCTACTCCTTTGAAATTTGATGATATCAACTTCCTTTAAAGAGCATAAGCCACACTTTTAAAGCAAGTGTTCTGTCTGAATGACTTAGAAAACTCATTCAACAAGCTTTCTAAAATCAGCCTGTTGACAAGAATTTTATATGTGCAACAACAAAATGTTTCTGATGTACTAGATATCTTCCAAATACCTATTTCTAGTAAAAAATAATAATAAAAAAAAACAACCTCAAGTCAGCAACTTTCAAAGAGGACATCAAGGGCCAAATACCGATCCCCTGAAAGCACAGCAATTCTCCCACAGATATCAAGGACTAGAATCTGGCCCTCTACGAAATGTATTTCACACTTTCAACAGCTCGGGAACTTTATCTATATTCAGTGAGACAGCACTGTGAATACTCTTCAGTACCACAGTTTGCATGAAATCATCAGCCAAAATTAACTAACAAGACTGTGAAAGAAAGCGAACATGTGTCCAGCTGCTTACTCTTTCCATTTGAACTTTACTTGGTGCATTCTCTTCAGTCAAATCAATTAATCAAGCGCTGTAATTTGAACTGCAGGAAAATGTATGGGGAGAATTTATACACGGGGTGCCTGCTATCAGAAAGGGCCATTCACGAAATGAGTCTTGCTGAACCCATCTCTGTGTAATTCTTAGAAACCAGGGTGTGTGATGATGATTGAGTAAACATCTGTGACTCAGTGTCTAAAGCATGGTTATGACAGCCTCTGGGAGAAGTGTTACTAACTGCGCTGCCTCGAGTATTTTCCTGGCCAAAAGATCACATGCCGAGTCAAACACCATGGGAAAAATTAATGATTCTTCATGCTTCCGCAGCTTTTCCTTCGCAGTCCAAGCCCGCTGGAGTTTGTACACAATTGCTGCAGTTCTCTTTACTGGCAGTTTTAAAAGCTCACATGAGATAACCCAAGTGCAGCAGTGCATCAGTGTTGCAGAGGTGCAGCACGGGGCACATGTCGGTTCCAAATGTTATTTGTAGGAGGCACAGGGGTCTGTCGCTGGGCCAGAAACTTCTGCACTCTATTGTTACAGGCTCAGCACCACTTCAGGGTAAGGAAAACTCTGTATCCTTCTCTAGAGACCAATTATCAGGTGAGGACAGGTAAATCACATATTGTCTTAATCACTCCCACCCTTCTGCCCCAGTATATTGTTCTACTGCCCCAGGTGTTTACAGGAGAGCTTCCACTGCCAGAAACATCTGCACAGGTATGTCTGTGCTGAAAAGAAAAAATTCTCCTATTTCAGAGATAGCCACAGCAGACACCTCTGTAGTCTCTTCAGCTTGTGCCACTGAGGAAATTATCTGCTCTGTGCTCCCAATTCAAATACAGGCTAAAGGGAAAACCCATCATTTAAGGCTAACACATTAGACGCTACAGGTAAGGACATTAAAGAGTTCAGAAAGACCAAGTTTCTAAGTGAAAGAAAGTGCATCTCAAGATAAATACATAATAAGGATGCTTTAGTACAATCTGTCATTTGATTTAAAACATCCTAATAGATGTTTTACTATTAGACCATAGCAGGAGTATTTTTTCCTCCTAGATGTTATGCAGGCAGGTCAGAATGTTGTATGCAGCAACACCAATACACCAACTTTCTGTTGCTTTTGACAACCCAAATGTGGCAGTGACAGTGTCCACAGTTGTCCCAGAAGCAGCAGTGAATCTGAAGACTAGTTACAGCTATACTGCTCTAAGTATGACTTCTCAAGTGCTGTGCTCATAAACTGAAATAAAATCAACACAATCTCACCCTTTACAAAGAACAAGATGCCACTTTGTCACCAATACTTTCGGGAAACTCTGCTGTATGTATTTCACATGGCAGAGCCTGCATCTCTGTGCTTGGCAATTAACAATACAACCTAAAACTTGCAATCACAGAAATGATCAAGAGGTAGAAAGGATAATATCTACATGTATGGAGTTATTACAGTTAATATTGTAAGCTGAGGAAAGCCAATTTAGATTAAAATACTATGGAAAAACAGACTGAAATATTTGGTACATCAAACTGTACACAACACACTAGCATAGCCTGGTTTCCCTCAAATTTATACTCTGCATCTTTAGTGATTCCCACTTAGTTTTGACCCCTAATGCCTTTTCCCTTTCAAAAACTGCAGCTGCCAAGTGGGCAGGCAACAGAGGTGACTTGGGGAGGTGTGGAAATAATGCTTTTTTGCTTTTCTCTTCTTTGATAAAGCTTGTGCAAGCATCATCTCTCAGATGTTCAGCTTGAATCAAAATGGGCTGGAGGGTGCTGGTATGTGGGTTGGAAACAGATGGAACTGGCAAGGACAAGCAAATGTCACTCTGTTAAAAAAAGTATTGAAAAGCAAAAAAAAAAAATTAAAAAATAACAAAACCCTTCATAACCAGAGCGATGTGATGGTCTAGTTGTGATCCTCCCTGGATATTTGCCCATACAGTTTGACATGTGTTTACATGCCAGTCTTTACACAGGAGAGTGAGACTGAGGCAGAACAAGCTTCCCTGGAAGGACAGAGAGAGAAAAAGAAGCCAATAAAAGTGCAATGCCCAAGAGCATCTGCACCCTGTTCTTTAATGCAAGCACAAGCATGCACAGTTTATGAAAAGGTAAGAAAACTGTGCTCATTCCTGAAGCTGTCATTTGCACATTTGTATTCAGACTGCCCTTTAATTGTGTGGAAAAACCATTATTGGAATAACCAACTAAGAACTTCAGCTCATGGCTCTGCTGCAACTGTCTTGTTGCAACACTTTGCCGCGCTCAGATGATGTAAAGCAGCTGCAAGCCTGACTTATTTAGAGTGTTAAAACTGTGTTTGTGGCCAGGCTGCATTACCAGAACTAAGCTGCTGGAACTTAACAGCAAATAATTTTCTTTTCCTTTTCAGTGTTGCCCAATTGTTTCTTGACTTATCTCCATTGTCCGCTAAATAGTCCTATCCTTTTCCTACACTTGATTTTTTTTTTTTTAAAAATGAAACACTTCCCCTTCTCACAGTATTTTTCAGACTCTTATTTACTCATTTTGGGAAACAAATCCTCTTTTCTCAAATCAGTTGGACTTCTTAATTTATTTAAAAAATTAGCTATTTTAGTATAAATTGCCAGAAACTCAATGCCAGCTAACAGAGATGAAGTTGAAATAGAAATCACTAGGTATGCTTAATATTTCATTTAATAGTCAGGTCTGAAGCATCATATTGTCACTCTGGTATGTATGACTATTTGTGATCTAAAAATGTTGATAAATAATTGATTAATAATTGAAGAAAGGACTTGTTATTTCTCATACCTTGGCAGGGAACAGTATTCATGCTTATAAGTAAAGAGCTTACAATTTTTAATAATCAAAGTGAGAGCATATATTTTAGCACATGATACCATAATATGTACTGAAAAATATATTCTGGTGTTCACTAGAGTAGCAGGACTCAACTCAGCAGCTATTACAAGGTTTATTGGAAATTAAGGTATATTTTTGGTTTTCTTTTTACCTAAACCATTTTTGCTTCCTTAAGTCACAGGTGAAAAGGACCTGTTTCTTCTTTGGAAAGTTCAAGTTGTGCAGGAATCTACTGGCCACGCAAAACCACAGGAGAGTGGATGGTTAATTAGCTTCGCGTCAGCTTTGAACAGACAATGTTTAAACTGTCTCTAACATCAATAAGATGATTGCCATGAGGATGATTAGCAGCACACCACGGCAGAAAGCTTTCATCACTCCTGTTGACCTAGTTTTTCATTTTTTTTGTGGACTGTCATCAAAAACTATAGTGAATGCAGAATGACTAAGTATCGCCATTTCCACCAACAGTACAATTTGTTCTCTGCTTTGCTGTGTGCTCAATGGGGAGAAGAAAGCTCACTTATTTTGAGAGAAAACAGATGAACACCACAAAATCTTCATTTATGGACCATAAAGGTGGCAGCAATGCAAGACATTGCAAACTGTTACTCCAAAATGCCTTTGATTTCTCTTTCCTGTAAGGAACCTTCTAGAGTTGAAAGGTTACTGCAGATTTCCCTGGCCAACAATCAGCCTCTGACATGCACTCCTGGCACTCTGAAAGCAGCTGGTACTTTGCTGTTGACCAGGAGATGCCAAGATTTTTCCAGTAACTCTGCTGTACCTGTCAGAGTCACCTTACAGTGACAAAGGACTTTTAAAAATAGATTAAATTCCTCCACTTGAAACAGGCTGAGGCTAAGAGTATCTAACTAGACTAAAAACTAATTGTCACCAGTGAATTAACCCAAGTATCCTCTTAAAAAGATGAAAAGTTTTTCCCCATACTGAAATCAGTTAACAAAGGAGGCTAATACTGTATAAAGGTACACATTTGAAAAAAAAAAAAAATTCAACTTTTGAGAGCTTAAAAACTCCATTTTGGCCAAAAGTGGCAATCCATTCCTCCCCCTCAGTACAGATTCAGACTTTTTTCTAGAGTGTAACACATCAGAGATGCCACCTAAATAATAAACTGGAGACACAGATAACACCTTGTACTGCCATCATTACCAAAACACTGCAGGTAAGTGGTCAGAAACATAATTACAAGTCTTTTTTTGGGGGGGAATCTACACACACCTGGCTTCATATCAGAAACTTTTATTTGCTTCTAAGGTCCCAGACTACAGCATTTGGCTCAGCATTCACTGCTAATTTTAAACTGGAGTGAAATAAAATTAGCAGTTATCTGATAATTAACTACTCAGTTAACTTCAGGGTGGAGTGTTTTAATGAAAGTATTTCAAACACTAGTGTCAGTGGGAAGGGATGTGTCACTAGTGTTCTTACTTCCCATTCTTGTCTGTACACCAACCATGTAACATGGATTTGTACATAAATGAGTGTTAAAGATGTTTTCCAACCAAGGGTTTAGGTAATTAGGCACATGGAATAATAGCAAAAGTCTCAGCAAAAAAACTCAGGAATTTCATCTTGAGAGCTTGGGCATGAAAGCCCTACTGGTAAATCACAAATTGCTAATGCTGTGGTAGAGAAATACTGGAAGTATTTAAAGCAGGAGCAGCTATGTGTGGTAGTACTCTTTTGTTTGCTAAACCATCCATCTACAGAAGCTGCTGTGTCCCAAACTGATAGAAATGCAAATTAAGATACAGTTAGCACCTTTGATGACACAAAGACCCTAGAATATGCATTGAGTTGGTTTTTGATTTGTTTTATTCTTTTGCAATGTGTTTTTGAGCCTTTTTTCCGATCTGGCTACCCTGGTAAGGTTAAAAGATGTTAAAGCCTATTATTCCTCACAGCTTTTAATTCATTAGTGCATTATCTTCCAGCGATAATATTTTAGAACAGCCTCTTTCCCTGATTATTTAATTCACATATATCTTCCCACCTAACACCGGTTGTCAAAGAGCAAGGAGTGCAAACCAAAAGAATCAGTGAGATGAATCTACATATTTTAGTAGCATCAGGAGAAGGGCCATGTTTGCAGAGTAACATTATCTTCCTCCCTAGCATCAGGCTGAAGAACCTGGTGCATTTTTCTGGTGTTTGGTGTTGCAAAATCTACTTGCACAGTCTACAAAAGGAAAATAGGCTATAAGAGAAAAAAAATAGGTAAAGATTGCACTGAAAATGACATGTGAGGCTCTGTTGAAACTAGACAATAATAAGGCAACTTTGAAAAAGGGCAATGGATTGGACAGTTTCAACATCTGAAGAGTCTAATAAGTTGCCTAGCCCTGTTTCTGCTGTTGGTTACACTGGTGTATATGGGGGATCAGTGCTTTGATCATCCCAGAGCTAACTCCAGATTTATTCCATTTGCAATAGAGAGCAGGATGCAACACAATATGTGGAAAGGAAAGGATATTGCCTTTCTTATCCAATGTCATTTCAAAGTTTATGCTTGAGACTCCGTTGAAGACTCTAAAAAAACCCTCTAAAAATCACAGTCCTTGCTTTAGAACCGCAATAGCTGACTTCAGTTACACTGTAAATAAAGAGCCTTGAACAGCAAATCTCTTCATAATCAATGGCTTTGGTATATGCCCAACCAAAACCTCCTGACACCTACTTATGTTCAACTGTAGTTTTTCCAACAGATCCCTTCCCCCTCTCCATGCTCCAGGCTGGTGATAGCCCAGGAGTGTCACTAAGTGCCTACCACACAGCCCCATCGTCACCTCCAAAGCCCAGTAGCAGTCTCAGCATCCCAAATGTTTCACTTATCTTTCAGTAAATCAGGCAGCCCCATGCAGCTTTGAAAATGAAGCAAGATTGTAGGTACTGGTAAAATTGCCATGTACAGAGGTTAAATTCAGGGAGAAACTTCTCAGTCACAAGCGTATAGAGCCTCCACACTTTGCATCACACATAACCAGGACCAGCTTCTCTGGACTACACACTCTGACCTTCTGAGAAGGCTAAGGAGGCCCTTTGAAATTGGACTGAGGGGTGCACAAACAGTCAGATAATCAGGTGTTTTCCGTGGAAATTCAATGCAGGAAGAGGTGTTTTTTACTGAGGCTTGAACCACAGAAATACACAAACAAGAGATCTCAGTGATGTAAAGTGACAGATAAACAATATTTTCTGTGCATGCCTTTCCTCCCTTACTGAAATTCCTGGTAATATTTCCAAAGCCTTTCTTCTATGCAACAAGCACCTAGGTTAGACTCAGCTATTTACAAGGACTAGAAATTTTCATTAAGATAATGCTATGAGACCAATATTTTTGTACAGATGTGCAAATACCATTATGAACATAAATGAAGTGTGGATTCATTTCAGTGAATTATTTTCTGATTTCCTCATGTGTTTGGCACTAAACAGGGAACCACGGCACAACCTCAGACAAGCAGTTGAAAGTGTAAAAGTTGGATGAGCAAATAGCTGTTTTTTGTAAATAGAAGTTAATTTTTTATTATACAACTACATGCAAGAAAAAACAGTGACTGCTTCAAAGGACTGAAACAACCCTTAAAAAGACCACACAAAGATTGGGAAAAATACTCTGTTTATGAGTATCTTGCTCTTATTATACACATCTGATAAAAAAACCTAGTTAACTAGCACTAACATTTATAACAATAAAATTTACAAGAATTCATTTACATTGTAAATGTAGATGCACATAGCTGTAGGTGGTCAATATGCATTTACTCACACAAGAATTTTGTGCCTTCATCACTTCCATGGATATATAAGACATCTGTATGCTGATGATTATCTGCAGCTAACTAACACAATCCCAAAGTTTTAGGGACCCAACAATCAACCAGCCAATCTTACTTGTGGTTTGCTGTGTCAAGCTTTTTTACTTGAAAACTTAATTTAGTGTTGCACTAGTTAACGTCTCTAAAAAAACAAAAAGAATTTTGTCAATATGCTATTAAAAAGGAAAGGACTGCAACAGACACTTACCCACCCATTACTTTATGGTTCTTTTTTAACAGGAGCCTGTTTTATCTCAGCACAACTTTGGTACCCTGTTTGTAATTAAGGGGACAACTCTGTGGGATTCACATAACCACACCAAGAAAACAGGTATCTGATAAATATCAGGATGCCATTTTTTGTCATTTAAAATTACTGATCAGCCTCACCCTTTTATTAAATATTAACTTTTTTTACCATAGTTTTTTCCAGATTTTGACTAGTTTGACAAGAAATTCTGTCAATATTGTCCCCTGCATTACCGAAAAAAAAAGGACTTTAACCTGAATGGATTGTCAGAGACCAACACTACAACAAAACTTCGCCTTATAAACACAAACTCTTGCTGCTCTGAGGGTATATGTAACCTCCTCTAGGGTTTCACAGGTTTCAAAGAAATTAAGTATATGGGGAGGCACAGGAGTGGGAAGGAAGGAAATGATATCTTGGCTCCTGTGGATTTTAGCCCAGGAGAAGTGACCCACACTGGATGGTGGATAAACCTTGCTCTTCATTTCTAGTTTTACCATAAAAGCCTGATTTTCAGTCGTTTTGCTCTCCATTTCCCATCCAAAATATTGTGTGCAAGATTTAAACAGTTGGGAAAATTTTTGTCTATTATACATAACAGGCTGGCTCAACTGTCAAAATATTTTGTTTCCTTGAAATAAATTAATGTACAAAAATATTGTTAGACTGTGTGAGTCAGAAGATGGAGAGGAATATTAGAAAGATCATTGATTATTACATTAAAATAGGAAAACATGTAATTATGAATTGGATAAAACACAGAGAATCACCCACTACATGATTTGCAAGAAGTCTAGGAAATACAGCTAGAGATAGAAATGGATATAGGAAAGGCATGTACATAGTTATAGCTGGATTTCACATAAGTTAAACTTTTCACAGTGATATGAAAGAGCACAGCTGCTAGTCCAGTGCCTTTCTCTATTAGGCTTTAGGGATAGAGAGAAGGATTAAAAAATTAGTATATCTTATACAGTAGTCTTTCTTTGTTTCCTCCTTCAATGTGATTGAAAAAAATAATCTGCTTTTAGATGGAAGCTTCTGAGCGTACAGATCTGGTTTGAATGCTTTGAGGACCTTACTGCAATGCCCCACAATTTTTTAGGTATGTTTTCACTCATTTTTGTCCCCTGGTCTCTTAATTTTAAAATTCCCTCAAGAAAACAATACAAAACTGAAATCCCAACAACATGAGATTTTCACAGATTTATCTCCCATTAGAATTTCTGTGACACAATTACAATGTCTATTTTATGTAATATTGCTCAAGGTTTTCTACAAATACTTCCAATGAATTAAAAGCAGCTTCTGCAGTACAGTAGAAGCCCTGTGTGAAATGCAGGCAAGTCACCTGAAACATGAAAAAGCTCAAGCAGTAATAAAAAGGTCCATTAAGATCAGCTAATAATACACTGAGGTATTGAGTAATACATCAAGTCATAAGAAGAATAAACACAGATTAAGCATAGCCTTTAAGCCTAATGACATCATGCCTCAAATTATAACACAGATAAACAAACACCAGAGCTCAATCATGGACTACTTTATCATTGCTTAAACTGTAATAAACAAAATATTCCTTGTGTGGAACAAGGCAGACAGCAGGGACTCCAGGCATAGCCTTGCAGATGTCTCGACAAAAAAGTTGTATTTTACACAAGCCAACATTCTACTTTTTGTTTGTTTGCTTTTTGTTGGCTTTAGCCTATCCTAAATATTTTCATATTGATGTAGGAGACTTGAGCCATATATAACCAATCAAGAAACAGAACACTCACAATAATCACACATTTTGATTTATTCCCTGAACAGGAACCCAGATAGTTTTCAGTGTTTCATAAGGAATGCCAATAATATTAAAATAATTGTGTGTATCCAAAAATTTGGCTCCCTTCAGTATTAAGTCTTTTGGCTGTGTGTGAAGCCATTACAAAGCAATGTTAGGGAGGGATTGACCAGTTCTGCCCTCAATGTCAAAACAAGGACTTTTATCTAATAGTTTCCACAATAATGCCCACTTAAGAAAAGTGTTTCCTCCTTTGTAAAGCCTGCAAGGCAGCAGCCATCTCACATAACTAACATAAATATAGGCCAGATTGATGAAAAAAATTTGGTATGATACATCTGCAAGAGAGGAGAAGAGGCCACTGGTACCCTTTCAGCTGTACTAATCCAAGAACAGATCTGGGCCAGTGCAGGCTTCTGCACAAGTTTAAGTGACCCAACTGATCCAAAACTGGCTGAGTATTAAGAGCTAAAGATAAAATTAAGAAACATAGCAAAAAGCAGGCATGCCCAATTAACAGTTATTTCTTTCCGGGGCTGTCATCTGAACTCTGGGAACTCAGAATTTTACACACAAACTCAGTGAGTAATGTTATATTCATTTGGTGCAACACCTAAGGGATGTTTCCTCATCTATTAACTTCCACTTTTCATATTGGTCCAGATGACTGCTGAGGAAAGCCACTTTCAATCACTGTGAATTGGTTCTTAAGGGTCTTTCGCACAAAGCCTTAAGAGTCAGTCTTTTACACAAACTCCCTTTAAAGTTCATTTCCAACCAGCTTCTCAGTTTTGATGAGCACTATGAGTCAGCTTTCTTTGCCAGGCAGGGAAATTCATATTTATTCCATTTTGTTTCCATGAACTTCCAGTGAGGGTTATCCCTGTGAGTGCCTCTAACCCTGTGCCACTGTTTTCCTTCCAACCCTCCCCCTTTGCCCTAGTGACAATAAAAAACCTTAAGCAAGACTACCCATGGATGAAGTCCACTTTATTTTACTCACCTATGCTCTCCTTTCAGCTGACAGCCCATCCTTTCTTTAGGCTTATGGAGGAAAGGGCTGCCCTATCCTGCTACAAATTAACTCTAAACAAAAATAACAAATGAAGTCCAGAAGGTCTCACAGTTTTGTTTCATAGATGAAAACTGAGACAATGTATGTCACTCTAGATTTGTTTTTAAGCATCACACATGAAAAAATGTGACCCCCCTCCCCACTACCTGGTGGCGCGAGACTGCTCCAGCCTCATCGCAGGGAAATGGCACAAACCAGAAAAGTGAAATAGTTTACTGACTGAGTTGCTGAAAGAACAAAGGGGCATGACTGTTCTGAGTTTTCTCCTCTGACTTCAGCAACAGGTTAGAGCATCTCCAGGATGCAAAAAATTAAATAGATGCCATGAGTATTAACCATATAACAGTGTGTTTATGACAACACATTTTTTTAACAGAAGTTAAAAAAACCTCCAAAACAAAACATGAGCTTTTGGAATATTTGAGAACTGTGATTCAAACAGAAGGGCTTTGCTACCCAAGTAACTCCATTTCTTTGCATAATTTTATGTTAATACAATATTTAGATAGATATTTTATTAAAGAAAACAACAAAACTTTACCCATTCTCCAACTAGCAGCAGTTTCTAAATACTTCATTTCTGGGTTTGGCTTTGGAAAGCTACCTGTGTAAGTAACATCGCATTTTTGGAGTGATGAAGATACAAATAAAAATAGGTATAGGAAAACCTCTCCTTGGAGCTCCAGATCAATCTTTTGGGCAGTTAACCAGCATTTGGACTACTAACTCATGAGCTTGGCTTTTAATGACTTGGCTAGCAAGAAACAAACTCAACGTATTGAAGTTCCTTTAATGAAAACAAGGTCATCAATAATGATTGTTCAGAAAAATGTGTAGAGAACTTCTGCTTTTTAAATGAATGGGATTAATTTGTATATCAAGGAAAATCCATTAAGACCTACTATAAGTTTTGTAATACATATGCTGCCTTTATTCATAGTAGAATGAATATTTTTGTAGTGTTATAGAACATTTTTGTCTCTTGTGTGCATACACACATACCAAGAGATTATAAAGAACTGCTGCTGCTTCTCCAGTTATGCTGTACACTAGTTCAGGAGTCTTCTTGGTAAAGACCCTCTCTCTTTGTGTCTGTGGTGTCAGATTGACAGAGGCCCATGAAATAACATTGATAATCTGCAAATCTGCTCTAAAAACCAGGTTCCACTTAACACACGCTGTTCCATGTTTGACTGTCAAATGTGTTTGCTTTTTGTCTATGTGCTATAATTGGCCAACACGTCCCAAAGAGAAAAGCAGACTTTTTGCAAAATTTCATCTTTTCTAACTAAATATATATAAAGTAAATTAAGACATCCAGGAACACATCCAAGCACTGAACTGAGATGTGATTTTGCTGCAATGGCCCCTTGGCTTGTTCCAGATACTCTTTCCCCCTTGAGTTACCAAAGCATAACATACCCTCTTTGCTTCCAGAGGACAGTGATAACCTTACTGCATTTAAATGGTGGTATACATAAATATATATATATATACACACACACATATTCTTTTACTCTGTTGAGATATGAACACTTTAATAACTTCAGCACCCAATGAAACCCTTAACACTAACTTTGATAATTATAAGCCACCGTTTTCCATAGGTTAAAAAAAACAAAAACCAAACTACACTAGATTTACCTTGGTTAAGAAAAATCATGTCCCAGTAGCTGTTTTAAATGTGCTGCTTAATGATTTTTAGTAGTACACCCTAGTTCATGTATTGCAGGCAATATCACTGCTTTTGATCTAATCTCCCTCACAATCAATAACTGTTTTGGCTTCTGTCTTCCCAATTTGTATCTTTTAAATTGAAAAAAAATTAAATTATCTAGGCCTCTTCAAAAATTGTCATGTCTCTCTTATTATTTAGTCTCATCTTCATTTGCTTTCTTTTCCATTTCATTGAAGGGTTTTCCTGTTGGTTCTATGACAACTTATCTTCCTTCAGTGTTTTTTGGGGTTTCTTTGTTGGTTTTTTTCCCCCTCCCCTTCCAGTGACTGGATGAGAAGGCTCCCTACCACTCTCCAGTAATTAGAACACTGCTTAAATGACTTAACATCAGTAAACTTGTCCCAACCCAGGCCTGAAGGCAGGTGACCCCTGGTCCTGCCTCCTTGCCCTGTATTTGCCTTCCATGAAAAGAAACTCAAGTGCTGGAGACTTGCAAGGATGATCTCCAGCCTGGGTCACTGGGAGAGACACCTGCCAGCACAGCCTGTAGCAGCCTCCATTGCTGGCAGTTCCCAAAAAATCTTATGGGAATTGTAACTCATTGTCTTCCTCCTCTGAAGGAGCAAAGCTGACTAACATATCACATTCAAGGTGTTCATAAGTTTCCTTATTATCATCCTACCAGATTCTTTTTGCAGCCAGTCATACTTAAACTATATCTGCCACCCTGTGGGTAGTGCCTGAACCCTTCCCAGAAGGGCCAGGCTGTGCTCACCACCTTTCCATCCCCTGCTTGCAAAGCCAGCCTGAAGCCACTGTGCACAGCTGAAAAAGTTTGTGCAGACTCTTTAAACTCAGGGTAAATTCTGTCAATTTGTAGCACCTATTTTACAGGTTTGATCCAAAATATCATTTTCTGGAACTTTGACTTGATGTGTACCCTCATGTGTCCCCAAAGCCACAAGGCTCCATGGCTGGAGCATCACAAAATGCCTCCAGAACAAGTCCTACTTGCTGACAGATCATCAACTTGGCTTTAATGATCTTTCATTATGGCTCTCATAATTTTAAATGCTTTTTTCCTCTTTAGTTATTCACCAGCCTTAGACAATTCTGCAGTTCTCTGTGTCATTGGGTTTGAGTAATTTATTATTAACAATATTCAGTCATTTGTTTTTTATTCTTGATCTATTAGGCTGCAGGACAGTATTTTAATTTTATCTGATTAAGCTTATTTTTCTTTTTTGAACACCCCTTCTACAGTTTAAGGAGTGTCTTTACACCTGTAATAGATTCCTATGAGGATAGTGCAATTACTGTTCCTAGTTATCCTGGATTAAAACACAAGAATATGACTCCTTTTCTGATTGATACCATGATTATACTGTGAAGCAGAAGCTCCACCACTCAAAGGTCTATTGAATCAAGATATAGAACACTGGTGAGGACTGATGGGGAAATTAACGTATCTGCAGCTTTAAATGGGATAAAATACCATTCTATATGGACCAAGATTTTTTAAAAGGCTACAGTTTGGTTGGGATTTTTTGATGAAAAGTGGCCTAATTATTGACCTCCCTGCCTTGACAGAGCAAGACAATACATTTTTCTAAGTTTAACTGTAAAAGCCCAATGATGTGTAAAATGAGCCTTGAGTAAGATTATTAGATGCTATCAGCTTTTCAAAGCGAGTGTGTGACAAGATCTGATAATGCGTTGAGGATCAATGCATCTGTCCTTCTTGCATCTCTGCTCTCCTGGAGAGAAAGCAACTGTCAGACCTAGTGAAGAGATCACAGTTGCTGAGCAACAGTAACAACACAAATATGCTCCTGGCACTGGCTTGGCAGCAGAAAAAAAAAAAAAAATCTGTTGAAATAATAACCACTGATAGAAGAGAGAAGGAGCCACATCACACAAACTTAACGCTGAAATATTGTCTGCACTTTCCATCAGAAATCCTGCTGCAGTTACAATTATTGCATGGCAAAGTGTATTCAGGGGATAAACATCACTGGTATGAAAAACATTGAATAAAGTGTGACAATAAATGAGGAGAGAAATTTGAGTTCTGTGGAAGTTATGCACAGAAATTACTACATTACCTAGAAATTGTAACATGACCCAATAAAATGCCAAAAAAACTTCTATTAAGTGTACTGGATGTTTTAAATAACCCATAAAAAGATCATAATTTGTATCAGATTATGTAGGGCTTTTTCCTAAAGGATCAGATACCACTTTGAGTTAAGAACAGTAGACTTAATTTAAGCCACAGGAGCTGGAAATCCTCTGGACTAATAGGTAATTCACATTATTTGTCATTTTGATTTTGGGCAATTGCTTGCTATTTTGTAATTTGCAAATTGCAGGCTGATGAACCTGAGCCTCCAGAGCTCTATGTTGCTTAAATTCAGAAAGTGGAACTTGCTGGACAAACTCCATGCACAAACCAAGCAGGCAAAGATTAAGTGATCTCATGTAACAGAGGAACAAAATGAAATTATTTCTCTCTCAGTACTCTTTGTTTATCTATCCTTAACTATTAGCTTAGAAAACTGAAAATTAAAAGCTGAAAAGATTTATTTCAAAAATGAAATCAAGCATATGGTTACTTTTCCATTTCTTTATGTACATTCACTTCCTACTTTCTTCCCCTCCCCTTGCAAAGGCTATTTCAACAAGAGCAAGTAAATGTCTATAATTGCAAATGAAAATGTTAATATAACATTTACACAGTTCAACAGCTTAAAAGCTGTTTCACTGAATGAATCCACTGAAAAAAGACTCAGAGGCAGGGGGAAAAAACTCAACAAATCACTACTTCAGCGAGAAATTTTGCAGTGAAACCTTAAATGCAGAAACAAAAAATAAAAGGGAAGGAAAAAAATAAATCAAAGTCTCATCAGCTACCTAATTCAAACCGTTTAGGTGCTCTGTGCCTAAGCCAAGGATTACCAGTGATACCATCTCCTTCAGCAGGCTGTGCCTAAAGAAAGCATCTCTCTTATTAAAAAGAGAAAAAAGTTTAAAGCCAAATAATTCAGGCTTGCATAAATCTTTAATAGGAGCTACCCTTCCAGGATTGGCTGCACTTTCTTTTCTCTGCCCAAGGGAAACACAATATGCCTTAGAAAAGAATAATAGTAACTCCATCTTGTGTGTTATATGATATCTTCCAGTAATCCAGAGGATTTTGCCTTTGTCTGTCATAAACAAAAAGCCACCCATACATAATGTGTCCAGGCTTTTTCAGGCTCCTCACCTTAGCAGGTGACACTCAGGAGATGGATGGGGAATACTTAGTCCACCAGTTGCTGCAGGCAACTTTACTCTCATGGCAATTTAGAAATGGAAAAAATGACCCAAGAAAAAAAGCACAGATTCTCTGTGTAAGAACAAAGCATTATTTGCACCCTGCAGTTGTCCTGATTTTCCAGAGATCTTTTAAAAGAAGCTCTACTACTGGTCTAAAAGGACATGATTTCATAATATTATCTTGAATGGGTGTTTTGTGTTTGTTTCTACTGATAAAGAAAATTTGCTTTTAAAAAATCTCTCTCTCTATAAATTATCTGTAAAAACTAGAGAATGAAAGAATAGTTTAGATGGAAGTGTAACTTGTCACTTAACATCTAAGTAAACCACTAACAACTAATAATACAAGCCTATTTTCCCATTGCAAAGAAAATACCTGAGGTGTTCAACAAACTATCATAAAAGTTCATTCAGGAATGTGACAAGAAGTATTGTGAAATCTAACAAAGGATTAGTGTCCAAAATAAGCAGAACAATAAAGGGGGACATATCTTTTGAATGGTTGAGGATGGCAACAGGAGAAACAGAGCAGCGCCCTGATGTGTCACCAAGCTGGAGTTTGGCCAGGAACCTGCTTTGCAAACCCAAGGTTTTTCAGCCAGAAAACCAAAGTGCTCCTTAAAAACAGGGAGTTTAAGTAGTGCTAGGGCAGACCTGGTCTAATTGCAGAGCACAGGGGCAATCAGGGGTACTGTTTCTGCAGTGGACAGGACCTGCTTGGAGGGATGCTCTCAGACCACTCTCCAGGCTACAGAAGCATGTGTGGCCAGATTATAGAATAAAGGAGTCCCTGAGAATATCTTAAATCAATTTGTATACATATGCTAAGTAGTAATTGGTGTGAAATGAGGCTTCATGGGTCTTTTGTTGACTAGCATTGAATGACCTGTTAAATTTTTAGTGACGGGCATTGGCTATCAGATGGCAACTACAGAAATTGAGGCCTGTCACCCTCAGCAGCTTCAGGGCAAGTGCAAGTGGGCATTAGTTGAAATAGTTTTTCAGGCCAATGACAGGACAAAGCTTTAGCACATGGAGTGCTTATAACCTGTAACAATAAATAATTTCACTACTTAACAGAGTGGATGGATTCTGTCTCATTTGACAAAAACATGAAAAAAAGTGATGTCACACTGCAATCTCCAAAGGTTATCATAAGCTAAATTATGAGTATAACTCAGCTTATATAAGAAAATGAGTATCAGAATGCAGTTTTGTTTAGTTAATAAGTATTAATAATGTCACTAAACCCTCACCACTAACAAACTTGGATTGGACTATGTATATTTCACATGTTGCTCACAGAATTATATTTAAACATACTCTTCCTACAACACAGATTTCTTGAGTAAATTACATCCACCATAAATAAGCATGCATCAAGCAACCGTCTCAGAATATCAAAGGAAAACAAAAATCCCAAGTATTTAGCATGTCAAAGTGCTCAATGCTACTGTTAGGATGCTTGTAAAAGCATCACCACCCTACAGCCACAGGCAGCAAGAGTCCAGTGAAGCCTGTCCTGCTGCCTCCCACCCTTGCTCTGCAGCCTCTCCCAAACATCGTGCTTCTGCCCTTACTCAGACTTGTGCACTAAAAAGTATCTGGCACATCCTGAGCTGCAGCTGGTGGAGGGAATACAGTGAGGCAATGGTATGTGTGCAAATGCAGTTACAGAGCTGACTTTGTTCCATGGCAGTCCTTGAGCTTTAATGTAATCAAAAGTTGCCAGCAGCCTTACTGGGCAAATATGTTACTGAGTGAGTTCTATGAAACAGGCTCCCAGAGCTGACCTTTACATCAGCTCTGAGGTGGGTCCCCAAGGAGCCAACTTCGTATTGTTGCACATAGGAGTTTTGTGATTGAACATTCTGAGATTTCAGGAGCATGAATAGGGCCATAATGGATACCTGTCTATGAGGATGTCTATGAAGATGCCCAACAAGATGTGGGATTCACAGCTATCAGCATCCTCTTCTGCCTGATATGCTACACAAGGCTTATAATTCATTATAGTCCTATTAGCCACCCGTAACTGTGCCTATCTACACTGAAATGTTGCACTATTCAATGCTTACTTTTTCAAAAAGAAGTACAAATGTAAATTGATTTAATGTTCATATATTTGGAATATCAAGTTTTGCATGGTTGGGGCTAATTCCATGAAAGTATTGAAGTACCACAGAACTAACTGTGACCTATAACTACTTGTTTAACTCCCATGTTCTTGATCCTCAGTCAGGGCCCATAACTCAAGTCAGGCCTACAGAATGTCTAAACAATCCCTGTGCCATGTATTACTGCTTTAAAGAATTGGTTTTAATACTAGCAATAAAGTGATTGCACTGAACGGTACCAGCAGCTCTTGCAGGGAACCAAGCATATTTCTGGGCTAAAGGCAGAATTAGCTCTACTAGATCAGCAGAAAAAGTTGTAGGACTTAACCTCTTGTCCTCCTACTCTCTTCCTGTCCTTACACAAATGACATGATGGGGCACTACTTTGGATCAGAGGAACCCACTCATTGTGAGACAATTAAAAGCGTGAAGGTCCTGTAAGTGATTTCAGATGGATCAAGATAGTGAGCAGTCTCCAAAGTATTCCTTTGATGATTACACAGCTCAAGATTCATCTCAAAGTCATCTGAGTTCAGTATCAGAGGGCATAATTTTATCAGAATGTAAAAAACAGCCCTTTTGTAAAAAATTAAAAAAAAAAAAATCTTACCTCTTGGACAGAAGAAAAGAAACCTCAGAATCAATTAACCTGGAGATTTCTATGCTTGAACAGTGCTAACCCAACTCTGCCAGAAATCTTTCACTTGCCCAACCCTCTGATCTGTTCTTCTGCATTGCCCAAGTCCATGCCCTGCTAATCCAACCCAATGTAACCAAAGACTGACACTGCCTTTTGAGGCAGACCTGTTGCCCTGTTTGCTGTGTGCTGTTTGGCAGCTAACTCTTCACCTAAGACACACACTATTGCTTTTGTTCCCTGATCGATTGACTGAACCTTTTATAAACAGGAGTAGAGAACTCAAGATTGTCTTGCAAAGGTTCATGGCATGAACCCTTGCATACATCCAGGGATATGCCACTCCACACAGACTTTCTTGTAAATACAAACACACACATAAATGCTTACAGAAAATGTTACTGAGGGGAGTTCATCACTTGCTATTTTTCTGCACTATTTGTCTTGCTCTTGTATCAACTCCCATTTGTCACAAGGAACCTAGGAGGCACTGCAAGCATTTCAAGGCCACCATGCACAGTGCTAGTTATGTGACAGGCAAGCCACAGACGTTACCAGAATACAGGACTTTTCTTGCTTTTTTAAAACCATTGTTGTATTCTATCAAGAAAACAACTGTATTTCATCATATGTTAAAAAAGAATACTAAGGGATCAAAATGACCAAGGCTTTTTATACTGCTTACTATTCTTTTTTCATCCCCCTCCATTAATTCTCACATTTCATTGATGGTTTGTCCTGGATTTCAGGGATCAGTGAGTTTAGCCTGGCCACATTCCAAGGTGCAGGCTGTGAACTCCATGAAGGAGCTAGGGTTTTCCTTGTTGTGATATAGTTTTCCAGCAGCCAGACTTGAAGCAAGATTAGGATGGTAGATCCCATTGCATCTGAAGCAGCATTACTACCCTCTTGTAAATATCCTCATCCTCTGGTGCTGTGAGGTTCAGCTCTCTCAAAGCCATGCCATAAGGACAGTGACTTCCTTGGGAAGCTATATTGGGAGGGTCAATTTTTTTCCGTCTGGCATTGGAAGAAGTTACAGTATGGGACTGTAGTACATTACAGCATCCTGCTTCTCCATGAGAAGTGTATTTTTCATGGAACTGATAGAAATTTCTGTTCTGCTTCATGTCAGGATCCTCACACACCTCTGGTTCCTCAGCAAATTCACCATCACACAACATTATTTTCTATGTTTCTTCACTACAAGGACCAATTCCTTTACACAGTTTATCTGCATCCACAAACAATATCCAGAATTTACCCTACTATTTTAACAAACATTTATTCTTCTGATATTTAACACCTTAGAAATTTCCATTTTGCTAACACTGAAAAAAATACCAAGAAAGAATGCTGGCCAATCCAGATAAAACCAAAGCCCAAGCCATTCTGGATCAGTCCATGTCTTATTTACTCAGCAAGATAAACTGTCTAATAAGAAAACAATTTCTTTGACCTATTTGCAAAACTCAGGTAATCCATAGCCAGTCTTCATAAAAACTTAAAAAACCCCTTTTTATCTTCATAAAACTTAAGTCAGTCATTTTGAAACCACATAGAGGTAACACCTCTATTAGATACTGTTAAACACTTTTCTTTAACACCTCTGAGGAAAGTTCTGTTCAGCATGAATAATTTTATGCACCTATGTACCACTTTCCATTATCCACTTGGTACTTCTCACAATTTCAGTACTCAAGCCTGTCCATGCATTTTTTTTCCAGTTCATATTTAGCCAATAATATTAGATATTCTTTTACTCCACCCAAGGGTAGGTCCCATTCCAGAAGAATATTCTCATTGCTGTAAAACCCAAGTTTTTAATTTCTGTGCCAACAGTTTTTATTTTAGAGTTTACATCACTATTTCTAGCACTCTACTGGCTTTGATATAGTTGGGCACAATTACCCTATAAAAATCTTTAAAAGCTTTCCTTAGCTACATATTGCTTCTGCACCCAGCATCAACATGCCTGTAAAGGAATTGTGGGAGCAACTGGCGTTGTCTTCACCCTCTTTGTAACACCACAGAATTGTGGAGCCAATTAGGTTGGAAAAGACCTCTGAGCTCATCAGGTCCAACCTATGACCAAAAATCACCTTGCCAGCCATACCATGGCACTGACTGCCATGTCCAGTCTTTCATTAAACGCCTTGGGGATGGTGACCACCAACCCCCTGGGCAGCCCCTTCCAATGTGTAACCATCCTTTCTGTGAAACTCCTCCTCAATATGCAATCTGAGCCTTCCCTGGTACAGCCTGAGGCCATTTCCTTTCTTCCTCTTTTTGGATTTCTTTCCAGAGGCTGAGGGCAGTGTGGAGTCTGCTCTGCACACAGCCCTGCAATTCCTGTTGCACACCTGATCTGAAGGTGGTCTGGCAGTTTTGCTGCAGCTTGGGTTTGCCAGCAGGCTTACAATGCCCAGCAACAATTATTTCCCTAGTAGCTCAGTTGTAATATATGGTCTCTCTAGTCTGGTAGAACCTATTTTTTGGTGGAGATTAGTGCAGGATACTTCAAAAGATATTTCTGGGATTAGGATCCTATGGAACTTTTAAGAAGCCCATCAAATTTTTGATCCTTTAGGGGATGAAAATTTTTTCATTCTAGTTGAAACCAAAATATTATGTCCTTTAATATTTTAGATTTTTTTTTTAATTATCAAGTGCAGAATTCTTCACATTCCTCTAGCTATTTCATCTTTCCATTTCTTTTACTTAACCATAAAATTGTTTCATTAAAAGAATTTCAACAACTTGCAATGCCTTTTTAGTCCCTCTCCTTTATCAGATGCAAACACAGACAGAGGTCACTCGATACAGGGACATCAGCCAAAAACCTGGAGTTTGGATCCAGGGAAAATATTTAACTGTTGATTTGTCACACTATGTTTTGTAGCCTTTCCTTTCCCTCTGTATCTTTTTCTAATAGGCCTCTCAAGAAGCTACAAACACCCGTCTTCAAGATGCACATCCAAAACATGAGTTTTGTGCATCAGCTGACACAAATCAGGCAAACTTGTTTCCAAGCTTTTAAAAGGTTCAGTCCCCCACAGAAAACCTTGAGTTGCTATTCTGAATGTAATGCAAAACCAGGAGAAGTGGCATGTAGAGCACAAGCAGTATTTGTTTGCCTTGGATGAAAGAGCTAATGCTGCAGTATTATCCCTTGCAAAGTGTTTTTCAACATACTTTTTTCCTATCTATGAATCTTCCATAAATCGTTGCTGTGATTCATTATACACCTATTAGTTATTTATAACAATAAATTCACAGATTAACATGAGCAGTTTTGGGCTATGAAATATTAAAACCATTTAATAGTTGTATGGCACAAGGAATAAGAGTGCACTTGTTTGTTCCATAATTGAAAATTAAATGAGGAAATTACAAGCCTGAGAGCAAGCAACAATCCAAATTTTACATTTTGCAAATCATTTCAACAGATACTTTTGCACCCCAGATTGATGCAAACAAGCCACATGCTCAGAAGTTAATGCCCACATTGAGAAACTGGGTATTTTTTAGATGTTCAGGCTTGGTTGTACTGCATGCATCCAAGGCTTTCTATATTCAATAAGAAGGCTAAAAAATTGTTTTCCTGCACTGCAAGCTGACATTCAACAGGGACCACTGGAAGCTACCATGTGCAGCTAGCAGTGGAGTTACAAACAGAGCAGCCCAAACCCCAGAGGGTGCCTATGATAGCAGGAAACTCGCTGGGTAAGGTGACACCGGCAGGGCAGCTCTGCTGGGGCAGAGCCAGAACAAGAGCTGGGTTTGAGCACTTTGCTAGAAGAAACTCACCCCACTGCAGAGGCAGCGCTTGGGGCAGGCTACAGGGAAGCACTGCTGGGAGGGGTAGCACTTGTGAAAACAAAAGGCATGCAGAACACCATAGCTGGGCCAGAAACCACCCTCTCTCCAGAGGGACAACCCAGACCAAGTACAGGGATGCCAGAATACATTTCTCACCGCAGCCTCCCCCTATCTTCCAGCAGCAAGACACCAAAGACACTCACCAGCAGCTGCAGCCCTCCTGGCTGGGTCAGGCACATTCCCACAGACTTCACACCATTCAGGACTTGGCACATCCATCCAGAATTCAGTTAACTCCTTTTTACATTGCATCCCCCCTTTATAGAGGATTCTTCATAAGCACCTTAAAGTTTTAAATTCCCCCACAGGAGTCTTTTCTAGGGAAGCAGCATCTCCAACTACCCTGCGGCAGCAAAAGTCATTTTTAAGAGCCACCCACCCCCTCTCCTTCCCCCGCAGGGCAGCTGGCCTAATGCAATAGGCAGCAGCTGCCATCAGGAAGACTGATAACATAAACTATTCCCTCTTTAATTGCTCCTTAAAAGGCTTCAGGTGAAGCTCCAGGTAAGCCTTATGCTCTTAATGAATTGCAATTCCCATCAGTGTTTGCTGTTTTGGGTTAGCTAGTGCTATTCAGCACTAAGCAAAGAGAAAATACTATGGAAATGAAGTAGCAGTTGGAAGGATGCTGCTGGAAAAATTCCTCTTTGCTTACAGCAGGAGAAAACTGCTCTGTATATTTTTTTGGTAATTTTTTTTCCTGCTTTATATAATTCATACACCTTTATGCCAAGCCAGTACTGCTGTTTTTGACGTCGTAAGCCCAGAGTCGTGTCAGTGCAGTGGTGATGCTCCCAGTCTCCCACACACAATAATCAAGAGAAAAAGCCAATTTCCAGACCGTGTATCCTCTGGAACCCATCTTCACTTTCAGCTTGCAGCCAAGAACCCAGCTGGGAAAAATCTTGTCTCTACACCAGGACAAGGAGAAAAGATGTTTCTAAATACACTTCTGAGGCGCAGACTCAAGTCATCTACGGAGCCAACAGGTGTTTCTCCAGATGAAACTTTTCACAGGTTACCATAAGGTTAAAACCATAACACCACTACAGCCTGGCCCTGACTGGAGAGTACAGCACAGCACAGCCAGATAAGCAGTGGACATCCCTTCAACAATGTGGTTTTGCATTGCCAAATGCAGTAGTAAGGTGGGACCTCAAAGAGACCAGAGCAGACTCTGGTCATACCAAGTGTACACTGCTATATTCCCTCTGATTTCAGGTGGAGTTATTCCACCTTTTACAAGGTATTGTCAGGAGCAGATGGGAACCAACCCCATTGACTCCATCCTTTTACAGCATCATATTTATTGAGGTTGAATGTAAATGGGGTATTCTGCCCTGTTGACTTTAGGAACTGGTTTTCCTGGGGCTATCCAGTTCTAGCTGCAGGAGAACTACCATTCTCCCTTTTGTCTCTATTTAGCTAAGTGGTCAAACTTTGTTATGATCACCCTTAAATATTCAGCATGAAGGTTATTCCACAGAGCTCTTTGCAGTCCTCATGGCAGGCACAGGAACCACAACCCCCTCCAAAACTCCTCAGCAGCTTTTGCCAGGAGCAGCTAGGGATCATCCATCTGTCATTGAAGTGTTAATTCGATTCATTAACATAGAAAATATTCAACATTTCCCACTTTGGAAGAGATGGGCTGTGCCGTCCTTTTAATAGAACTCTGCTGGAAATCAAACACAATTTTTATTCAGGGGAATGATTACTGTGTCTTGTTTAATTCTTGCCTAACAAATGTCAGCACTAATGTATTACAGATTATTCAGTCAATTTGATGGTTCCAGGTGAAAGAAAGGAACACAAATCTCTTCTTTTAGTGTAAAAAGGGTCAGCTGGATGACTTCCACTGCAGGAGCCGAGATGAGGCTTGACATGAATCAATCAAGCAGGCTCAATTTTACAGTTATAGTGCCTAATGCCTAAACATGAGCGTATGGGTGAAAATTAGCACCCGATTATGAGCATACATGATCTTCCCTTGGAAGACAATAATATTGGCATTAAGCTTCTCAAGAGGGAAGATGCTGCTGGTTTTTAATATGTCTTAAATTATGTCAGGAAAAACACTGGAACATCACACAAAAGCCACAGTCAGTGTATATTGCTATCTCATAGAGCTGGAGATCTTTACAACAATATTGACACAGGAGCAGGCAAGCAAATGTCAGCCAATATAACATATGAAATACTTAACGTAACCAATTTTCAGCTGTCAATCAGCAGGGAATAATGACTGATGCAAGGAATCAATACACCACAATTGAATTCCAGCTCACAAACTTGTTTCGTTCTGCGCTATAAAAGACTGTCAAATGTCACACCCCAAGAGATGCAACAGGATTCCAAAGATTTATTTATTTCAAGCTCTGAAGTCTATTAGCAATAGTGCTCCTTGTGCTATTGGAAAAAGAGCTTTGATGACATTAAATTTTCAGAAATGACAACTCATTGTAGCAGGAGACAATTAGTTATCATTGTATCATATTACAAAAATCTTTCACCATTTTACTAAAAAGTGATTGCACATAATTGTGGTTAAACAAATGACTGTGACTTTAAAGCTGCAAATATTTGATTGCAGCATAGTATATTAACTGAACATTTTTAAATAAGTTGTTTTATACTTTTGATAAAAATAGTGTGAAAGCTCACTCTATCCATGGCTCTATTTCATTCAGGCAGCTTAAATGTTTAAATTAGGGGATAATTCCCTCTCAGCTGAATGAATAAGGTTTACTATAGAAATTTAGAGATTTGTGTATTATCCTGTATATTATCCTGCACTGTTGGGGGGTTTTCAAAATTATTTCATCAATACAATGAAAAAAATATTAGTTTTCATACTCCACAGTACTGTAGTCTGACAAGGCAATGGAGATATCAAAAGGGAAGATGAAAGGATGCAAAATGGAAGCCTGCAAGAGTCATAATATCCAAAGATAATATATTGTTTTTTATAAAAGCACGTGGAATATACTCATCATCAAAAGAGAAAATTTAATCCATATAGAAGGCTGACTGTAAAGGATCTGAAACATAAAAATGTGCTTGTCCAATAACCTGATCTGGTTTTGCTAATAGATTACCCATTCGTTGCTGCATTCCTTAATTCTACTTCTTGTACCTTTCCATTTTTCCTTTCCTGCATTCCCGGAAAATGGCAGTAGCCCTTTCCTCTCTCATTAGCCCAGGTGAAGCTGGGGAGGCTCTGTGAAAGACTGGGTACCCTTCTGCATTTGGACGGTGGAATCTGCTCCACAGTAATTATAAGACTATTAAAATTAGCATATTTTCTTTACCTGAAGCTGAGTGCTAATTAAAATCTGACAGTACAATGCATACAGAAGATAAACACTACTGTATTTTCTTACCAATACGTGGATATATAGTAATTCATTTAAGACAGAGAAGCTCATGCTGTTGAATGTGCTTATTAAAAACAGCAAGGAAGGTCAGGGGCAGTGCTTGCTGTATCCTTCATTTGTTCTTCACTGAAAATGATATAACTGAACTGCAAAAGTTGAGATTGAAAAGCCGCTAGCGTGTTGTCTAATTTCAGCCACAGAAGCTGCTGTGCACTCCATGACTTTATGAGGGAATAAGATTACAGGTCACAAGAGCTTCTTTATTTCCCACCTGTAGCTTCTAACAACATTTTATTAAGGATTTTCCCATCTTCTCTCTCTGACCTACAGGGGACAAAACTCTAACAGCTGTTACAGGACCTGTACCGAGGCGGCATTAGCACAGATTAGCAGTTCTGCAAAGTGGTATCATTTTATCAGGACTCTATTTATGACTGCTAACTAATTTTTTACGGCGCTTCTAAGATAAACACGGCATATCATTATGTAAACAGGAAAAAAGGCATTTAATACACTTAAACACTTAATGTATCATGCTTGCCTCAATGCATCTTGCTGTCTAAAATCATTCTAAGCTGCTGTTTGAAGTTTTAGTACTCATTTACAAAACAAACAGTTGAGTAGCCCGTGTGCTGATCTATATATATTTACACATATATATGTGTGTATATATATAAAAAATATATTACTTTTCCATGTGTTGCATATGGAGGATCCTAACTTGTTATTAATCAAGCAGTCTATGTTTACTAATACACCCAAGCAGGGGTAGACCTTCTGCCAAAGGTTAAGATACATTAATACAGGTCCAGCGCTCAGCCTTTCCTTTATCTCTTCAGAGTAGCTGTTTTCATATGACTGCAGGGTTAGGACCTTCTAGTGTATTGTAGAAACAATAATCTTTGTTATCTAGTTACTTGTTATGCCAGATTTTTTTTGTTAATGCAGATGAAACAGAATGGAAGAGAGAGAGAAGGAGAAGAAGAATAAGGGATGAAGGACAAAAAGAAAAGTCACACGATGATGTTATAAAATTCTAAAATAATTCTCTACAAATTATCCAAAAAGATCTCACTTTTTCACCTCTGTATCTTCAAGGAAACACCAAGTACACGTAAAGCATATCTACAATTGAGCTATTCGGCACCTTCTGTACGTGCATCTGTGATGGAAAACCCAAATAGCTTTCTAAAAGTTCATATTAGGCATCTGGAAGACTGAGATTATTTTTTGACATCATCCTTCTAAATGCAGCTGCTAGGCTAATCAGGTTGTATTATTACTGCACTAGAGAATTAGGAAACTCAAGTCCAGAGTAATATCAGAAGCCAGACCAAGATATTACATATGCATTGCAACATACAATGGGTCCGTTTTACTCTCCCCAGAGGCATATGAAAATAAAATGTTGTTAGATTTCACATTATTGTGACTGATAAAGAACTGGGAGGGAAAGTAGATGTGTTCAAATGGGGTTTCAAGGCTGCTGCACAATGCAGTGAGAGTTTTTAGGATGTCAAAATAATTATAGCTGAGTTCAGATTTTCAGGTCTTATTTGAGTACCTGAGAAGGACAAATAAATTTCTAAAAATTTCACACTTACCATAATAAGATATTTTGAAAATCTGTACATAAAAAATGCCATATGATAGGAATAGTTCTGTACTTCTGACAATCTGTCTGTGTGTATTGAGTCTTTCAGTAATATGAGAGATACAGCCAGATATGACCAATAATAAAACCACAACACAATAAAACAATTAAACTTCAATTAAGAATCTGTCCTAAGTAGTGATGTGAGACACCTGCTCAGCTCATTGCTCTGTGAATTGCCTCAGAGCAGAGATGCCAAACTTTTGAAAGATATTTCCCAACAAGGGCATCTGTATGCTGGCAGGCACTGCAGCCAGTTGTGCTCAGTCCTTTGGACAGGCTTCCCCACATCTGCCAGTCATCAGACTGCTACTGATAGATAGTGTCTGGGCTGGACACGCCTTTTACTTAGGGTTGCTCAGCCTGTCACCTGTATTTTTGATACTGAATGCCCTCAAAACTAAATTTGGGACCAAATTTTTAATTACAGGACTTTGGCAGAAGTAAAAAAGCTGTATTTTGTTATTTTAACACTCATCTTTCCTCCTGGATTCCCACCATTATTTTGAAGTTTTTATCTGTTTAAATAAAGGCTCCCATTCTCTGCTGAGGAGTGGAAATTGTATTCCCTTGAGATGACTGCTGGGAACCTTGCCTGCATTTTCCTTTAGATCTTTCTGGGAGCACCACAGAAATGACTACAGCATTTTTCTGTCTGTCAGTGACAGGGGTCAGGTGGTATCAGCAGAAAACAGCAGAAATATCCTTCTCTGTGCAGGCCATGGGAAGAAGGCAATGGCACAGGCATCATTTGGGAGTATGAGGGAATGACTTGTGCTTTAAGAATAATTAACAAATGATGAACATGCACGGTTTATTCCCAAATCCTGTCCTATGAAAACCCAGCTCAAGCTGTGACTGCTACAGGAAGCTCAGACTGGCTTAGGACAAGCCCCCAAAGTGTGAGGTACATATTGGAGGCTGGACGCAGCCTCTAGCCTGGCAGGCAAACACCAGCATGGGTCTTTCGGCTGCCCAAAGTTTATTTGCAGCAATTGCTTACTGTTGCTGCTGTTGTACTATTTTGGTGGGAAGCAACGTATTCCCTTTGCCAACAAGGCTGGTCCTGTTGTTGTAGTAGTGATTTATGGAAAATAAATGTACAGAAGTACACAGTAACATATTATTGTCCTGGAAATCAACCAGGTGAAATTGTACCCAGATGACCAGAAGCCCTTGGCAACAGCCCCCTTCTTGATCTGAAGTCATTAAACCATTTCAAACATGTCAAAGTAGAAAAGCCTCGCAAAAGATAGGAAAGCTGCTCATGCTGCTATTTGCTGATCTTCTGTAACTTCTGATTTTTGCATTAGGAATCTGCTTTGACCAAGCAAAGTGACATAACACAAGCCAAAGCATCTGTCCACAGCTCTAGGTTTTAATTAATTTCATTGCTTTTGTAAGCTATCAAATTTGTATTGCCATTTATTTTATAAGCCATTAAGCATTGCTGGCTCCATCTGCTGAATTGAGAGGATAGGAGAAGTGTAAGAAATAGGAAAAGGACCAGCTTCCTGCATTTAGTTAAGGAAAAACTTGATTTATATACATCTAATAAAAATTGCCATATCTAAGGTTAGAAATTAGGACTGCTGTAGTATTTTCTCATGTAGTATTTTCTCAGGATCAATGTATGAGAGGTTAGCAAATTAGCACAGGTATTTAGTGTTGTAAACTAGTAATTATGTCAGTGAATTTGGGTCAAATCATGGGCTATTTCAATGTCTTTTATGTCTTTTACATTGAAGGACTTGCTGTTGTGCTTTTCTCTTTTTCTTTTTGCTTGGTATCTGAGGTTTCTATAGCACTAACTTTTAGTGGAAAAAAGAAATGGTAACACTAGTTAAAAAAGTAAAGCACATTTGCGAAGCTTTGAGTATCAAAAAATGCAGAGTAGTAGTGCCAGTTCCAGAAGAACTATCAAAGGATTGCACCTTAAAAATACAGATCACTCAGTGGCAAAAAACCCCAAAAACAACAACAAAAAACCCCAAACTGACAGACAAAACCAAAAGCAAAATGAAAACACCAAACTAAAACTAAAAAAAAAATAATTAGTGCGTTCAGTCCTTTCAGCACAGTTTCAGACATTATAGCCATAAACAATTTGTAGTTATTCATGTTAAGTACTCAGAAGATAATCCCAATGGTCTTGTATATTTTTCTTTACCACTTTTGATATAAAGTTTTACATCCTTAAAAGATC
The DNA here is from genome assembly GCA_013397245.1 of Thryothorus ludovicianus. NCBI lineage: Eukaryota > Metazoa > Chordata > Aves > Passeriformes > Certhiidae > Thryothorus > Thryothorus ludovicianus. The sequence continues at coordinate 704,786 of VZTB01017316.1, read as the reverse complement.
ACCAGTTCTCTAAAATGCCCAGCTATTTTATAATGTGTAATATCCAGTAAAACCATACTAATCTACAACACTGTGTGGTAACATTTTCATCCTTCTGAATGACTGTAGCTCCTAATATAGGTGAATAGCAAATAATCATCTCTTTTGCAGGAATTGAATTAACTGGGGGATATTCTCTGAGCTGCAGTCCATTTTGTGGAATGTTTTCTTTTCTTAGCATGATGTGGAAGTACACCTCTAAACATGCTTATCCTTTGGTTATAAAAATAGAAATCAGTTCCTTTAACTCCTATGGAGCAAGAGTTATCCCAACAATGATACAGAAAATTATTCTATGTGCAGATCCAACACATTATACACAGATGTGTATTTGCGTCTGTGGCAAAAAGATGATAACACACTATTCCTCTCCTGGTTTATCAATTTACAGACTTATGCTCTAAATTAATTCCTAGCTCCATTAGCTTATCCTATCTCCATATCTCCAGATCTTAGGCTGCGTGTGAAAATCACTTGAAAAGTTCCAGTGAAATATTGGCATTTTCCAATGGGCTTAGAAGACATACACACAGCTTTAAAAGTCACAGTTTATGCTCCCTCCATTGAATTTGTCTTAGTGTGCATACTGATAACCTTCTACTGCAATACTGGTGTGTACAATAATAGATCCAGATTTATCCTGTAGGTTCCAATCATTAAAGTTAGGGAAAGAACAGTGATTGACTGTCAGTGCTGGGAGATAGGAACTGAAGTCTAAAGCACAAATTTCCTTGCCAGACCTGCCTATACCCAGCTTTGCCTCCCAGCCTTCTTTCAGACAGCACAAGTTGATGGAGGCCATTTGTCTTTCATTTCTCTTTCTAGTGATTGAGAAAGCAAAGCCAAAATCAAGGTAGTAGTAAGTTATTGCCTGCTTATTCCATTTTATGGTGGGAATAATTCATCTGTTGGCTGAGCAGAATATTTCTGCAAACTGTACAGCTCCATGTACATGAAAACTGACCTGTGGATATAAAAGTTCTAAGTTCCCCAAGTCATCCTCCAGTGATAAAAAGTAAATAGGGGATTTGCTGTTCTCTCCAGCAGCACAATTTTTTTTTACAAGAGCACGTCCTCTTTTGTGAAGCCAAAACCACGTGCATGTACTCGATTTTACAAACCAAATAAATAGCAAGGCAGATTCCTTTAAACTCAAGAGCTAAAGATCACTTTCCATTTTGTCAATGCCAAATACTGAACTTACAGAAGCAGAGTCTTGAGTCCTATGAAGATTCAGGAGTTAATTGACACAATGGAATCTGTGTCTTTGTACTTTGCTTATTTTCAGATATGATGCTACATCCAGAACATTGTCAGGATCATGACAGGGAGACTTTTCAGAGTAGAACAGACATCCCTCCTGCCTGTGAAGGAAAACGCAAGAAAAAAAAAATAATAATATTGAATCCTAAGATTGTTTCACTATGAATAATATTACTTTCCTGATCTTCCCTACATTCTGTCAGAAAAAACCATTTGAGAAAGATGCAGCTCCATTTTTTTTGTTTGGTCAGTAGGCAAGAAAATGTCTCTAAAACCTTAAGAAATTACACTGTATGTGATTCAGATGAAGAAGAAATATGTTTTCAAGGTCTGGTTAAACTAGAACCCCAAAAAACTTATTCTGATGATCCCATGGTTGAGATAGCATATTTAGTGAAAAAGTCAAGATGTTCTGCTCTTCAGCTATCCTCATTCTCTCTCTGTTCTCATGCTGGCTTTCCTCTTCTCTGGCAGAGGCACACCATTAGCTGACCGAGAGCATCAGAGATTGATCAATTCTCTTACATATGTAAAAGAATCTTTTATCTTTTCTTCAGTCTGGTTCTCATCTATTAAATAATCATTTTTATGTGTTGGCCCTGGCACTGAGTCATGGACCTCCAGGCTATGTAATGAGACCATGAGGTCTATGGTATTCCAGCTTTTCCCCTTCTTAAAATAAATACATGAAATTGTGGAGAAAAAAAAATTAATATATTTTTGACTTTTCTACTTGGTTTCATAAACATACAGGACATGTGACCCGGGACTTTCAGGTAAGTTTTTAAGCTACCGCCTGAAGTTTTCAGATGTGACTCAAGTATAGGTATATTCCCTTGATTACACCTTTCCTTATTGTTCTGATTACTTTTAAATACCTTTATAATAAGCACAAACTGCTTTTTAACACCTGTTAAAACCAGTCTACATCTACTGAAAAAAAAATCACAGTTTTCACAGCATTCATAATACTCATGAGTTATGCAAACGCAATAAAATATCCAAATAGTTTTTTGATCATTGCCATGGATCAGATATTTATTTATCTAAGAACAGGATAGGTTTTCAGTCCTTAATTTTAAAATTATTCACCTCAAAGCAATGAAAAATACTTTTCTTGGATCAGAAATTCTATTTGCTTTCAGATTATTATTTAGAGTCTAAGCCTTAAAACCATGTCAGATTTCTCTTATCTAAAAAAGGTCTCTTACATTTTTATTCATACACCATGCATTGACTCATAACCACTAAGTAAACAATTTTCTCTCCTTCCCTTCTTGGCTCAAGATTTTCTGGACAATGTTGCCTTTCCATTTTTATTACATTTCCATGGCACGCTTAATATCCAACGAGATTTCTGACCATGATATATTTTTCGGGGCTGTCTACTTGGCTCTTTGAAAACAGGTAGGGACCGGTAAGGACCTATTCTGGCAAATCAGTTCTCTGATACATTCCAGATGATCACAATTCCTATTCCACAGTCACAGTGTGGCTGTGCCTGCTGTGCCGAGCAGCCAGAGCTCCTGGGAGCCAGGGAGGACCACTGAAAGCTGTGTGGTTATTAGGAGAGAAAAAAAAATACCAGGACCTGGTTTGGCAAAGCTTCCTGAAAGGCATGATGATTTGATTTTAAAGCACTGTATTGAGATTTTAAATTTGATAGCATTTAAAATTGCGTACAATGTATCATTATTTTATACACATGTTAACATTTTTATATGTGCAAACATTTATGCTGAGAGAAGAAAGAAGAGGATAACTATAATAATGTAAGGGAGAACACACACCAGCATGTGTTTGGCTTTGCACCTGAGTTTTGCAATTATGTCACATAAAAGGAAAACTAGCTTTTCTAGATCAGTTCTCACTATTACAAAAAAAAAAAAAAGAGGAAAAAGACCAATCACAAATGTTTAGGTGCAAAGCATGCTAGATGAGAAAAATAAAGCTTCGTACACTTTATTATCTATGTCTCAAACATTTACCTTAGATATCCAGGGCAAAGACATTGCAATTTGCACCAATTAAATAACAAAGACTACACAAAAAATACCTAAAGGGCAAATATTGTCTTCCCCAAAATAATTCCCTAAATGTATGTTCGTTGCTCTAGGATTAAAAGAAAATACAAGGGCAACAAGGGGAAAAAGAATATATTACATTTCCTGTGGAAAAGGATGGGTAGCACAGTGTGAAAGCCCTGTCAGCTACTCTTACCTGAAAAAATCACTTCACAGATTTTTTTCTTCATCTCTATGTTGGAATGCTATGGCATTTACCTACACCAGGAGCACTCCTGTCCCACTGTTTCCAAAAATAGCTATCTCAATAAGACATTTCTGGTTGAAGCCATTTTCCTTCTCCAGCCGTTTCCCCAAGGCGAAGGAGATAATATCATCAGCCAATATGTCAGGATGGGTTTATAATTTGCACAGAGGTGCAGGCAGGTAACAGGCAGCCTGCCAGTGGGGCTGTACAGCCAGTCCTGTCCACAGAGAAAGTGTGAAAACACTTGTGTTTAAACAGGGAAATGCAAACCAACGTGTCAGCAGGAGACGGCCCCAGCATTTCACGGGCCCCCAGAGCAGCCAAGAGCAGCAGACCTGACTCCTGGGCTGCAGGGGAAGCAGGACAGGGTGGGCACCACCACTCTCCCCCTGGCCATGGCCTGTGCTTGTATATAAATGCACATACAAGTTTAGACAGCACCCTGGCTGTACTTGGGATATTTGACTAAAGAACTGGGACACGTGGAAGATTTTCCAGCTGAGATGTGCCTGTGTGTTCTGCTTATGCTGCAGCTATCTGTGGGTGAAATTTTAAATCTGGGTTAAAATCTATGTTTTGTTAAGCTAAAACAATGTGTTTGAATAGCAATCACGTTCAGATTGTATTAGAAATATTAGATTTATTTCAATATTCATATTTTAAAATATTTTGTGTTCCTTTTAATTTTAAGCCTCAAGCCTGGAAGGTTTCTACTTCTAAAAGTGCTTTCTTTCATTCTTCTATGTAATGGCCATTATTGCTGTATTTCCGTTAAAAAAGTGAATGCTTCAGTAATAATTTCCTTATAATTTCTCATTGTAAAATTAAATTAACACTTTAAAACATTAAGTTTGGTGCTTCTTTCCTTCTAAACATCAAAAATTGAACTATAATTGTAGATTGAATGTGAAGAATTTATGAACTCATCCCAGAAAATTAAATACAATCCAGCAGCTAACTTTTTTTTAATATTTTTGCTTTCACCAGAAAAACTGGTTTTATTTTTGAAGAAGATAATTGATACTATTTTTACTTAGAGTAAATAATTGTCACTGTAGCTAAAAATTGTTGAGTAAAAGCTTTCATTTTACTTTGTCTGGAACACACTTTTACGAGAATTTACTACAAATCTTTATGCAGCTATTAAACCTCTGCAACTGATGCTTGATTTAATGCTTAGAAACACAAATGATAGGAAGGACTAAGATCCAGATAACTCAAGCTACCCTCTGAAAGACACCATTTGTACTTCCAAGGGCCCTCTGCTGGGTTCCCCTTGGCTCCTTCCCATTCAGCCTAGGAGTGGGAAGTTCTTTCTCCTTTGCCTGCACCTTCAGTGATGAATAAAAAGCCTCTAAAATAAAATTTATCAATTATTTCTCAGCAAAGAGGTTAAAGCTCAATTTATTCAGAAGTTGTGGACTAAAATTCCCAAACAGGATAAGGTTTAAAAAAAAAAAAAAAAAAAAAAAAAGAAATGAGATAGCAGATCCTTCAAAACAGTGCTTGGTATCAAAAAGAAGTTTAGTGCCTGTTCAGGCTCATTTTAGGGACTTGGCACTGAAGATCTGCCTCTCAATACTGGTTCTACTGGGATTAATCCCAGAATGAAGCTGTGAAGTGCTAAATATTACAGTTCATGAAATAAACTAATTAACTTTTGCCTTCACAGTAGTTTTTAGTTTTCCTCTTTTAAATCATTTTATGTGAGCCTTTCATATGACCCAGAACACTTTTTATTCCTCTTTGCCTCACTTTTTGGAAAGCATTCATCTCCTTTCTTTTGCCTTCATATTGTGTTATTTCTGACCTCTTGCTCATCTTTTATTACTCTCTGGTTCCTAGCTCTATTATTCAAGCTGATATTGCAGCTGTGATTTCTATTTTTTTCTTTGCCCTTTTTGGCTTTGCCAGGCATTTCATTAGTGGACTCATGGGGAGCATTTATACTGTCTCTCTGCCATGATAGAGTTCAGTGGGATTTACTAAAACTGTTTCTTTGGATATATCTGCTTCCAGTTACGATTAGAAACTCCTTTCCACTGAAGCATATCGAAGAGATCAAATTCAGATCTTGTGAAAGCATGTACGAGCACAGGGAGGCACAGAAGACATCAGCCAAAGTGCAGCTTCTTACACCACATCTTGACTTGGACCATGGCACATCAGTACAAATTTTCCACAAATAACTACATTTTAAGTCCAAATGAAGTTTCTGAAAGTCATCCTGCAGGAGAAAGCTCACATGCCTACAGAATAACTTGGGAGATCAGACCTCAGATATTGCAAACTAGCAGTGCAGTACTGCAATTGGTTCAAATAACTCACAGATGGAGTTTTATTTAGGGCTTTTCAGGTCAATGTATTTATTTTTCCAAAGGAAAGCTAAACATAGAGACGTTTCTTTGTTGTAGAAAGACGTGATAGCTAAAATATTGGTAAATTCACCCCTTTTTTTGCCTTGTATCACACAGGTTCCTGGTTCAGTTTTCCCCTCCTGCAGCTCTGCTGCTCCCATGTACCTTCATAACTTTCCTCCTGCCCTTTTTTTCTTCTCCCCCAGCCCCTTTGTTGCCTTTTAAGCTTACTGAAAATAATGAACTCTCCTGACCTTCAACCTTTCTAATGTCTCTGCTTATTTCTGAGAGTTAGTTTTGGCTGTTAGGTTATGTTATAATGTTCCAGCAGAGATATTCTTTTTGTGATGACAGTAAATAAGATACACACAGACTTTTCTGTTTATTTTTTCAGCTGTTCATTTATAGTAAATTTTAATAAAAACTGTGAAACAATTTTGTTCAGTGGGGGAGGCTTGACACAAAAGTAGAACAATAATGTGCCAAAAATGCGTTGTTATGATCTTTCAGATGGGTACTGTCACTAGGAGGGGTCTGCACTTCAGTCAGTACGAACATGATAAAGTAGGAACAGTACAGCTGCAAACTCCCTTTGGATAATGCTACAAAACATATGGAAAACGTTTCCTGACTTATGAAAAATAATACTGGGCAGAATATAGCAAAGGGACTGGGTCAAAAGGGTGCATAAAGCGTCAGCGCAAACCTTAAGTGCAATCTTGTAGTCATAAATTCCCTACTAATGAAATGTATATGCAATTCTTACAGCCCCTCCGTGTTTGAAAAATCTATAGTGTTAATAAAGTGACATAGTTAGAAATCTATACAGGACCTTATTTATTCATTATTTATTTTAAGAGATAGCCCTGAATCTAAACATTCCCTTTGGGAAAGTTTGGTTTGTGATTTAGGCTCAAAACCATACTTTTCTGGCCAGGACCCATTCCTAATTCTCCTTGGTTTACACGCCAGTGTGCTACCTTGTTTAATTCATCTTGCACAAAGCTGGACATTGAGCTGGCAGCCCTGCGAGCTGGGCCACCAGCCAGGCCCCTTCTTCCTGTGGAACTGGGGTTGGAGCCATTGCATCCCCGTCTGGAGCTGTCTGAGTTCCCGGGAGAGGTCCCTGCCTTCCCCATCCGCACAAGGGTAGTGCTGGGAAGGGTTGAGGGCAGTGTGTGGTGCCCTGTGCTTTCTCTCCTTCAGCTCTGATGGGGGGAAACCCTTCCTCTGCCTCAGGCTCAGATGGGGTTTAGTAGAAGGTTGGCTCCCCCCACTGCAGCTGCTACTGGCTCTATCCTACAGAGGTGTCTGGGCTCTCTTTCTGCCCTCTCCAAAGGGGTCAAGTGGAAGCAAAATGGAAAAACACCTTGCTGATATAGAGGAGCACACAAGTGCCTTGACTAGAGGGCATGACTCCTGGACAAAATGTTAAAATAAAAGTCACTGGGAGGAGTTAAGCAGCAGGAGCCCAACCACATGCTTGGTAAGCCGAACTAAATTAATAAATCTCCTGGGTGGCTGCACAGTCCCTGTGTGACCATCAACAGGATCCATCCCCTCAACACTCACCAGCAAAATGATGTGAAAACAGGTCCAGGTGAGGCATGGCAGGAAACGTTTCTGAAGTAAAAAGTATTTTTTCAGGCTGCCCTTTTTAATGATTGAGTATCTCCTACTTGGGGTAAGTGCCATGAGGCGTGGGATGCAAGCGCTCCTCTGTACTCTAAATTGACTCTTGTCATTTTTCTGTGGTTTTTACTTGTTTTATAATTGCTCGCTTGATCCTACAAGAAATAAACTAGCACAATCAATGAAATAAGTAGACCACGGGAGCAATGAATATCCACATGATTAAGGGTTTTCAAGTTTAGGTCCTAAATAACCATAACTGCCACTCTACTATCTACAAAGTTAGAGAAGTGAGAAAGGTGAAGAGAATTGTTCTTACTGGGAATTTATGATAAGAGGCTTGTTCTCACACAGGAGCAACTATACTCATCCTTTCAGGTAGCAATAATTAAATTCCAAAAACTTAATTAAAGCAAAAACTATTGGGAAGATAACAGAAATTAGGAATACTCTTCATGCATAAATGTTCACAGAATGAAGATTCACCAAAAAGGTCAACTTTTTCTCAAAGAGCATGGGTCTTTGGGGCAAATGCTGGAGTAGGAAGGACTCCTCCAAACAGACAACTGAAACTTCCAGTAGTAGACTTCTGCTCTGGATTATCCTCTGTGAACAGCAGAGATAATAAGATGAATATATTATTGAGGCTAAATGTCTGTTTTACACACATGACAAGATGCTGTCGGGGTCCTGATGTGCAGTTGTCCAGGTAAGAGATAATAAAGGAATATTATATAGATTATGTGTTGTTTGAAAATATTGCAAAGGGGGCACTTTAAATTGCCTACATTCACCCCTTGTTACTGATGGGCACATTCTTCCTAGTCTTATTTCAAATTATCAAATTTATTGTAACCGCCCTGTGGAAGTGTAGAAAAGATGTATGGCAAATTTGGGAAGAAGAGAGGATTGGATATTGCCTTCTCAGTAAATTCTTTCAGAGTGGTGAGTAACAAAAGCAAAAAATGCATTTTTTTTAAGAAAAAAATTATATTTTGCCCTTTTCATAATACTCTGAATGTTAAAAACATTCCTTCTTTACAGCTTTATCAAGATAGCCCTTAATAATACTTTTTTCTGAAACTAGAAAAATACAACAGTTTTAAGTTTTAAGATAAATTATTAGCAAAATTAACCGAAACTCCAGGAAGGCTTGTAGGAAAAGGACAAAGAAATGAAGAGGTAATTTGCCTGAAAAAGGGTAAGAAACACTTCTTTGCTTATTTAGTGACCTTTAATCTAATGGGATGCTTTGCGTAAAAAGACAAGGAAATTAAGTGAGTTTCATATGAATTTCTAATCTCACATGCTCTAACACAGAAGCATCTACCTATCAGTGCCAGCTGTGGAGGTAGTTTAGCCAACATAGCTCTGGGACAGAAAGTGTCAGGGCCACTCACCTTCATCCAGAGAGGTCACTTCTCTACAGCAATTGAATCACCAGTTGAATAGTTTAAAAGTCCATGACAGGAAGAGAAAGAAAAAAAATTCTCAGAGAGTGAGATGCTAAATGAAAATTTTGTGAATGAATTCAGCCAACATGCCGAGGACAGGCTCAGAATCAGTTCTTATTGTTAAAACAGACATGGAGACAAAAATGGGAAGTTCATTAACATTTTCATTAGCATGGAACCATGGAATGGCTTGGATTGGAGGGGGCATTTAAGATCAGTTTGTTCCAACCCCCCCACCATAAGCAGGGACACTTACCAGCAGGTCAAGTTGTTCAAAACCTCATCCAGCCTGGCCCCGACCAGGTCTAGCTTCTCTGAGCAACCTGTTCCCGTGCCTCACTACCCTCACTAGGAAGAATTTCTTCCTAACATCTAATTTAAATCTCTTATATTTTAGTTTCAAATTCTTTCCCCTTGTCATATCAGCATCTTCCCTTTTAAAAAGTCATTGTCTATTTTATGAGAGCCCTTTAAGTACTAAGAGGGCATATTCGCATGATCCTTGCAGAGAGAAATGCAGCAGAGGAACACATCAGAAAATCACACCACTCTTGCACGTGGCTGTGGCCATATGAACACACCCTGTGACATGCTAAAGGCTCTTGTCCATCATGAAATGGAAAGGTCTCTCCAATACCAATAGGGGAAGGACTGAAGCAGAATGTGTGCGTGGAATATGGTCACTCCTACCCATTGAGCAGCTGTTTGCCTGTTTTCAACACTGACGTGGCTCGTGCTGGATGTAATGACAGCCTGCTCGGTGATACCTGTGCTCCAGAATATTTGGAAAAAGACCAGCTGCTCACTCCAGCATCCAAGTCCTTTAGAGTCAGCTCACTTGTGTTAGGAATCTGACCCTCACTGAAAGTTATTTGATCTGATTGGCATGCAGGTGCAAGAAGGCCACAACGGCAATTGTTTATCCATTACTAGGAAATTTTAGGAATCCTACAAAATCTTCCAGAAGAAACTAGGTGTGTTAAGATACCACTAGGGAGAAGAAATTGCCTTTGTTTCAGCAGGGAAACAAGTGGAGAAGATAATCCTTGTCACTTCAGATTGGTTTTATGAACGTCATATGTTCATAAACCAGGATGCTGAAACCCTGTGACATATTGCTATGAGAAATAAATAAGACATTGTGTCTCAATTTCAAATCTGAGAGCTCCATATCACAAAGGAGAATCAGACCTTAGGCCTATTAAAATAAAAGATAAGGAAGTAAAGATCAGGAAGTAAAGAGTGGGTGCACATTATACTATTGCAAGAGGGGGATACTCTCTTTGCCATCTCTGCTGGACCAGACCAAAATCTTAACGTAACTAAAAGGCTCATGTAGGAACAGGTATTCACTAATCTTTTTCTGTATACTATTTCCAGACTTTCAAAAACCAGGATGATATGAAGCAGTAGACATGCTGCTATGTCGGCATGCTCTCTGCAAGACTTCTTGACCTGGGGTAAAGGTAAGGGACAATAATTGGGAAGCTGATTTCATCAGATACTCTGAGACCAGAACATGAGTAACCCTAAGAAGGAAATTTCAGCAGCAGAGCTGCATGTGAAGTGTTGCCCATATATCTCTAAGGGGCAAAGGCTCCCAGATGTGCAAGGACTCAGGCCTCTAACACTTTACCTCTCACTTTTTCCTCAGAGTTATTTCCAGCCCTTTATTTCTCCAGATGGTGATTTCATGGTTAGCATGGAATATATTAATTATCTCCTGGCAGTCTGTAGTTCAGTTAAGGAAATAGAGAAAACCAGAGGCAGCAGCTGTTAGAAGTCAAGCTTCTTTTTCTTAATATGATAAAAGCAGACTGGCTCTTACTATGGCAGTAGCATGGTCTCCTACAGTTACAGAGTGCTCAGGGAGCATCGGAGTTCAAAAGCATTCTGCAAGGTCCTGGTGTTAGGGTGAGGATATTTGAGTCCTTGACTCCAGTCCTTATCCTTTTACAGGACCAAGGATTTCAAATGTAAGCTTCAAATAGCAATTAAAAATAGCAACTAAAAGCATTCTTTAGGTATTTCATGTTGTCCCTGTTCTTTGTCTGTTATACACCTGCCACGGAAAATTTCGGATATGAAAAGTGCAACAAGTTTTGACAAACGATTTCTTGTTTAATTAGAGGTATGTATGGTTGACATACAATACAAGATGGAAGTCAACAGATTGCTCATGGGACATCCTCTGACTGCCTGTAACAGGGTCGAGTGTGTAGCTCTTTGTCTTGTGAGTTCATATCTGAGAGCTCTCAGACTAAAGACCCCAGAACAATAGTTGTATTTCAAATATAGATGTGTATTCCTCTTTCACATCTGTCCTTATTGTGGTCAATCATAAGGTATTCCTCTTCTATTTAAAAAAAACCCAACAGCTTCTGACAAAAATCACTTTCAAAATTGTACAGTAGGAGGTGGATATATTTTCATTTTCACAGAAAAATGTTATTATGTATCATATATAAGTTATATCTTCATTTGCAGATCGAAATCCAACCCCACTCTTTTTGTACATGTAGAGGTTTTATATCTATATAAACACACACATTATATATATATTTTTATAACTAGAAAATGATGATTTTGTCATCCGTACACTCTTCAAAAAGCAATGTGGAGAGGGGTGCCAGTCTCTTAGTGCTTCTGCATTATGATCTACTGACCCTGAAAATAGGGTCAGAAGGAGGTCTCACTGCTAACTGGAAAACTAATCAATATAATTCTACCAAAGGGCTAGTGTACACCAAGTAATATAGTCCCCTCCCCCCTCTGCAAAAGTCTGTGCCTCATTGTAGAGAAAATAAACATCACGTTTTGATGCTCATGGAAAATTTAAAAAAATCAAGCAAAACCAAAGGTTTATGATTTGCGAGTTTGAGGATATAACCAAGTCATATCCTGGTTCTCAGATTTTAGTTCTTGAGCAGTTTGGTTGTGCTTTATGGTTTGGACTTCATTTGCTACTAAGAGATGTAGAATTATACCTCCTTTCCTTCTACACTTAAAAAGTAGAGAAAAAGAACAACTGATGATGAAAATATTATTTTCTTCCTTTGTCCCTTCCCTCTCCTGTCTTGCTCCCCAATATTGCAGTTACACAGTGGGAAAAATAAGCTGGTCTTACTCTATGTTAAGAGTCATACTCACAGTGGTGCCCTGTGCAGCCTGCAGGGATGCCATCATACAGCAGGGCTGCATTTGATTCTGATCAGGTACTTTTACTGAGAAAGAGAGCAAGACAAAGGGTAAAAGGTCACTGGTGACTAATTTTCTGAAAACCAGCAGCTTGTGTAAGTAATAGAACATTTATTGTATTTCTCTGTCATCCCAGCAATGAGCTAGAAAATCCATAAGAATTCCCAGCACTAGCCTTTATTAAAGTATAGCCCTGGATTAGTTTAATGTCCAATTTAAAGTCACTGCCCGCATCTACTTTACTTACTTTTCTTAAAGAGAGCTATTTTCCCCCAATAATCTCCCAATGTAAGTTGCCAAGAATATCTTTTCCCTTAATAAGAAGTAAGGTTTCATTTATTTTGTGTATGTATGTGTGTATGTGTATGTTGAGGAAGGAGCACTGGAGTGCAACATTCTTCCTACATTAGAGTCATTTTCCCCACACTGAAATATTAAATCATAATAAGAGCAGGACAAATACTGCCAAATCCAAGCATAGCCTTCCAAAAAGCAACAGCACAGAAGGTACAAACTCCTTTTGCAATGTTTGCATCCTTTCCTTTTGCTCTGGGCAAACATTCATAGGTTTTCAAAATATTATTTTTCTGAAAAGATGTTCACAAAGCTCACGTCTGTTGCAGATGAGACAGAAATTTTTAACCTCAGTTCCTCAGGTCCATACCCAAGCTACAGGTCTAAGACTAGTCAGCTTGAAAAGAAAGGAAAAACAATCCTCTCTGACAGGAATCTGAAAAGTGCTTGTGATCACGGCACTCCTTGTCTGTAATGATTTAACTGGAGATCCCGAGTGGCTTGGTAGAGCTGGAGATGGCAGTCAGTGTTTTCAGTCCATGTACTTGAGAGCTATAAACACTTTTATTGGACCTTAGTGAGATTCTTGATAGGCTAGCCTTACAAAATGTAACCCTGTAGACTAGAACAATGAAATAAAGATGCAGTTCTGTGTTGAGTGAGTGCTCACCTTAGAGAATTTGATTCAGCAAATTGTCACCTGATGGCTCAGATTTCACTACGTCTATTCCTAGATGACCTTCCTGATGCATCACCTGAATCATAGGTACCCTCCAGAGTGTGCTTTCCTAGCATGGTATGCAGGTGAGTTACACCTGGGCAGGTGCTGCCTTTTCAGTGCTGACCACCCAATCCCTTTGGAAACAAGCCCATAGCCCTCTGGTGCCTCCAACAGTGACTGCTCTGCTAGCAATCTTCAGCTTCTTGGTGAGAGCTGCTGCCCTGGGCAAAGCTTGTCCCGTATCAAACCCACTGTGAGTCTGGAAATGCCTCTCCTCCCACGGACAAAACTGCCAGTTTTGGTTTGCTTGTGTGCTCAGGAACCTTGGAGGGAAGAGGAAGGCAAGAGCCTACCTGAGTACTGCTGGCTCTCCTGTTTTAGGCATAGGGAGCTTTCTTAACCCATGGCCAACCTCTGCTTTTTGGTCTTTTCTTCTATGTAGAGGCCAGCCCACAGCAGATTTCCTGTACGTGGTTGCACCTCCCACACCTATCTGAGGTGCCAGAGATCATGGGGCATATTCTACTGGGGGAATAAAAAAGACAAATATGAGAAAATTTTTTCAGATAATTTAAATTCCTGGTTTAAATTCCCTGGCATGACCAGCCCATAATTCATGCTTATGACATCACAGCCACTTATCTCAGCAGGAAAAACAAGTGTTTAATATTAAAGTTTTACCATATGGACAAAGCAAATTAGATAGTATTAATGTTTTACATTTATTAGCTATAACTAATGTTTGAAATAAATCAGAAACATTATATTCTAAGTTAACAGATTCTGAATTCAATTATTTTATTTTTAGGCAACAAGCCTCTGAAATTGTACTTCCACACTAGCCCGTTACTTGATAGATATATGATTGCACATATTTTAAATTAACATGGGCAATACTTTTAAAAAATTCACAGCTCTTTAACTCCTACTTTCTGCCATTTGTTTATTTATAGGGAAAAATACGGTTAATGATAAAAAAGGACAAGTGATATAACATATAGATAGGCATACAACTGTTTCTGTATAGTTAAGGTGATGCCAACAATACTGCTGTGCCCTACAGTGGTTTTCAACTAAGCAAAAGATACAGGGACAGGAGAAATTTGTAAATTAAAGTAAATTATCAAATTTGAAAAGTGCCACTGCATGGAAACCACTTTGATTTTTTATCAGAGGAAATCCCACCATAGAACACACAATAAAAGAGTCAATCCATTCCTCTAGCACCAGCAGAATCCAATTGTTTGTTTGGGGCAAGACTTCATGAAACTAAACCTTCCAACCTGGTGGTTTCAGAAAGCAAGACAATTTTGTTCCTGTCTGTGTCTGTCACTGTATACAGATCACAAAATACAATTGTTTTGCACTTAATTTTGATCGTGGAAACTTCCAGTTCAAGACACAGTGCAGAAGTTTTTTTCTGTCTTATCCTCTTCAAATCTCTGCTGTTCAGAGAGCAGGCAAGGTGGAGAATGTGTCCAGGTGCTAAATGGAAGTAAAATTTACAGAGGCTGGAACCCCAGGGACGTTACCAGCTGGTTACAATTACCAGGGTTCAAAACCCGAGTTAAAAGAAATAAGATGGTAGATGGAACTGCACAGGAGGCAACAATAAACTAATATGGTTTTGAAAGGAGACAGAAAACTAAGTAGAAATGGGAGTATTCAAGTGCTGGATATAATCTGGGGCATATTAAGTGGAAGAAATAAATCAAGCAATAGCTCTGAGCACATGGTGTATAGCTGTGTTTTCCTTTAAAATTTGTGAAATGATAGCAATTTTTTGACAGAGTTCTTAAGAATCAGCTGGACACATATTGGAGATGAAGAGATAAATCTGCAAACCCACACCATTGAAAATCTGGAAAGCCTGACAACAGCATAAGGGCTGAGTTTAAGCAACTTCAGACTGACACAATGCATCTAGGAATTACTAAGGCATTAGGTATGACAGTTCCAGTTAAATGTTAACTAGAAGCAAACAGTACTTTTTCATGGAAAATGTGTTGGTGAAAAATGAAAAATAATGTTAAAAAAATTAAAAATTTATAGGAAGATACCATCTGCAAAAAATCATGTTTTAAGTATGTCTGGGTTTGAATAGTGTGTGGAGTACCAGTTATGTTTATATGAAATCAGAGAAAAAGAAACCAAAATACAAAATTACAGCTGAGAAGGGAAAACACCCTTTAGTACATTACAGCGCTGTGATGGACAGTGGCTTCAGTCACAGAGCCTGTACTTTTATACTTCCAGCCAAGCAAAGCAACTTGCAAGATCTTAAACAATAAAACTGAAATCCTGAGCCTACTAAACTACTAACACAGCAAAACAGTGATGTCATGGAAAAACAGTGCATTTTTCAATGTAAACATTGTGCATTTGAAAGTGTTGAAACCTTTTTTTAATCATGTAAAGAGAGTTATTTATTAAATATTTGATCAAATCATGTAGAAAAAGCAGCTAATAACCCAATACCTGGGACATGTATATGACTTCTGGGAAGGTACTAACCCAAATTTCTTTCTACTGGTGAAGAAGAGTGGATAAATAATTCTTTGACTAGAAAAAGATAGACTGATCCTATAATCTAGTGATTTGGGCACTTGTCTGGAATGGGACAAAGAAAACTTGATCCCATATCTCATACAACCCATTTATCTCCAAGGAGTGCTCTAGCCACTAAATTATTGATTTTACTGAATTAACCTGCACATATTGAATTAACCTTACACATATATTCATTTGTTGTCTTAAGCCCCTGCCATCATACTCACAAACAGGATATTTTTTAAAGTTTCCTGTTTTTTTCTGAGGAAAAAAAATAGCCAATTTGGTCTAAAATATCATAAAAACTTCTAAATGAAAGTAGAAACATTACAGGAATAACCAGGAGTTATTATGCATGGATTTTTTTCTCAAGTTTTTATAGAAGCAAGGGGTCACCAAGAAGATCATGAGGCCCCTTATGGCTGATGACAAGACTAATTTGTTGACAGAAGATTTAGCATTACTTAAGAATTATATGAATTCTTTTTATCAAAGGGAAAAATGGCTGATAGATACCAGAAACAGATTTATTTCCCTAAGGAGGAAGAAGAAATACTAAAGGAAATCAATATCAGAACAGAACAGGTGATTGAGAAATTTGAATGTTCTAGTTACAGGAAAAAAAAAGCTTTCTATGGTCTTTTTTTTTTCTTCTAAAAAGCTATGATTGTAGTATAAACATTTATCATTTGAAAAATAGAGAACCAAGATCAAAAAAAGTCAGAAAGATTCCAACTAATTGGTTTACATCAGAAGCATTTCCAGATAAATGACTTTTCAAAACAATTTGTTAAGACTAACTGGATTGGGGAGTACATTTTCACTTTTTATCCACTTCATCCTGTTTTAAAGAAAATAAACCAGGATATGAGGGTGAGAGGTTTTCACAATAAAGGAGTTTTTTGCCTTGGTTTGTGACCTACCAAATGCCAGACATTGTCAGCTAAGGAAGAAGCAGGAGCAATCCTCTCAGGCAAGGAGGCTGGTGGCAGAGGTATTCTTGTCCTCAGAGCTGATTTGTGGGGTTTTTCTGCATTTGGAAATCAAGCTCATATATTGTAAGTATTTTCCTGCTTGAGTTCCCTCCTTCCAACAATCTCTTTCAAAGTAATCACAGGCTTTGTGTGCACAGAGCAGGGAGGAGGCAGATATTATTGCAGAAAACACAGGAGAAAAATAAGCTTTGAAAATTCTTCTGAAGCAACCACTAAGGTTAAGTGTATTTGTCCTCCAAAAAAGTGGAGCATGATTGATAGTATCTGCTTAGAGTAGAACAGGTCTGCCCGAAACAGAGCCAAGCTTTCCAAAACCACCACTGTTTAATGTGTTATGAGTATTCAATATAAGATAACCTGATTACAAGTCTTGAGCACTCATATCCTACAATAACTCCTAAGAGCTTAATATCGCTTAAACCTTAGAGAGAGCCACCAGGAACTGACCTTTAAAAAGACTAGGTTTTGATGTGGTTTTTGACAAGAAAGCTGTCCTCATATCATAGCCTAGGACTTGAGTAAAGAGGCACTTGAGCACTTTGGCTGTCCCTGGGCTGCAGACAACCCTTTCCTTATGGTGATTCTGCAGTTACCTGAACTGAGAGATCAGCTGGAACACGGAGTGGGTCTTTTCCTCTCCACCTATTCACTTGTGTTTCCTTCCCAAGGAAACAAGGGAGGGATACTCATCTGAGCCTCGTCCAAGCAGGGAGATGGAGGCTGGTCAGGGGGCACATCTGGAATGAGATGGCCCTCAGAGGTCCCAGGCAGTGTCAAAGAGGAAACGCCAGAGTACATCGATCAGATAAAGTGCAGCTTTGTTTCCCAACACATGCTGCTTTGTAGATTTATAACTGCACAAACAATCCTAATAAAAACAGGAATTATTTCCACACTGAGCAGCTCCCCAGCACGAATAAGAAAACGGGAGTCTAGATTAGTTACCTAATACCAGCTGGTGTTTCTTCAGTCATTTGGGGAAAGCTGAAGAAGAAATATGTAGGCTTCAAGTAGAACTACAATAATCTATGGTCTCATTATAATGAGCTGTCAGAGAAAGATGGAGAGTATCAAGGTGAACTTCTTTAAATGTTTCAAATAAATTTGTCTTTATTGAGCACTGGGCCCTACCTTAAGATTAAGAAAACGAACTACAGAGTAATAATTGTGGAATACTATAGAAATAATAATTCACTGAGAGATTAATATATAGTCTATAAAGGCACAATATGCCATTTGAAATTTTTGCAGGGGGACAGCAAAAGAGATGATGAAGATTTCCATAAAGCTACAGTGAGGTTGAAAATAACATTGATTTCTTCAACTTGAGTTCAGAAGGGTTTGAATGCAGAGAGAGGCACCAAGCTTACTGAATCAGAGATACCTGAGAACCAAAGGCACCAGACTGCATATTTAAAGGCAGCTGTGCCTGCAGGCTGCAGTGGAAATGGTGTCAGGGCAGCCGCTCTTCCGCCACAACACAAATGGTCTTTCCAAGATGCAAAAATTACTCAAGGCAGCAAATGAGGCCTCACAGCCCTGTCAGCAGGCCTACCTATCACACACACATAGAAATATCTCCATCCACCTCAAGTATGCACTGCTACTTAAAAAGAAGCCTTACTCTGACTCCGGCTGTTCCTGCTAATTTAAGTTTACGTGTTTCTCTGTACTTTTCGTGCAGTAACTAAATGACAGTCACACATGCAAATCCTGGATAAAGGCTATCTCACATCAACTTACTAATTAACACTCAAAATAAGCAATTAACGATAAAATAAGCACTGTAAGATTTTCCTTAGCTCATGATTCATCTTTGCTTCCAAATTGATTGAGACCAAGAATAATTTGAGTCTTCATCTTTTTTGTCTGTAGAAGTTTCTGAAGATGGCTACAAGAAAGAGACCAGGATTCACTATTTCTTGTCTACTTCAAACTCAGCAATGATTAATATAAAACTATTTGGGTTTTCCTTAAATTGAGATAAAAAGGAGAAATTAAACAGCTTCTGGGAAAATCCTTCCTATGACATAAAATATCAAACCTCCACATGCTCACTAAGAGTATCTACTCCTTGCAGAGGATCCAAGGACAACAGAAGAAGGATGCTTCCCCCCTTCTAATCCACATAAAATCTGGCTCTCAGTTGTCATGATGAACATAGATGAACTTCCTGATTTATCTTGGGAGGACGCCTCATCCCCTGTATATAAACACCAAAATGAGACAAGTGCCAAGATTAGAAAATTGCTTAAAATCTATTGCATCTTGCTTTATTTGTTCATTTGTGGTGCAGTTTATAGCTTGCAATAAAGTTGCTCCATCATAATCCCACTTTATACTTTGCTTCCTTCCTTCAAAATTCATCAGCAACATGAATGGCTAAGAGCTACCTCTGATAAGCAAGTCTTTCCTAATATTTTAATGCTAACATAAAAGTTAATATTGATGGAAACAGGTAGTGGAAGTTCTTGAATCAATGTCCATGACAAATTTTCTAGCCAGAAAGCCATTCATAGTATTATAATCTGCATTTCTGCTCATTGTCTAAACTGAACTTAGCTTGTGTCCTGCTGGAGTTCAATTTCAAGTCTCAAATTTAGAAAAAATCCCTAAAGTATTGCTAAGGCACCTGGGGGATGGTGCTTCATCAGAGTAGATCATGCCTCACTCTAGTAATCTCTTAGATAATTTTCCTTTTTTCTTTTCTTAATATACCAAAAATTTCAATGTTGTCATTATTCCTGTCACAGCTTCATGCTACAATCCCATCATGTGCTTGTGACACCTCCCTGCTTGGCTGTCACAGGGGGGTGCAGTAGCACACTAACAGAAAACCAGCACAGATACAGCAGAAACCTGAAACTGAGCATGAGGACAGTTAACCCTCTAATAATCTTACCAGGACCATAAGGAATATCTGTTTTTGCTTCTGGAATATTATTTTGAATCTGACCTTCAATCTGAGTACAACACTTTGTTCTCTTCTACTGCTAAACCAAGTTGGCCCTGTACTTCAGGGTCAAGGAACCAAAAGCATGGAGTGCAGATATTCCTGATAGCTCTTTCCAGCAGGACATCTTTAGAGGGTCCAGACAATGGAGAACATTTATCGAAGACACGCAAAAGGCCGGCTTGATGTTCAGTGTACTGCCAGCTGCTGAGCCTGGGAAGAAGTTGGCTAGGTGGGAATGGGGTTTCCCCCTCATGGAAGAGACATCTGAAAAGAAAGACATCTGAAAGACACTTTCATGCAAATACAGCTGTTCCTTTCAAGCAGCTCAAATTCAAAACTCCATCTTTCACCTTCAAGCAATACCTTGTCCACTTGTCCAGAAAGATGAATGGGGCTATGGATAACACATCTAGTTGTCTTCAGTTTCTGGCACCACCACAAAAGACACAGTATCTTTTTTGTTGATTAACTCTTTTTCATGACATTCACCTCCTCAAGGTGCCCCTCAGCTGTTAGCATTGTGTACAGCTACATTTTGCGGTAAGAGAGCTTTCTAGTTTTTCAATATTCCATATATACCTTTGGAAAATAACAGTAAAGAAGATATTTACCAGGTACATGTCTCATAAAAGCTTTCAGAAAATGCACCAGTGAATTCATGCCTTGCTATTCTTTGCCATGCTCAGACTAAGGAGCTGAAGAGTCTCATTACAACAGAAAGATTTGCAGGCTTTTAAGGCAGCCATTCTTTCTCTGCCTGTCTCTCCCTTTCTGTAAGATTACGGTCACACTGCTGTCCTGTTTTGTAAGACTTTGTGAGAGAAATAAGTTAGGGGAGCAGTGGGAAAAGAGGTATGTTTTCATTTTAAGTGGCACACTATGAAACAAGTCCAGTACATGAGCAAGCATGAGAAGGAGTTGGATTTATTTCCCTTCCTTCCCCTCCTCACTGCTGCCAACCGAAACAAAAGCAGGAGAAGGGGGAAGGTTAAATTCTGAGAATGAGTTTGCACACACCCAATTTTGGAAAGCATCCACTCTTTTCCACTTCAGCATCACGCCCTCAGAATAAACCCTCCTGGCTAGGCATAAACAAGGTGCCCTGTGGAAACCGAGGGTGTGGCTCTGGTGCAGGGATCGCTTGAGCCCTGTGTGAGGCGCCGGGAGCCAAGTGCTGTGTGTGAAAGTTGGCTCCTGTGACATGAGAGCAAACACCTGCTATTCATATGCTTGACATCAAACATTGATTTCTCAACCACTCTGCCACCCAAGAAACAGATGAGCACAAAACCTGTCTCCTACACAGAAATAAAACAGTGGTGAAAATCAGGGGGTGCAAAGTGTGGTAAGACTGAAGACCTGTCTTGCCCTTGATTCATTTTTTTGGAGATGAAGCACTGACTTCCTGCTCATCTCCTGCCTTACCAGCAGTATTTTTTTTCCCAGCACAGAAAATTGTGAGGCACTGTGAAGAGCTGTTTTATTTAATCTTTCTTCAACTTAATGCTCTGTTTACTTTTTATTGGTCGTGGGTTTCTTTGTTGTGTGTGCTCGGGCCAGAAGAGCATGGCTGCTGAACATGCAATTTCCCCTGTGCACTAAGGGAGATCAGCAGCAGCACTCTCACTATCAGACTCCAGAGCTTAGTGAGAAGATTTTGTTTACAGGGGCACCTTGTCCTATGCATCAGAAGAGCAGCGGAGAAACTGCCAGTCCCAAATCCTGCCAGCATGTTTGGTGAAGAGGGGGAGCATGCAAATAGCAGTGTGACTGATTTTTCTGGATGGCACGAGCCACATGCACTACAGCTTGCTTTGTATTTGTTCTTGCCACAGTCCACAGGCTGCTCCCCAGGAGCTTGGTGGGTGCAGTGTTTTCACTGCTTTGAAAAATGTGTGTACAAGAGAAAAGGAGAAAACTACAGCCAGTGGGAACATGAGGAAGCTGGGATGGAGAACCCCATCACCTTCTGCACATATGGATGTTACTAAGAAATTCTTTCGTAAATCTGGGTATCTTCTGGATTTGGCTCAGTCCCTGAGTAAGGGGAAGATTTGGGATGTTCTCCTCTGAAAGCAAATGTTTATCCCCAATTGCAATGCATAAATTACTTCATGGATACAAAACCCTCAAGGGTGCATCTCAGATTCAGATAATTTTTTTCATCAGCTTCTCAGATTTGCAATAGCTGATACATGTGTAAAATCCCAAGAAGCTAGAAACTCCCACGTGAATCTCAAGGGGTTTCTGCCACAAAGCAAAAATTATCTCTTCTAATATAACCATTAACTCATACCTAGAATTTCCTCTTGCAGATTTATCTTCTTCTCCCTCACCCCAAGCTCCCCAGGCTCCCACATGTTTGTGGAGATTGCACTTACTTTTAATTAATTCAGGACAGTTTTGATAACTCTTCTCACATGAATGTAGAGGATGTGAAGTGCCACACTTTCTGAAAAACTGAAGCATAACAGCAGCTTCTTAATCCAAAGGCCCTGAAAGAGAAAAATAAAATCAAAATTGAAGTGGTTTGTGAAGAAAGAAATTGCCTTGTCTCAATTTTATTTCCTTCAGCAAAATATTTGAAATCTAAATGAATATTTATGCAGAATTACACTTAGAATAAATTAATTCCAAATTCTGAAAATTATGTTCCACTATTTTGATCAGGAAAGTGTAAGTAACAAAACTGAACTCTTCCATTATAAATAGAAAGACCCATTTTTTACTCATTCTGGCTGATCAGGTTCAGAGAGACAAACACATATTAATGAGCTGGCAGCTATAAATATAGACCTTTGAAACTCTTTCCTTGATTATTAAGAGGAATATGCTAAGAGATCTTGCAATTACAGCCCAACTATTTTGAAATGCACTCTGTTGGTGGGCCAGTCCCTCGGTAAGGAGGGGCATTTTGAAACAACACTTGGTAGCTGCTTCTGCAGCCCTTCCTTCACATCCTCATGTCTTTCCCCCTATGCATCCATCCAGCCCTGCTCCCCGGCACAGGAGCAGCCCTGTGAACTCCTGGCCATGGGAGCCAACTCCATCACAGAGGAACTCTCCTGATGATGTGTTTTCACAGCATGGAACCCATTTCACACCCCCCTCTCCTTCAGGTTTCCATCCCCTTGGGCCTAAGTAACACTACGGTGGCACTGACTTCAATAAGTAACTTTTTATTGTGTCTAATCATGTGCAAATGTGTTAAAATTGGTAGTTTTTAGCAAACAGTTATGGAACATATTACCGTAAGGCATTTGTTCATGGCGTGACAATGATTGGCTCCATGCCACTTAAATGTTTTATTTAATAATGTGGGAATTTCAGTGTGTTTTCCTTTCATTATTTTTAACTTGAAAACAGAAACAGAAAGCCCCTTCTTTAAAGTTAAAACTTTACCGCCTAGAGTCTGTCAAAAGCAATATAAGCATCTGGATTTTAAAAAGGGAGCTTTTGCAGGATGTTAATTTAATATACTGGCATATTTCATGCATACTTTTTATATTTTGTATGCTTGGAGCTATCTCTAGGGTGACCACCCAGGAACAACAGAATTTTCAACATTCAAAACTTACGAGCAAAAGATGATGTTCATGTAACATTGCACATTTCAGGTAATATCTGCCAATCCCGGAAAACAAATGCTATGCACACCATTTCCACTGTTCCATGCAATGCATTTCTATAAATCATCATGTAAAACAGAAGGGTTTATATTACAAACAATCTAACCTCTAGCTCCCAGAGGGTTGCACTTCCAAAACAGTCCCAGTGTTAATAAGGTATGCTATGAATAGGAATATCTCCAATCTCATATGAGTAGCAACTTTTCAAGGTAACATCTCAAGCCCACACTTTCTTGGCTAAGATTCCACATTACACTGTAGGTCATGTGAGAGGAATTAATAACCAAGTAGGGGCCACTGCTCTAAAATGGGAATGTCATTGGAATAAGGAAAAATGTACATATGTCTTTCCCTAGTTCCCTGAAGAACTTCTGTTGACATCTTTTGCAGCACCCCTTCAGCTAGAATAAAAAGCTCTCCATTGCTTAATATGAGTACTCTTTGCTGGATGGTTTATGCACTTCAGGGAAAAACACACTTTTTGAGAAACACAGTCCAAAAATACAGTGTGTTCAGTGTGTATGAGGCAGTTCTGTTTGTGCAAGCCATTTGCTCCCATATTTTCATGAATCAAGTTTGGAACCAAAAAAGAAAAAATATTGTTTTCAGTTGAACTCTTTCATTTCAGAACTTGATCTTTTTGATCCTTTATGTATATATATAAACACATGCATAAATATAACTTTACTTTTATTTTTTAACAATTTCCCTCTTTTCAACTGTTCTGTGAGCTGAGCTTTCTTTGGGACTGTGCTGAAGCTCTCATATCATACAGTTAGCATTGGCAAACCATTCTCCTCGACTGGGCTCTAAGAGACAGTTGAAGAGAAAAGCAAGAATATGTTGACAATATAAGATCAAGTGATAAATACATAAAACTGTCCCAATACACAAATTACAAGAACAGCACAGATGGAAAACCAAACAGCAGAAAAAGTGGCATATTTAGCAGATGCAGACAGACATAGAGTGAGATATGAAGGGTTACATTTCATGGATCATCACTTGACATGGCATTTTTTCTTAATCTCTTTTGAACCCGACTGGAATGGTCTTGCTGTAGTTACCCAATAATACAGTGTCCTCTGTTCACTATACCACATTTTATTTTGTTTTCTTCTACAATCAACCATTTTTTTCCAAAATAACAATCTGTAATACTGTTCTTGAAAGAGCATAGGAAAAAGCATCATTAGGAAAAAAGACCTGGGGTTGTTGTCTATTCTACGGGTTTACCAGTTCCATAACTTGACAACTAGAAGTTATGCCAGTTCCACTACAACAGTTTCTGGAGTGAAATAAAGTAACTTTCAAGGATCTTTCAGTTCCAGACATGAAAGCATTAGCTGGAGAGCTGGAGAAACTGGGAGTATTTTGGAAGCTAAAGAATCAGGAAGTGGAAGGGTTACTTGATTTTTTACATTTTTGTTTTATGTTTTAAACCCAATTTGAACTCAGGCACTGAGATTCATCCCACTTGAAATAACACAGTTGAAATAATTGCACTTACTCAGAGCTGCTACAGGCACTGATGGACACAATTTAAACTACCTGATGACTGTGGTGGGCAGATTACCAGGGAGAGGACCACTCACTGCTGATGCCAGAGTGACTCTTTGACCTTTTGTGGAGCACCTGAAAAGCCTTGGTTATCTCCTGCTTAATCTACCAGTAACAGAAGATGAATAATTTGAAATTAGTTACAATCACCACCCATACATTTATGTCTGAAAGAATGGGAGAAAAAACCTCCCTGTAATTTTTCAATTTTTTAGAGTTGGTTGTGGTACCCTAAAGAAATTTTTCTCCTATATACTGTTTTAAAAAACCATTATGTTATAAAATAAATATTGGCAGCAGAATGCTGGATTTTAGGCAGTGTCTCTAAGCAAATGTTGCATTAACAGGCCGCCAGAAGCCCAACAGCTGCATATGATTTTCATAAAAGGGAGCAGATTGCTTCAGCTGCCCCCCACAGGAAGGTGAGGCCCAGGGTGTATCCTGGCAGGCACAGCTCCTGCTGTCCCAGCCATCCCACGCACAAGACAGAGCAGTGTTACATCACGTCCCGCAGTCTACCAAACCCCCTCACGTGGAGTGGGAATTTCTCGTTTCCCACACATTTAACTAACCAGGGAGTGAGGCTGTGAGAGAAATAAGGGCACTTAGCCACCTCCTAATCCATCTATACTCCATGGATACAATTAGTTAGGATGTAATATAATAATTGACTAACAACAGCCTTTTTTTGTGCACTCTAAGAAAGACTTCCCTAGATGTTATAGCTCATGCAGGTATCACTTTCAGAAGTCTACGCAACTCAGGCTGCTCAAGAGGGCAAAATTTGAGGCAATAACTTCAGTGGATTTACTTTTCACCCAAGCCTACAAAATATTATTTATGATTCCATGACCGCTACCAGTTGCTGATGATATCACACTTGGCTTTTTACATCTTTTCTGCCACCTGAATTCCAGCTCTGAGAAATCCTACACTGCAGCAAAAGGCAGGAAGATGTCAAAAAGCATGTGCTATGACTTATCATGCCCCAAACATGCTGAGAACACAGACACTATGTAATGCCTGATAGAGTGCTTTTGCATTGGGACATCAACAGCTTTTCCTTTGTCAGTAGTGCTAAATGAATTGGGAGATCACTGTGCTACAGCTTCTCAGTCAGGAGAGCTGTCAGCAGCTCTGCGATGGCCATCTGGGGAAAACAAACGCTTGGCCCAAAGCGAGATGACGTAACAGATGAGGAGCACTGGCAGGGACATGGTGGATTATATTAAAAACCTTTCTTATTTGTTAGCTAGCTGTAGATGACAGCATTGGAGTGCACAATAAAATGCATTTATGATGCTCCGTAAATCCCTCGGGTTCACCACACTTGTCTGCATTGTGAGCTCATTTATTGGCCAGGAATGAAACAGAAGTCAGTTGTGTTTCATTCAAGATTAAAATTGGTAGTTATCTGTATCTCAAATAGTAACTGCTGCAAAGTGCAGAAGTCTGTCAACTGTATTTTGCCCAATTTTTGGCACAGACATTCTCACACAAATTTCCATGTACTTTTTTTGGTAAGAGAACATAAATGTTTTCCTGGCTGTGCTGTAAGATAATGCGCAATATGTATTATTTTAGCTCTACACAGAAAAAGAGAAAACCCAAACAGCAATGGCAAATGACAAAACTCATGTGTCTGCTACTCCAATTTTATGAAGAACGGAACATTCTTTGTGCTTGGCAAGATTTAATCACATTAATAACAAATTAATCTTATTCAAAATAATATAATCCTTCCTGCAGAATGACCATCAGTTAGTGGCTATTTCACAAGCACGTAAAGATTATCTAGTTGCTTGTCTTTTGCATACACTGTTAGGTCTTCTCTGACCCATAGAAATAGAATGTGTGAGATATGGATCCCATTTGGTGACTAAAGAAGAATGACTGTTTAGTTCAGTAACCTGACATACATCAGATTAATGGAGATTCTAAACTGGCAAAAAAAAAAAAAGAAAAATTCCTTTTTGGCCAAATATACTACACATCAACAATATTGATGAGGATGGAATGAATCATCAGGTCAAAGTGATTACATTCCTTTTTCAACATAACACTAAGAAACCTACATGGTTTTGGCCCAACGAGAACCTCTTCTAACTGCAACAATGGAAAAGGAAAAGGAGACAAATCACAATCCTATTTATATTTTATATTTATATTTAGAAAACACTCACTGCAGAGAGTATTTACTATGTTCAGTGCTGGCCCACGCTTTGTGATGTGAAAGTTTGCACTGAAGAACCTCAGCCAATGGACTTCCATCCTGTCGCTTTACAATACATGTGCCACATAACAAAATCATGAAAGTTAAAATGCAGCAAGACAGAAAGTGAACAGAAATCCAGTGGGAGTTCATTCAGAAATAGAATTCTGCCATTGTAGTCTGCATTAGTAACCAGGTTTACATGTACTCATAGAAAGAAGAAGGAAAGTATCTTAAATAGATTTCAGAGGATCATCTCTGTCAACCAGGGCTTCAACAGAAACACAGATTTAATTTACAGCTTTCTCAATTGAAAGTTGAACAGTATGGCATGTTCTGAAAATGATATGTCAGTGATTAAAGACATTTATTATGTGTGAGCTTGTTTCTGAACTTGATTTTTTTGGGGGGGGGGATTTGCACAATTCAGTATGATTCACTGGAAAAGCTACTGAAAAACATACATTTGCATAACTCTATTTGCTTGGTCTGTTTTTACAAGGTTACTATAGTTTACAAGCACCTTCCTTTATAGAACGGCAAAACCAGGTAAAAATGAAGAGTCGTGTTACATACAATATTTCCATAGCCCCTAGTAGTAAATAATTCCTATCTACATCCAAAGCAGGAAATTTTCCTGTGATTTCAGAGAATGCAGGAGAGTTTAATGCTCTGGCCTGGAACCCAGATCAGCAGGGTTTTGCTGCCAGTTCAAAACTCTGACCATAAACCAATTGTTTCTTCCTCTCCCTTTACAGGCCCATTCTCTTCTGTTTGCTTGTAACTTCTTGACCATTTATGGTGCTTTATTCATCCATGAACAGCTGTCAGTTTGCCTGCATTCCTTCCCTTCCGTCATTGGGATGGGTTGAGGTTTTGTTCCTAATCACAACCTAATTGGCTGTTTAAAATGCATAATCCTCTTCAGAAGATTACTGTAGCAGGGGCTTCCAGGAAATGTCTGCTCTTGCAGTATTGAAGGTCTTTGGCATGAAAGCTTGGAGCTTTCTGCCCAATTGTTCCCACCATATCAACAGAGACCTTTGGAGAAAAGCACAGGCAGCTTCCAAAAGTCTTCTACAGCATGACATTTCCTCTGGAAAACAGTGGTGGCCTAAGGCTGAGGTATAGGTTTGCATTGATGCTTTGAAGGAGGTGTTGTAACATAACAACAAACTGGATTAATAGGCGTATTAAATTACTGAACTTCATTCTAAACCATTCACTATATGTGTAGTTTAAATAACTTTATCAAAAATAGAAATAAAGTATTTACAAGAAACTACATGTCCACCATCAGTGCTTTTTCTTTCCCAAAGACTGAAAAATATGATACTAAAATCTACTGAAGTTCTTAATCAATGAAGAGGAAGAGAAAAGGTGAGGAGAAAAGAGAGAAAGAGAATTACAAAAGAATTAACATTCCTAACCTGCTAAAGACCCAATAGCCACTGTTGGAAAAGGGATATCTTCTATAATAACCACATTTATTATGCATTACTAGTAAAATCCTGACAGGTTTATCAAGTCATTATACAGAAACCCTACCACTAGTGCACGCTCACATACCAAAAGCCCACAATCTAAAATTACATGTTTGGGCATTCATTGGATAAGACTATTCCAGGGAGGAAGATGGGTGAAAAAAAGAGAAGAGATAAAAAGAAAGTATCTCCTAATAACATGAGAAGAGTCAGGCATATCTGCAATTCTTGACAACTGCATTATTTCCATCATCATTATCTCGACTTTACTGCATAAGCTCCTTGAAAATACCTTGGGAAAAGGACATCTCAAAATCCCCTGATCTTGGGAAATGATGAGTTTTAATTGCCTAAACCAACATTCTCTTCCACAATATATCTCTTTACAAAAGATCCTAGCAGACTTGAAGTGCTCAGGACAGAAACAGGGGAACATTACGGAACACAGCAAATTTAAATACAAATTAGTTTAAAATTTAACTGAAATAATGCAACTTTTTGAACTGACTTCTGTGGAGCTGGATGTTATGATGGACCAGAAATAATGTGGGTGGAAAATGAGGGTGTGTTTTCAAAGGAAAGGTTATGATGACACCTAAGAGCGACATCTGGTTTACCCAAGAATAAGTGCCAATAAACACCTTCAGATGGCGAATTGATCACAGGCCTCAGCAATCATGCTGGAGACATGTGAAATTTATTGTGGGCCTCCCTGTTATTTACCTCACTGGAAGAAGCACAGTGCTAAAAAGCAAGAACAAACAAACAACCCTACCCACCAGCTCCTGAGGATGTCAAACAAACTGAAGCAGGAGATGAAGGCGGCGAGACCTCATTCAGCATCGCGATGCAGTTGGCACGGTAGAGATGCTGGCCTGGGCTCACAGCTCACATCTCTGACTTTATATGCCCAAATGAGTGGGGGCCTGGGAATGTTATCTCCCATCTCTTGACGCTTATTTATTTGATTTGCACTGGCACAGCAAAGAACAAAGGCAAAGCAAACTAGGTCTCCTGCAAAGTTTACTAATCAAGTGTGGTTGGATGACATTTCCAGGTCTCAGAATTCAACATAGATGGGTCCTTAATTAATTTTCTTGCTGAATTTGGCCAAAGCCTTCCTTGGTGTTGTGCTCACCAGCAGGAGCCCATACTGCAGCTACAAGCAAGAAATTGCACAGCTGTCTTCTAAAAATGAAGTTCCTAATGGAGAACTTGAATAAACTGACCTGAAACAGAGTCGTCAGTGCCTCTCAGGGAGTATTTCAACAGTGTCAAAAGCAAGGAATTATTTTCATTTTGGTTCTATTATAAGCAAAGGAAAAGTTTTAGAACAGTAAAAAAATGGGCAAATGTCCTGGTTTCAGCTGGGATAGAATTAATTTTCTCCTTAGTATCTGGTACAGTACTGTGGCTTGTATTTAGGATGACAATAATGTTGATAACACTCTGATGATTTAGTTGTTGCTGAGCAGTGGTTACACTAAATCAAGAACTTTTCAGCTTCTCATACATCCCTGCCAGCTGGGGGTGCACAAGAATTTGGGAGGGGATACAGCCAAGACAGCTGACCCCATCCGACCCAAGGGACATTCCATACCATACAGCACCATGCAGAAAAATAAAACTGAGGGGAGTTAGCTGAGATGTGCCAATCGCTGCCTGGGGACAGACTGGGAATCAGTCAGCAGGTGCTGACAAATTGCATAGTGAATCACTTGTCTTGGATATTTTTTAATCATTATTATAATTTTCCTTTCCTTTTCCATCCTATTAAGCTGTTTTTATCTCAATCCATGAATTTTACCTCAAAGCTGAGGTGTCAAACTTCTCATTCAAAACCTTTATGTGCTTCAAAAAAGACATTTGCACTGAAACCCATCTGTTTGTTTTTTTTCTAGAGTTAGAACTAATCAATGGTTTATCAAGACACTCTTCATTAATTCTTGTAATGTCACCTGAACTAGCATGGCCAGTGAGTTTTTTAAACAGGCTATCCTAGAAGCATTTCCCTAAAGAAATCTGGACAGGTGGAAAAGAAATTTAATGCTCCCAAGTTTTTAAAAAAACAAAGCATTTGCTGCATGCTAGGACAGAAATTGACTGAATTGAAAAATGATCCACAAGGAGCGTGCAGACATTGAGCCTTGATAGATAGTCACAATAACTCTAATAAAGCAGCTGTTGTTGACACTACCAAAGTTTGCATATCAATTTATGACTGTGTGATTTTTCAGTATAGTATTGCTTAGCAGCAATTAGTTTTATTTGGAGTGATTAGGTGCTCAGTTATTTACAGAGGCCCAGGGTGGTAGGAGCCATTCAGAGTTTGCTTGCAAATTTCTGCTTTGGAAATCCTTTGACTATTACAGCTTTTTCTTACAATTCAAAATATGGAGGGGAAAAAAATTTATGGAAGCAATGCTTGCAATAAAAATTGTCAGACAGACTACAATTACTGAGATGAGGCCAAGTTATCTAAAATGAAATTACCTAAATGTCAGTTCTCTGCCAATTTACCAAAGAAGAATTGGTTTCAGCCATAGCTGCAGCACTGGCACAGCTCCACCTGAAAAGCATTTCTGGGACAAATGTAGAGAGAAGGTCAGCGACAGGTAGACAAACATAAGGTTACCCCTCATTTCCTATGCATAGAATACTTCTATCCTGACACCCTGATCTGTTGGGAGAAAAATCATCCAGATAAGGCCCTGTTTGTGTGAGCAGACCAAAGCTCTGAGCTCACAGGGACTGCACAGATCCGATGGGGTCTGTGCTAGTGCAGTGGATCCTGACCACCACCACTCCAGGCTGGATCCTGTCCAAAGACGCCTCAGCACAACATCAGCAGCATCACAATAATGTTGCCAGTCGTACAAGAGGGCTGCACATTTTCCTGTGGAGAACTCTAAATCTCATACACAACCCAGTTCCCAAAGAGAGGGGTTGTTATCATCATCCCATTAATAAATTCTTAAACATAATTTGCTCAGGTGCCAGTGATGCTGAAAGAAATGTGAATATAAACTGTCAAAATTTTAACATCCCATATGACTATGAGATACTTTACCAGTTACACACACGCATTTTGATGGAACTGCATCTGCCTCTGGAGCAGAGACCCTTCCCTAAGTTAAACAAGGCATGAATTAATAAGATTAACGTGGTGCTACTCTAGTAATATTTGCCCTTGTATACCACTCATGGATAGTATAGAGCATGTGATAGACTCCAGTTCTCTGCATGTTAACTCCAGGTCACAGTTTAATTAGTCCATGCATAATATATTTGAGAGATGCCTATTTCTGATCTAATTGCATTTGTGTTGGGGGTTCAATTTATGAATCTTTCCCCCCATCTCTATTTTGGCCCTAGCAAAGGCACAACAGGCTTTGGAAACCCCTTGCCAGTGGTGAGAAGCAGGAGTGCCTTACATTCCCTCGTCCTCAAATGAGTCTCTTTCAGCCAATCTGTGTTATGTGTTCCCTAGTGATTTTGACTATTTCTTTTTTTGCTTTTAAAGCTGAAACTGTTTCCAACACAATCTTTGTACCACAGCTGAAGAGCACCTGATTAATTTCCTGTGAAAGTAAGACCTAAAGTGTTATGCAGAAAATTGTAAGCACTGACACTGAAGCTTTAAAATGTTTTATAGAGAATATTTTCAAGAAGCAATCTGTGAGGTCCTTAGAATGAGCCACAAAATACTCACAGATATAAAAATAGTATTTTACTCATCTCCCCTCTATAATTTATATAATTTGTCTTGTATAAGACACCATCTCCTGACTCTGTAGTAATTAGGATCAAGATTTTAAATTATTCAAATTACTATTATTTAGTCTTAGAAATAAAGAAGTTGTTTATAGTAATAATATGTTAATTATTCACCCATAAACAGGTCTATAATATTGTGATATATTTGTATCAATGATTCTAATAATGAAGGAATTTCTGGCTAAATTAAAGTTACCAATGCAGTATACATTAAGTACAATCAAAGATATCACAAAAACACAAATCTGAAGAGTCTGAGAACATGACATCAAAAAGAGAGGTATATCCATATAATTATTCAATACCAAATGTTAATCCAATGAATAAAAGCACTAAGGGTTTACAGTAATTTGGCTAGCACACAAAAATCACTTTGCTACAATAATCACATCCTCAGACTAATTGCACACCTGATTCTACAATAAACTCACAGCTTAAAACATTAACCAGAGGGTTATGACACTGATACTGAAGGTGATAGGACACAATTATATGCTCATAGTGTTTTAAATAGGTTTTTTTAAACATCAATGCTAGCTTGATCTAAAGCAATCCAAGAGTCAGACCAACCATGTTCATTGGATGCTCACTCCTTTTTCTGCTAATACGACAATTTGCATACACATTGTACTTGACAGGGCTGTAGGGGAAGAAGGAAACAGAACAAATAACTGATGAAATATATATATATATACACCTTGGGCTCATTTCATTTGTTTACTATTAATTTAAGTTAAGTCATCACGAGATTTCTGCATTTTTGTGGTCATTGGTGCTGTTTCTCAGTGTTCTTGACACAACCTGCGCCTTGAAAAGGCCTGCGGGTAAAACCAAACCATCTAGATTTCTGAAGATGTTCTATCCCTCCTCAGGATAATCAGTTGCCTCTGAGGACACGCTTCAAATCACGTATCTCTAATTACAAACCATATCTTTACTTTGCTGATTCCAGATCCTTCCATACCGCCTTTGTTCCAAACAAGTGCCACCTGTTTCCAATAGCGAAATACCTTATTAGTCAATTGCTATCAATTAACCTTCAGCAACCACACACTGCATTACAAAAGGATTATGAATGTAGATCAGATCACAGTCCATCACAGGGAGGGAATTAGGTGTATACATAATCAAAGTCCATTACACCATATACTGTGTGTAAATTACCACAGCAGGGCAGCATCAGTGTTTTCACTATATCTCAAAAACCCTTGGTGCATACTAATACTTGGAGCTTCTCTTGCAATGGAGGGACCTAGAAATAGCAGTCTGACTAAGACCCCTGGTATTAGAATTTCAAAGAATTTTATTCTCCTGTCTTTCATCCACACTTCATACCAGAAAAAAATGCATTTCTTGCGCCCAAAAAGAAACAATCTTCCCCACAAACAAAATTCTAATTTGTTAATGAAAATTGTTTACATTAACACAAAGAATTATGAACCTGAGGTCACAGAATTATTTTTCTACAGAAATTAACCCAAATTTACATTACATACTAAGATGAAAAATCCTTAGCTTTCTCCCTAATTCCTATGTTTTCATGATTTTCAGATGCAGCATTTTCTTTTTGTTCTGGGGTCTGGCAGATAACAAATAGGTCTGAGCTGGTTGTCCATTCTAATTCCAGTGCCATAACAAACCCTCAGCAGCAGTGGCATCAGCTGACAATTAAAAACATAACAAGTTACTGTTGGGAACTGGCAAGGGATGTACTCCGTGATCCGACACTCCTTCATTTCTAAAATGCTGCCTCGGCTCTTAAGCTGCATGATCCCTGTTAACACCAATACAAATTGAGAAGCTGAACTCAGATGTAATGATTGCAAGCTCTTAGAGATCACAGCCCTGCTACTAGACACCAAACTGAATGGACTGCAGAAACAAGTCACAGCAAAAGTGTTATTAACTGTTCCCAGTAGTCACTGCTTTGAGATACAGGTTAACCCAAATACATTCTCTCTATCTCAACCCTTGTGATAAAACAACTTGCATATGAAAAATCATCCTTTTTCTGCAGCTGAAGTTCTTTGCGTCTTCTATCGTATGTCTCGCTCTGTTTCATTCCTGACATTGCCATGTTTCCCCAACTATTTGTGTGTTGGTTGGTCTAAAGAAAAGTGAAAATCAAATATGTTACCCTAGAAGAAATTTTAAAGTAACAGGTTTTCTGTAGTAATGAAATTTCTGTTTAAAAACTATCCCAGACCCCTGGAAGCCAGGGACACAGGCTACTGAAGCCAATGTGACCTAGGACTGTCCTACTTTCAAGAACCCTTAGAGTGTTTTGAGGCAATACCAAATGCCTAAATGAGAATTGATCTTGTAGAAAGCCATGACTGAGGGTACTTCTATAAGATGAGCGAACCTCCCTCCAGGTTTATGAGCTGAGCATCTTAGAGTAGAAAGATGGACATGTTCTCACATGTAGTTTCACCTCTTCCTCTTCAAAAGCAAAACCAAACTGCATCATTGGACCCGATCCTGACAGAATTAAGGCTAATGCACTTTCCTATCCCACCACACACATGTGGCTCCTGCAGTTGCAATGTGTGTGTAAGTGTGAAAGTGTATGGAGACAAATGAACCACATTATCACAGTTATCATGCTGACTAAAACTCACATGAACATGAGCCAACAAGAGGAAAAGACCTTAGGAGAACATTATTTCTTGAGGTTAATTTTCACTTAATTGAGGTATTTTTTTGTTTTTGAAAAGAGAAGCAAAAATGCAACTAGAAGACCTAATGAACGCCTTTTGTATGGTTAAGTGGAAATAATACAGTGCTCTGTATTTAATCTTACTTCTTACTGTCTTTCTGATATAGCACAAATGAGAAATTGAAATTTTTGTGAAATATCCATATGTTGAAATTGTAGCACTTTTTAACTGATAGTAGAGATCTAAATAGCACCATTTTCTGCTCTCTTTTCCTACAAGGTTTTTAATGTCTCTTCCTAACAGGAGCTGGACAAATAAGATTAAAGAAATGCAGTGACAACTCAGACTGTGGATTTCGACTCATACTTTCAAATCACTTAGTATAGGAAAAACACTCCAAAGCATATTTTGCAACTTTCTGGTGTTTTTCAGCTTTGTTTTTTCCACACTGGGCACCTTCCTCTCTGTCCTGGTCCTTCCCATGAGTGGCTGAATGTAGGCTGGCACTTGTACAGCTCCTGACATGCTACATCTTTGCAGAGTTTTCTCATGGCAGTGCTGAACACATGTCTATCAGTAAATATGCTACAGAGATGCATGACTAGAAGCAAAAGGTAAAAATGTCCACCAAGAACCAGCAGAGAAATGTCCTTACTGTTGAAGTCAGAGATAAAATTCCCTCCTGTACTGGGGATGCCACTTCAAGATGGGGAATCCAGGTGTACTTAATTAGGCTCATTTGCCAACTGGTTAAACCATTTTTCCAGATCTGCATTCCCAGTTCACACCACTGTAAATGAAGGAAGAGGTATGTACTCAGCCCCTTGGTTTAAAGCTAGCCATAGTAGACCTCCAAAAATAGATGACTAATAAAAGCAATTGATGTATGTAAAACCACCTCAAGTGTCAGGTAGTGTCATATTATGTAATGTACACCCAGCTAGCCTTCAGCTGCAAAGAAACCATGCAGAAAACATTTCTCCAAAAATCCCAGGAATTGATGGACTCCCCATTATCTTCACACACAAATACTTCGGTGTTTAAACCCCAAAAGTGTGAATGACAACAGAACGTATACAGGGGCCTGTAAAATAATCCTGCTGGAAGGTCTGAAGGTAAATCTCCAAATATGCAATACTCTAGCACATTGTTCAGTCGTACAGACATTATAACTATTCCAGTATTAAAGCTGATAACCTACTTTGGACATACCCTTTTCTATAACCTGTCCCTATTAAATTATTTCACTAGTCCCTTGCTCAGAGCATTCATCTCTCTATTACTCATAATTATTTCAATGTGCTCCCTTTCTGCCCTTTTCTTTCCACTAAGACAGCTATTATTATGAAGCCCTTTCTTGCCCTGCACATCTTTGCATCAGCAAGAGCAGTGGACCTCCATCAGGCTACGTTGTTAATCTTACCCATAATGACAGAACTTGTAATATTATGGAATCAAATCCATTTTACAGCTCATTTTACAGCTCCAGGGTTAGTTGTAACAGTGACAGCTCCTGTGAGATGAGATTATTACATCTTTTACAAAACATGTAGAGCATTCAATCTTATAAGGTTTTCTAGTAGTTCTGATGTTCTCCACGTCTTGGTTTTTTTTTCATAATTACTATATTCCAGACAGGATTGCAAAAAAATGTTAGTTTTTATACTGATGCTTGAAATAAAGTAAAACTCCCTACACTATCTCTTTTTTTATTTTTCTTATCTGATGTTTTTAACTATTCAGAGGCTTCAAGAGTCATTATGAAGGTTTCTGTTTAATTCTTTTTAAGTCCAGTCTACAACATTAAATGCCTTTTATAGATTTCCTGACAGCTTAATGACCTGGACTTCTATAATTTTTTTTTCTTTATTAGCTATGCAGAAAAAACCCTAACAGCATCGCTTCTAACAGAGCAACAAACAAAAAAGCCTGCTACGCCTAAATGGGGATTGGACATAAGAAATTTTGTAAATCTAAATTTAATATGCTTGTTTTCAGTGGCAGGCAGCTTTAGGAACCAATTATACGTAACTTAAGTACATTGAAATTGCCACTGTGACTTACATTTATGGGGTGTGATACAAATAAAAGACCCGCCTGGATTTTGAGCAGAATCATTTTAGGCAGCAGATCTGAATCTCTTTGAACTCTGGGGGATTTAGATGCAGACTGACATTTGTGGCTTTGGTACCTCTCCACAAGGTTTCACACACCCAGAATATCAAACCAAATTTCCTCAGAAACTGGAGTTGCTCAGATCTACCTCTGAACTTCACGGAGGCAGTAAGTGAGTTAGGTTCAACAAGTGGTTTACTGAAGTTCAGTGGAGGATTTTAAAATTAGAACACATCACCCTAGATGTAAAAATAAAATGTTCATGGTTGCACAAACAAGAAAGCCTGTGGTTTATAGAGGGCAGAGTGCATGCAAGCATTACAAGCAGGTGTGAGAAAACTTTTTTCAGATATCGTGCACTTTCTTTTCCTGAAATCCCTCTGTGAGACCTTTTTGTATTTCATAATCTGAACTAACAAGATCCAAAGACTCTTAGGTTTACCAGAATTTTTCATAGCTGTTGTATTTGAAAACATGGCTGTTAGTGCACTGATGGAAGCAATCCTTTTGATTCTGTTTCCTAGGACTATTCTCTTAATCAGCATAATAATATCGTCAGATTGGCTATTATTCATCCCAAGAAAATCCTATTGATTTCACTGGGGTAGTGTAAGACTTTGAACATTTACAGATGCTGGATTATACTCTTGGCAGCTTCTTATGGATCTCTTCCATCCTCCTCTAGTTTCCACCCTCCACGGAGCTTTTCTCGGTAGACCCACTTCCTCTATAATGGTTTCACCCAGAGGTCTTTGCTTTACCCATTAGAGCCCAGGGATCCTTTGGGATAGGAATGAGGCCAAAAGGCAATCAAAGGTTGTTCTAACATCTATTACTTGAAATTGTGCCTTCTTATGTTGAAGAGTCAATTAGCTGTCAGATATGCAATTAAAGCAACCTATGGTGTGTCTCATTAAATCAGATATGAAACAAAGAATTTTTTATTTATTTTTTTAAGACAAATATTATCCTGGTCTCAAAAACACCTGAGCAGCTTCCATGAATAAAATTTATCCTGGAGCTATTTAGGATAAGATTTCCAAAATATTATGTGTCCTTTGACTCATTAATGCAAGCTGAGTGACTGAATCCTTGTGTACTGCTTAGAAATTCAGGATAACAGGAAACACATGTCTCTATGAAAACATTGCATTGCATGTATTTTAATTGCTCTTTTATCCCTTTTTCATCAAGACAGTGCTAGAATAGAGGAATAAAAAAGGTAATCCCTAAGTGGAGTTAAGGACAATTTCTTGTACGAGTGCAGCACAAGCAGACAGCAGAAACAGCCAAGGCTATTCAGCTATCAGCATATCTGATTAATGGTTTGAAGATGGAAATTTATATGGAATTGAATTTTCACAAATTTCATCCAATTAATAGAATGCTCAAGATCTCACTTGAACAAAATATCTGAATCCTTCTCAAAGTCACTTCTATACTTCCTGAATACTACTTATTTGAAACAGTTTGTTTCCACTGACTTCAAGCTCCAGCAGATGTAAAGAAGAACTGGGAATACAATCAGAGGATGCGGAAGAAGCACAATACTATAAATTATAATTTAAGGTATAAATAATAAGAAAAAATAATTTGGAAAAGATGGACCTGCACTTTTGCTTTTAATTATAAAAAAGCAGTAGAGGGAAGACACCTAGAAGTCTATTCAGCCTCCCAGATACTTTAAGCAGTATCTGGCTTAACACATCCCAGCTGGCTGATAAGGACTGAAAACATAGTAACAGCAAGTAAGTAAACACGGCTAATGGTGCTTGTTTGGCCCCTTTTTCTTGTGGAGGTATATTTAAAACTTCACTTCATTACTTGTTAATGTTTACATATTGTAGAGCCAGGAAATCTGCCAGGGCTGAGAGGGTCCAAGCAGTCACAAAAGTGTTGATGAGACTGTACATTTTCAAGTCTTATTTTGATCCATATTTATTTCAGTATTACCTGGATTTGTGTGTTAATGGAAACCTGTCATAAAAGGCAACTGTTCAGGGAAGAAACATAAACCAAAGCCATGGATCTGAGTGAGCCACAGTTCATGGAGTATGGCCACATGAGATCTGAGCACCACATCCCTGTTCTGTGAGGTGGAAACAGCCTCCCCAGGCTTCCTACATTGTTTTAGGGGCTATGCAATCCTTATCCTCAGAACATTGTAAGGTTGTCATCTAGCCCTCAAGGATTAATTTAGACTAATTTAGCTCCTGCTGTGCTCAGAAGGGCACATGGTTGTTCCTGATGCTCACTTAATGCCATGAATTAGGATTTGTCTCACGTGTCCCTTGCAGCTCCTCATTGCATCCAGGGAAGATGCAGCAGTAGGATGTTAGACCTGCTGCTATCTCCCACCAGAGGATATACAAAAGAGACTTGGGATTGTCTCATCCACTGAAAGAGGCAGAAATGCCACTTTTGGAGGCTTTGTACTGCACTGACAGGAATCCTCAATCTGACAGTCACATTAAGAGAGCAGTAAATATATGATATAATTCTGGCATTTCTGTGGGTAACTCAAGTCTCACTACTGTTACAATGGACTTTGTTACCTGCTGATGGTTACTGCAAGTGCCATGTAAAATGATGCTCAGGTCACTTGGATCAATGCTTTTTTCCAGTTTGGGCTTTAGCCACCCTATTGAGCAAAATGTTTATGACCGGCCCCCGGGCAAGTAAAATTTACCAGTTTGTGGTAAATCTGTGGAGAATCACACCTAGGATAAACGTAATGCTCTGGTGACCTTTTAACAAATACGTGGATCATTTGCAGGCAGGGGTCAATGACAGAGCTTTCTAGTGTGCCCAGTGCATGTGGCCACAGCAGTTTCCTGGGATCCCTGTTGTGAGGAGCAAGACAGGAGTTTTTTAGGTCTTGAAACGAATGTAATAAAATAAGAAAAATTTGGCTTATTTCAAACCATTACAGGACTTTTTCATTAAGTACTGGGCTGACAATCTCATGGGCAGAAATTTGGGCTGTGAAGGTGTTCAAAGGAAGGGTATTATCTAAGGGGTTGGGAAAACATGGTGTTATACAAGTCCTCCCAAACCCCAGGTGCAACTTAGATTGATTTCTTTATTTTAAACAATAAGCATAATTAACAGTTAACTTTTTTAATTGGAGGATTCTGTTCACCACTGTTTTTGGCAGTAAACTTCAAAATTTCATTAAAGAAAATTACAGGGCAAAACTCTGCCTCCCAAGCTGAATAGGACCGGTAAAGAGTGAAAATATTAATCTTGTATTTCCACTCTTGTTTGTGAACAGTGGAAGTTGCTTTTGCCCCTCCAGCCCAAATAAGCAGCTGCCCATCTACACTGAGAGTCACAGAAGGGTTAAAACTGAGTGACACCCTTCAGCATACCCCTCGTATCCTTTCTAATATGCATTTCACTTCTGTATGTTTCCAGTCATACTGAAATCAAACAACTCTTTAGCTCCATTAGAAAGACAAATTCAGTGAGAAATCCAGCTCAGTTTTAAGGCTGGGGATTTAGTCAGACATTCAGATAAGCTTAATTCAATTTATAGTGCATGTAATTTAGCTATCGTATTTCTTCCTCTTTTATCTCATTCTTATATGATGTTAAGAAAAATGTACAAGACACCTAGGCAGACTCTAATGATGTGTTCCTCTTGTCTGTGACCTCTGCTAGTGTGGAATCTCTCACAAGCTATTACTCTGTTTAATATGTGCATGAGTTTCTTGTGTACCCTTGGTAAGTCATCATGTTATTTACAACCTTGTACAACTTGGGTTTCTTAAATGGAAATATCTTAGTAAACAATGCAGCTGTCTCTGTGCTGCCTGAGCATAATTTTCAAATTAGGAGAGAAATGAAGAATCAGGAAGCAAACTGTCCCACATTTGCTAATAGTAGGCCTTTAACTGCTAAGATTGTAACTTTTAATTAGGCAAGAATTAAAATTAGAGTTGGACAGACAATAAAACTGATTACCTTTTTAAATTACTGCTAACAAGCAAATTAGCCACAGCACAGAATAGCAGCAGATCAATAGGAACAGTAAAACTAAAAAGATTTTGCTGATCGTGTGTGTTTTTGGATGCAAACTAAAAGAGGTCCCTGCAGGCTTCCCAATGATAACCTACAAAAGAATGAGGCACAAAGGGTATCGAGCTCAAAGATGCTTCAATTTCCCTAGGTAGTGAGCACTCGTCCTATCAAACCACCTATTAGTCACAAACTCATACAACCAGGAACACTCAGGCCTCTTGAGACCTCCTGTCATCTTGAAAAAAGATAATACCAATGAGAGGCACTAGTTCCTCTTGAAGCATGTTCAGTTTATTGTTTTTCAATGGCTCAAGCAATTTATGATGGTGGTGCTGCCAAGATGTACAAATAAGTTTGCACATCCACTCTTTAGCAAAGATCTGGAGGCTCCCTGCAAATTACTTAACTCAGAGAATCAAAACAGTAAGTGGGCAGAAACATTTAAAATCACGAGATTTTGCCACAGAACAAAAAAGCCCTTCTTGTATTTTTCTGGTTTAAAAGTTATTGGCTGTCTTACCATAGCAATGGCTTATTTTTAAAAGTTAAGCATGATTATTTCAAAAATAATTATAACTTTGCTGCATCCAACTTTGCTAAAGCACACTTTTAGCTCTTTCTGAAGATGCTGAATAATGTCCCTATGTTTTCTAAAAATGCCTATTCCTCAATACTTAATTCCAAGGTTTGTATTTGAGAAGCGGAAAACATCGCTTTGAAATACCTGAAAGCAGGTTTTCTCTTTTTCTTTTATATACTGTTCCCAAAATAATGCCGACAGAGAAAATACCTGTTTAGCTATCCAAAGCAGTTAATACTTTTTCAAGAGCTATGTTTGCATGTTTGCATATGTATACAGTTTAGGCTTTATACAAACCACAACAATACGTTTATCTTCGAGTAAGTTAAGTACACACAACACAAAATATCCTCTGTCAATATGTTTGCTCATCAGGAAAGTAATAAACAGGCTTAGAAAGAAAAGAAATCTTTCAGATAGGATATTAACTGCAATTAAGACTGAATTAGTTATATGGTTTACTGTCAGAAACTGCACAAACAACATCATAATTTTAGGGTGTTATATTGGCAATGTTTTGCAGCCTTCATGTTATTCTGTGAAGTCTGAGGGGAAGGAATAAGGCTGATAGTCATATAAATAAATAATATTTCTACTAAACTAATTCATTTCATTTATTTTTAAATTTACAACCATCCTGCTTACTATTAGGCTATTAATTAGTCAGAATATGTTTTAAGTGGCTGTTCTATCAGTTGTCTTTTCTTGTACAATGCACAAGGAAGATATAAACATATCTTCAATTAAAAACTCAATCAGCATTTAAAATTCCTTTTAATTACCTTAATTGAGTTATGTTCCAGATTGTGAGAAATATTAATGCTTTTAAGTTCACCAGATGCATTCAAACATAGGTGATTCCCTGTAAACAGCTTTTAGACAATTCATCATTCCATACGGGAACCCATGAACTAAATGGGAATCCTGTAGGAAAAAAAAAAATAAATAGTGCGTGGTCATCTACTTAAAGATATAACATTTCTGGTACCACAACTGTAAAACCTAATTCAGCCATTTGTTACGTATTGTGCACTTGCCTTTGCAAAAAACCCAGAGCTTATATGTATTTGAATGTTTCTGTGGTTTAAAACCACTGAGGAAACACTGTACAGTAGGACAGCTGCAAGAAAGAGACAGTAACTATTAAAAGACAGATACCCTGCACAAAGCTGGCCACTCGGACAAGTCAAGAAACTACTTGAGTCAACTGAGCCTCTCTTTTACTCTGGGTAAGGCTCCTGAGTAGAAGGGATGTGGACAAGACAGGGCTGTTCCTGATGGGACCAACTCAGCCTCCATGCTGCCAGCCAGAGGGTGGTGGAGCAGCATCCCCAGCAAGAGATGCCACAACAGGCAGGCTGTGGAGCCAAACCCAGGACACTGCACGGGGGGGTGATTACCCAAGTGCCCACAGACCCTATGGACCAGAGGAGAGCCCTTAAAATGTGGTCAGGCATCCCAGAGCCTGTTAAAATTCACAGCGAAGAGAGAAGTGGATGAAATAAAGAGCGCAAAGTGTCCTGCGGATATGAAAAATGCTGACTAGGTCTCAGTCAGTGGGGCAAATAATAATTGTGATTCAGAGGTTAGAATTGCCTCCATGGCAATATTCAAGGTATGCTTCAATTAATTTTTAATATAAATATCTGTGTTACGCTGTGTGCCTGTGGTTTCATATTCCCAAGAGTGAGACTGGGGAAGAAATACCTGTAAAGGTGACTACAGGGCTTAATTTTTAAGTCCCTAAAGCCTGGGAGCTTTAGGCATGGGCTTGAGCCATATGTTTTATTTATTTTAGGAAGGGTCTCCTAGACATATTATTGAACCAGCCTTGGTTACTGTTATTGATATCTGACATAAGGTTATACTTAATCATTAACATTTAGTACCACTACTATGAGGAATCTGAAAAATTCAGTCTGACCAGCCAATCTACCATTACGGGAAATCCTTTCCAGACCCCAACAGGCAACTGCATAAATAAAGCACACAGCAAAATATAAAAAAATAAAATGAATAAGCTGTCATATAAACAAGCCGAACAAGCCAGCAAAAAACCATACTAGCATGTAAAGTAGGAGAACAAAGATCTATGCCATGAGAATGAGACTTATGAATCAGGACAGCAAATGCTCTTGCAAGGGATCAAACAGTGGAGGGGCAGGCAGAGCATGTGAATTAGAGGCTCTGACTCCCTCTTTGTAGTCACACGCTAGAAGCAATATGCAGTACCTTTTAAAAAACAGCAAAGGAACAAATATGTGGTTGTAGTGTAGGACTTGGAAGTGTGTGGGAGAATAGACAGTCCCCCATTCTTGTCTATACTTTTGTGGAGAGAGTTTTTCACTGTTCCTGTCTTAGACTCATGCATTGATCATTCAGCAAGCAGGGTTTTGTTTTTACAGTTATTTAGGAGCAGATTACAAGAGCTAGAAAATGCTACCCTATACTTATATGTTCTGAACTACACTTTCCAGTGCAGTGAGGGAGATTTCATGGAAAACCCTCATGCTCTATAGCCAGACAAATATTCTACTTTTTCATCCCTTCAGGGGTTACAGCCACACATTTTTAAACATGAACAAAGCTGAACAGGTAAGTGACCCAGGACTGCAACTCTACACCACTTGTGACAATTATTCTTTGTTTATATTACACTGAATTCACATTTCCAAATTTTGAAAAGTCAAGGAATTTCACATTGCTGGAGAACTTATTCTCATCTCAGGTCAGCAGTTGAAAGAGAATAACCTAAGAGATTTAAAGTGTGAAACTGAGTCGTGTCCACACTATTTACTTCAGAAAACTACTTAGTCTAGTAAGCTCAGCCCAGCTTTGAATGTACTCACCTCAACCACATAGGTTCCAGAGTAGCCCTTTTCCCAAATCTGTATTAAATACCACTTCTCTTACGGCTTCAGCGTTGCTTAATCTGCATTCCAACTGAGACTCAAAGGACATTTCAGGTGTTCT
The DNA here is from genome assembly GCA_013397245.1 of Thryothorus ludovicianus. NCBI lineage: Eukaryota > Metazoa > Chordata > Aves > Passeriformes > Certhiidae > Thryothorus > Thryothorus ludovicianus. Next base: position 660,043 of record VZTB01017316.1, on the reverse strand, counting down.
GAGAGTATGAGAGAAGTAGAAATCACGCAGATCATGTACACCACAGTCACATTAAAAAAAAAAAAAAATTACCAAACCATTAACAGAGGTTTTTATCATCTCCCTTCCCCACAAGCTTAGTCTGTAATTACTATGTATTTGCATGGGAATCTTGTATCTTAGTCATGTAGCTCTAAAGACAGGAGGTTTTTGTCTTAGTTTTTCACCATTACTGTTCATACATTTTTATTACTACAGTAAAAACAAGAATCCACAAAATGTCTAAAGAAATCCACACTGAAGTATTTTCTAAGAAATTAGTGGGAAAATCTGTCAATGGAATGTTATTGTGCCCCTGAATGTGGTTTTAAAAATAAAAGAACCTACCAGATTCATGTTATTGCTCATGTGTACTTTACTTTTCTTCCAAAAGGAAACTAATTCTTTTAAGGAATAAGTTTCGCAAGAGTAATTTTTTTCTTCTCACACAAACATGTTTGATTTGGGAATAAAAAATGAGCTATTTGACCTGGTGTGATGGATCACATCTGACTCACTACACCGCACTCATTTCAATTGAACTCGAATCTCTACAAAAAGGGGGAAATACTTTTTAAATGCATGGTTCCTGCATGAAGATCTCCTTACTTTATTTCCAGCAGCAGCCAGTGGCAAAAGCTACATGGCATTGCAGAGAGATGGAGAATAAAGGTTTTCTCTGTTGCTCTCCCATCAAATTTTATGTTCTACTTCACTATAAACCTTTAATTCAAATTCCCAAATACCAATCTGATTGCCAAATTAAAGTGCAGACACTAAATAAGCTTCAAAATTACAATCTGAGCATTTAAATTTCATTCTTACCTCATCTGAAATTTCTAAAATCAGTTCAAGACCAGTATGTGTAAAGATAGGGTGAAAACCTGTTGATGAAATAAGTTTTTGATGAGTCAGTTATGGAGAAGAGGGATTCAGGAGGAAATGGATAGAGATTGTATAGGTAGAAATGAAAAGGCAAAAATGTGGGGAAAATAACAAATATTGATAAAATAATAAATTTTGAGTCATTTAATTAGTGTTGTTATTATTACTTTCTTTCATCATTGTGATAAATGGAGACAATACTCTGTCTACCCTCGTCAGGATCAGTTCTTGTGGCTATGGTAGACTACAAACACCTACATCTGTTTGACCTCTTTAATCATCCCAGCTGGAAGCCATGTAATATTTCAATTACAGAAACAAGCTGAGATCATCACAGAAATGACTAAGTTTGATTTGAACCACTTAGCATGGGCCCCTGCACTATGCACCTCAGCCACCCCCAGGAACCATAAGAGCAAGGAATTCAATGTCACCTGTTCACACAACCTGCTTGCTTAGCAATGGATGAATATTCTTGTAGAGTGATTTTCAACACGGCGTAAAACCTGTACATTGCAACTGTTAATGTTGCTCAACCCAAATGTGGACTCAGCAAGATGTCACCAATTGTGCAGCTTTTGAGTCAGTTGATCCTGAGCAATCCTTCTGACCTTCTCGTTTTTGTGGCTCCTTTGCACCCAGTTCTTTTATTAACACTTCGTTTTTCTTTTGGTTGTCTTCTGTGACACAAGCCTTCTCATCCCTTTTCTCGGCTTTCCTTGCAGAGCCAAGATAAGGCAATTCTTGAATTTCCTCTATTTTACACCTTTACATGGGTACTGGAAACACTTGACTGGAAGGACTTGGTTTTTGTTCTCTGTTGATATAGCAATTAGTCAGATAAGTTCCTGACCCATAACTCCTCTCTGATTCATAATGGTAGTGACAAGAAACAACAAGAAACAGTAATAGTAACAGGAACAACAATAACAGAAGAATCTAAGAAGGCTTTAGGTATTTAATACTAAACACACTTCATTGCAGTTTTCTGGGATATGACATAAAAAATCACTAGCAACGCCAAGAAAGTGGGGAGTGTGTGTGTGTGTGTGTGTGTGTGTGTGTGTGGTGGAAACAAAGCAAAGAAAAATAAAAATCATGTCTTAAGAAAATATTTTATACTTTCTTTTAAAAATAATTCTGGTCACAAAACTAAAAAAAGCCCCAAATACCCTCCCCCTCATTCTCCCCCCTCCCCAGTCCAAACAAACAAACAAGAACCAAAAGCATGGAGCAAAAGAAACAGTCATAGGAAATGAGAAGGAGAAATGCAGATGACACACAGCCTGTCAGACAGAACAATAACACAAAGCCAGGAAATTGTTGTCCTCTAGTGATGACTTTGGCCCACAGTCATGCTTACCCCATCTTCCAATATTGTTTGGATAGTTAGCCGTGATGCATGCTACAGTGTTACTTTTTATATTTGTATTTCTTCATTTTTATATGATTTCCACTTGCAGAGCTTTAGGAAAACACATTTTTCAGCAATTGCCTCTTTTAGGTGAATTCTACTCAGTGAAGAACTAGCTCTCTTTTATTGCTTTTCATCTCATCATCTCTGACATCAATGGGAAATAACCATCTGTGTAACTACCAAATACATCTGTGAGAAAAAAATCTATGCCAGAAAAGAATATTACACTCCTAAGCAACATCCCCTTAAGCAAGGAAGTTGGTGATGCAGACATGTCTCTGTACCTTTTCTCTGTGCCCACACAAGAGGGACAGAGACAGATGAGAACCTGGCTTTGAATGCTTAACTTGTATGGGGTTCTTTTGGCTTTTGCTGGCACCTTTATCCCTGGTGCTTACCTTGTAGTTTTTTTGTTCCTTGCATCTGTCCATCAGAGCAGATGATAAGAGATTTTTCATGACCAAGTCTTGAGGAATTTGTACTCATATCTGAATGGATGTATTTTGAAGCTCGGGCAATTTGTTCCTCTGTTGAGTTTTTTGGAATCTTGTCTGTAATTCAAAAGAAAGACAAACAAAAGAGAGAAAGAGAAAGAGCAAGCTAGGAAAAGATTAAAATAATAAATACAAAAAAAAATTCAGGCTCACTAACAAATTTCTGGAATGAGTTATTGCCTTTAGATTTAAAATTGGAATGTTTCACAGTAGCATTAATATGGCACACAAAAGCAAACCCAAACAATTCAAAGGACATTAATATTTGATGCACAAACACACATTTAAGAAACAGCAGGAATTTTTGACTAAATAAAAGCAGAAATAAGGAGAGACAGCTGGGAGAGACGAACAGGAAGGCTTGAAACCTTGTGCCAACAAATGATAAAGTACAGTTTTATAAGCCTACTTTCTTTATTCTCTATTCAAATAAAAGAAGCATTTTGCTACTGTCAGTAATGTTTATGCACTGACTAAAGCTAAAAGCACACCGGCTGTGTGAAGGTTAGTTCTGTATTCAGCAGAGCCTGTGTAAAATATATGTCAAAAAAACCCATTGTACCATGTTCAAACTTAAGTTTCTTTTTAAAAAAATACAAGAGGTTGACCTTGCAATCTTTCTACACATGGATAGTCAGTAACAACCATCCAGGTATTTCAAAGCACTGCACACACATTCATTTATAAATGGGAAAATTTAGGCAAGTCCAGCAAAAGGATTTACAGGATCAGGTCCTAATTTTTATCTGTCATATTGAAATGGATTTAAAACTAAATACCTTCAAAAGCCTGAGGTAAAACACCGTACATATACTTTATGAATTAATCAGGCTGCAGAAAGGACAGAAGACAAACCTAAGAAAGCAACAGTAATTTCAACGTCTGTTTCTAAGCTTGGAGTTTAGCATTCATGTTTTACAACTGTCCAACCTTTCCGGTTTTCCCTTGCTTCAAAATACACTATAAAAGGAAATACATAACTATATACATATGCATACATGTGTGCAAGTTAGGCATAAAAAAAGAGTATTTCTGTACAAGGTGAAGAAATTGATATAATTTCGTTGATATTACAAGCCACAGATTATAGCATAATAACATCATAAGGTAAAACAAAAAATGCATAGAGACATATTTAAAACAGGCCACAGACAATGATGACAGCCTTTCTTAGAGCTCTTTTTGACTAAGGAAAGTGTATATCTTTCTTTATAGCTTCTTGTGCCAACAGTTTTTGAGCAGAAGTTAAAATCAGTGATTCGCTCTGCCTAAGAACATTGGTGGCTTTTGTCTCACATTCTATAGAGGGGTCCAAGACACACACATGGAACTGCATCTAGAAACCATCGTATTAGTCCAGAATTGTTCCAAGATTTTATTTCCATGAACTACACCCCTTTCTTTTAGAAAACTACTCCTCTTTTGCAAGGAAGCAATGCACACAAAGAAACTTTTTCATGGACCAAGTATGTGTATTTGTAAGCTTTATTACAAGCACATCTTGGGTACTTTGGCTAGAGCACTAGGAAAGGTAACTTTGTGCTAGTGAAAAAAAAATCCCTAAAGCCCTTCATAATCCAAAGGCTGAGGCAGTATCTGTCATGGAGCCAAGCTGGCAAACAAACAAATGGAGATGGATCTAACTTGGGGCTGTCAACACAGTAGCAAGAAGAACATTCCAATGGCAAAATTAAATCATATTGAATCTGTACTGCAAATGGCATTCTAAAAGCACCGAGGAGAGGAAAAACAATTATTGTTGGTGCAAGATGGGAAGCAGCACCAATAATGACAAGCATTTAAAAAAAATTTTGGTCTGATTTAAGAGCTGGATTTTCTCATACTTACACTTTAAATCAATGCTCATAGATGAGCATGAGCAATATTAGCTCAGATTTTGTCCCAGCTATTTCACAGAACCAGTACAGACTAAAACAAATTTGCCATGTTGGGAATGAATGCTGCTTGCCAAAAAACATTTTGAGATGTGCAGTTACAGCCCTACAATAATCAATCATCAATCGGTCATAGAAAGAGCTTATTCTGCCATTATACAAAGATCTTCATTTAATATGTGTGCACTGTTCTCAAGAGATAAGAGATAAAGGTTTCTTCCAATGAATAAAGCAATAGTTTCCATGGAGTCGACACATTTAAATCCAGGAAAATACAAACCAGGAAAATACAAGGCAAGAGAAAAATACCAAAATATGTCGATTGAAGCAGCTCTAGTAGGATTTCTATTCTTCTGTTTCTTACTTGATTTAAAAAATGCAGCATCCTAACTTTTCTAATTTAGGAAAGGGAAAAGGATATTATAATCCATAGCAAAATATTCTTGAAGAATTTAGAACTTAATAGTCCTTTCCAAAATGACAGAAAATACTGTACAGATCCAAATTTTTTCCCTGGAAACTGACCCAATGAAATGTGTGCCCTTTCAGAGTAAGCAGAGGGCTATTTTAAGCAATGGAAAAAAAAAGTGAACTGTATTAGATGGTTGATAATATTATAATTAAAGATAAAGGTTAAGTATTTAAATAAAATGCATAAAATCATCAGAATAAATTCAAAATCAGAGTGCAAAACTGGTTTGAATCTGACAACTTTTTTATATTCAAATTCATAACCCTTCAGATCTCCTGATAATAATATTAAATCCCCTGGAAAAAGAAGGGGACGGAAGCAGAAAGAAACCCCAACATTTCTGCTGTTTATTTTTGAAACATAGGCATTTTCTTTCTCTTAAGTGAGCTTACAACTACCCTGGCACCTATTCTGCACCACTAAGTAACAACTGGATGCTCATGCTTGGAAAGCTGGGTGAGGGAAGCAATTTAAAATTTATTTTCATAGTGGAAAATAGGTTTTGCCAAAATAGTTTCAGTTTATGAAAGGAGAGAACAGCTGTATTTGGTTTATAATAAATCTTTCACAAATCAGTAAAAGCAAATAGACAGCACAACTGTAACCCATAAAAGTGGAAAATATTAGACAACAGACAGTGAAATTGTTAAACTTTCCCACAGATGCTGTTGGTAAAATGCCTCTGCAGAATTTGTACGTGAAATGTGCATGAAAAGCAAACCTGAAGGCAAGAGGCATTGGAATGAGGCAGAATTACTTATTAGAGGAATATCCTATTAAGGTGGCTATTCTGGATATGGAGGAAGGCGTCTCCAGCAGCTTCCCGCTCCTATTACTGGATGTTAGTGCAGAATAATTACTTGCTTGCCAAAAATGAGAGGACATTGACCCTGCAGACTTATTGAATCCGTGCTGCCTGCCTTCGGGCCATGTCGGGGGTTATTCAATTTTGCCTGAGGAGGACAATCTATTATGAGAGATGAGTCAAGGAGGCACCTTCCCTGATTGCCCGGCGGCAGCATTATCGCGGCGTGGCGGGGGCAGGAGCGGCCGGAGCCGGCGGAGCGGGAGCGGCTCCCCGGGAGCGCCGGGGCCGCCCCAGCCACTGCTCCTCAGCCTGGCGAGGAGGAGGAGGAGCAGCGGCTTCCTCTGCACCCGGGCGAATATTGCTACCTTGACAGAGAAGTCCTCCCCCAAAGGGAAAACCGAATATTTAAGGTGCGGTACGTTTTTTGCGCCTCTGGTGCTGCCTCGCCTTACTGTGTTAATTGTCTGGTGTTGATGTTTTCCAGCAACTTAAGGGACAGAGTCAAGTCAGAGCTTCATTTCAAATGAACAGACTTAAAACCGACAAAAAGGTCTATGCGGAGTTAAAAACCAAAACAGCAAATACAAACGAAACCCCAGAGGATTCATTTTTGCTGAAGGATAAATATGTGATCCTTTGCAACAAGCTTGCCCCAGTATCGATGGGAATCTTTCCAATCGGTTTTAATCACTTCCAATCAGGCCACTTTTTCCACATGAAGGTCCTGTTCTTACAAGATTTTACTGGTTCCTCAGCTTTGAAAGGAGGAATATTGTATTACATACCTGAACACAGTTGCTAGATTTATGGAACTAATTGGACATGCAAAATAAATCAGTGTTTTCCTGTTCTCAAAAGATACACTCTTCCCAATGTTGCCTGCTGCAGGTGAAATTGATCTGAATCCTGGCTCAAAGCCAAATGGAGCCACTGGAAGTGTTCTGTGACTCATTTAAATGTGTTGGTTTTAATTTGAACCACATTAAGCTTGTGAGAAAAGAGAAACTTAGTACAGAAATACATGTGAAAATACACGTGTAAACAGAGAAAAATGAACTTGTTTCCTTAGTTCTATTAATAAAGTGGAGAATCATCTTCCTGTCCTTACATCCTGTTTTCCAATATTTTGTGTACTTTGGAATTGTCCTAACATCTATGAAAACCTGAAATATCTTTGTCTAGGTTTGAAAGTTAGTTAAAAGCTATGGCTAGCAAGCTTACAAGATTAAAATGAAATATGCCTTATAGCATATCCTAGTAAACAAGAAAAACCCCACTTTCTAATATTATGCTGTCCATGTTGGCATCAATGATCATATTTAATAGGAGAACAAAAAATTCTAGTGTTATCTATCCATGTACCACCAAGCTGAAGAGCAAGGCAAAGTGAGTACAAATACAAACTAATTTATTCTGCCATGGTGACTGGCGTGCCACTGGTTTGTGGGGATGGTTTGATGGGCACAGTGTGTATCTATGTACAAGTTACCAAATTGATTCCTCTTGAAATCTCAGCTTGGATTACATGAGGGCAAACAAAGGAAGATGAAGACATTGTGTCAATCTTGTTTGCAGTGAACAAGTGCACTCCATATTTAAGGGCTTGGTTTAAGACCTTTTGATGTATTCAGACTGATAAAGTGTGTCTTTTCCTCATAAAAACTCAATCCTATAATTAACTGCTCTCCTTAAATTAAAAAAAAAATAAAAATTAAACTGTTCATAGAATTTTCCATTCACATATTCCTTTCATGAAGCAAAACAGTAATCATCAGAGTAACTGCAAGGTTCATAAACACAGATATTGAGTGTCACTTGGGCTACCTGGGGTATCCCTTTCACTCAATTACTGCAGAAGGGCTCAGACCTCCAATCCATTGTGGGTCATCTGTACCAGCCTCACATCTATTGCTCCATTTGGGATATCTAGAATGTCACAAGGTAGCTCTGTTGGGCCTCTTGATTTGCATCATACAGCAATATTACAAAACTGTAACAAAGCACTATATAACATTAAGCAACCACAAAAAGGCATTCAAACCTTGCTTTGGAAAAAAGTTTTTTCAATTTACTCCCCATCTTTTCTGGAGTGAACATTCCTCTAACACCAGACAACTTCAAAGCACTGGGACAATTTCTGCCTGAACTGAACTGAGGGACCTCTGGCCAATATTCTCCTTGTCACATTTTCCATGTGTCCCAAAGTGGAATATATCCCACACATTGCATGAGTGTTCCTGAGCACCATATTACTATAATGAGATAACGATTATAATAATATTTTGCATTCTCAATTGCTTATTCAGTTGAAAGTTAAGTCCCAAGTTAAATGCATGAAAGAATTGCATTATTAAAGAAGACTCCATTTTAATATTTACTAACTTCTTAGTGCATGACTTGGCAACCACCATAACATTTTTTCTACTATAGGGGTTTTTCAGGGCTTTGTGCTCTTTGAGCAGGATTGGGCAAAGCTCTGAGTGGATTTCCTTTGTTTCATTTTCAAGCCTGCTAATGAAAGAAATTTCTCTGTGGAGCCTCATACAGACATCCAAAGGATTCTTCAGCCATGTTGAGCTTTGAGGTACCTTGTCCATACAGGAAGATACATACAGCTAAGGACAGGGAGTAGACTTAACTCTTTTACCCCAAATCACAAGCAGAAAGGAAAGAAGCAACTGGTTATTGCAGATAATTGCACATAATTGCTAACAGCGGTGGAACCGTGACAGCTGAGAATCTTCCTTGTCAGCAGGGGAGAGCTGCACAGAAAGGTAACTTTCCTGACATCCTGGACATCCATGTTTGGCCTCTTTAGTTCTGCTGGGACAGCTGGACATATTACCTGAGGACAGGCATGGTACAAAAATGGCTCTGCATTTTGCCAACATAAAGATTACCTTTCTAGCATGTTTAGCACAATCCACTAGTGTTAGATAGCAAGCCTAGTCTTCTTTGTAGTCTCTACACACACACTCCATCTAACCACCCTTTCCACAGAGAACACACCCACCAGACTGGGTTGGCATCACTCTGATGTTTATATACCAGAAGGTTTTTGTCCAGATAAAATACTTCTCTGCAGGCTTGCCCCACCTGCTCTAAGGAGACCAAAGAGCTTCAGCAAAACCTCAGTTTTGTTCCATTACTGAATATGCAGCTTTCTTGCAGAAGTTCTAACAGATAGGTACTGTAGTAGAACATTTCTGTGACCTCAGTAACTTCACTGCAGATGCCAGTATTTTTCAGATGATAGTCACAGTCCATGGCCCCTGGGGAATGAATGTACTCTAGCCCAAGATGGATGTGCATAACCTGCAGAAAAGAAAAACTGCAGGATGATCACATACTTTTAGAAGGGCTGTTTACCAGCAATATATAGTTGTTTATGGCCAGAAAGACAAAGCTTTAATGGATCAGGAAGTGTTCCCACTTCTCTGACATGGATATTTTAGAAGTGTACCAGATAGATTTCTGTTCTTTTCCTGGCATTTTTTTGCTTTCCTTCCTACTAGGTAAACAACTTTAGCAGCATCCCCAACACCTGATCTAGAAAAATTAGTGTTTTGTAGTACTTCCTTTGTGAGAGATTAAGATAAACCAGAAATTACAGAATTGTAAACAGAGACACATGGCTCAACTATGCCTTTTAGTCACAAGTCTCCTACGAAATTTTTGTATGTCTAAAGACAGTAAGATTTGGCTGAGGAGATGATGATGCTGAGCTCTGTCCCATAATTCAGACCCTTATCCCTCTACATTCTCCTGTGGCAGAAATGGCTCTTTTAGCATTTTACATAAGGTAAAGTTACTCTTCTAAGGAGATTGGCTCTTTATTTTCAAAAGCAACCCCCTTCCTACCCTTCCAAGTGACTAGAACTCAATCAGCACCTCATCTGGAAGGATTGACTTGAGACATTGATTCTTGAGGTGCTGGATTAAGGCAGCAAGAGCAAGGCAGATTGATCCCATTTGTAGCTTTTTCTCTCAGCTTTTACGCTATAGAAACCATTTTTACATTTTTCAACTCCTTTTCTCTGTCTACCTTTTAAGAAAGAAAATGGTTTTCCCAGAGATAATTTTGGATTTGCAGATATAAAAACATATCTTAGAGCATTTCAAGGAGCTGACGAAGTCAAAATTAAGTAGAATTTGATAATTCAGTGAATTCATTAATTGCATCTAATGCTTCAGTTTTATTTGTGGTTTCATATTAAAAATAGGATTTTTTAAAAATGTACTTTGGAAACAAGCTCTCCTAGACCATCAATATACTCTATTAAATAAACTACTGTTTAGAAACTTTTGTTTAGAGAGTTGCCTAATGCAGTGCAGCAAGTCCAAAAGAGCTGTTAAATTTTGCTACAGAAATAATTGCCATATTTTACTCTTTAAAGCATGTTAAAGCTCTAAAATGGAACTTTTCACTCTGACTCCAAGTTATAAAGATAGCTTTTTGTACCAGTTCATGAGAGCAAGTTAAGAGAAAGGCAGTGGACCCTCTAAATGAAAAATACCTGGGAGCAATGATGAGCAGCACAGGACCAACAAAGCATCCTTCATCACTGTTTCTGTGCTAGGGGGAATTTGGCAAAAATAAAGGAGAGATTTTCTTCCCAGCAATCCCTGTGTGCCAGTACAACCCTTGAGAGCCATCATGAGCCACACGTTCAAGTAAAGCATAAATATGTTAAACTTGTCTGTACTGAATAAGGTCTTCTGGCACTGTGCATGTCACTTCTGGTCATGGACCATAATTCTGAGCTCAGCAGTGTTCACATATATACTTACATTTGGGACAGCAGCAGTAAAAACAGAAAGGTCTCTGGTTTCCACATGACATTTTCTGGCATAAATGGATTTTGTTCTGCATTGGAGGATTAGGATTAGAGTATAGACATAATAAAACTTCAGGGCTTCTTTTCCAGCGTGGGTTCTTCTTATTAGAATCACATGGGCACATAAATGTATCATAAAAATAGTAAATCTGTTACTATTTCAGTTACATTTATTATTCATACTCAGGATATATTGTGAGAAGAATTAATTCTGGACATGTATTAGCAAAGTGATATTAATAAATAAATCACTCTCCACTTGGTTACCCAGACATGAGAATTGCTTAAGTAAATAGCAAACTTGGAAAAATCAGCTTTTGACTGCTTGCAGTATTCCAAACAGCACATCAAAACCTGAGGTAAGGTGAAGTCCTTTCTCGGGCAGGACTGCTAAGGTTTGGACACATAGGAAAGAGAGACACATGTAGCTAGAAAAGAAGGCCATCAAATGACCAGGTGAAGAAACTTAATCTATGACAGCAGGTGAATGTGTACAGGAAAGATCCAAGCTTATAACATCAGGAAAAACATTATCTCGTAGGTTTAGATATAGCTTGGGTGAGAGAACCTTGGGTGAGAAAAGTTGGTCAGAGATAGGTGGGGTGTACAGAATTGACTGGCAGGCTGCTGTTGGAAAGTTAGGCTGACCTGACTTGCTTATAGCAACTGGAACAGGAGGCAATGGCAAGAGGAAATACAAGTTATAAATCTTTGAGTAAGAGGTCAGGACAAAACATGTAAGAGGAAATGACAAAAAGATTGGCCAAAATACGAGCTCAACTAGAAGAAAACAGATCCAGGGTAATGAAGTAAAGGTGGCAGCTTGCTTAAATAAAATTGTCACTCAAAAGACAGAAATAAAGACAAGAATAAGGTCCTCTGAGTGTGAATATGCACTTCTGGCCTGACTAAACCACAAATATTGTAATAGAAAAATCAGCTTCAGCACTCGTGATTTGAAACAGAATAACTAGCTTCAGTACAACAGGGACCAAACCTTTTGAGCTCTTTTCCTATCCTTGGCTTCTTTGACAGTATTTCTCCTCTATCCATAGTTATTCTCTGATGTTTTCTCTCAAAAGTTTTCTCTGGTCTCTTGCACCATCAGTGAAATGCATAAAGTAACTGCAGAGTCAAATCATATCCCAGAACTAGCTGTCCAGCCTCGATTCCCCAAGGAAATATCAATTTCTAGCACATCACTCACTCAACAGGTTAGAACCTTGCACTAAGATGACTGCAACCCAGTGAATCTCTGGAAGACACAATTGAGTTTTCTTGCTAAGATGTTTAGGAGAAAATAAGAAAGTCATTTTGTGCTGTTTAAAAGATAAAAACTGAAGACCTAGTTCTGTGTATTTCTGTGTGCTGCATCTGAAAATGCAAAGTAACCTGGTGAGATGTCAGGCTATGCACACTGACTGCTGTGTTCAGACTTTTCATATTTTGATCAAGTCACAACTTGATCAAAACAACAAGTGTCACAACTCCCAGGGGCCTCCAATTACTGGACAGCCACAGATGAACTTGAAAAATGAAACATAAGTCTAAGGACAAAGAGAGATCTTGTATAACTCTTCCTACAGAGTGTAAACTGTGCATAGAAAATGGTGCTCAGATTGATGAGCAGAAATAAGGAAGGCCAGGTATTTTAAATGTGTTTTAAACCAGGACCTAGCAGAACAGTGGCTCACAGCCACATCAACAGCGGGAAAATGTGATGTGGCAGGTGGGTCAACTCTTTTATTGCGTCACTTGCAGATGCTGTAACACTTGCAGGCTGCTACTTTCCGAAAGAACTGCATAAATGGGGACAGGAATGACATCCAGTCTAGCAAATGCTATCTCCCATGTCCTTCCCCAAGCCCAACACATCTCAGAACAAAGAAGAGAGTTCACCTCCCTTTTCTGCCACCAGGAATTCCTGGGGGTCAATGCTGCAGCCGGTTGTGGTTTCCCTGCATCCCTCACATCAGTCCAACTCCAATCCTGGGAGCTGGACTAGAGGAAAGCTCTTCACAGCACTACCACTGCCAAAGCAGCCACTAAAGCAGAGGGCAGCTCCTAGCTTGCATTCTTCTCCTAGAGGATAATACATTTTTAATTTCAAAATTTATTTGATAAAAACTTTCAACCTTGTGCTACTGTGTAGACACTAAATAAAATTGCCATATCTGACTATGAGCTTTGAATGGAGTCAAATTATTCTACAGAATTCTTTCTCTGTTTCTCTCACCTTTGTCAAGAGTCTGTATGAATTCTCATTCACCATCAGAAACATTCTTCTGTTAAGGTTCAGCATTCTTCTGACTATTCTTTAAAGGACCTGTTAAAGAAAAACAAAATAAAAATTCTGTATTGTGATCTAGCAGCTATCTTTTATAGGGGAACAGTAGCCCGACTTGCTCAGCTGGTTTTTGCCTAATTTTCCTAAAAGTGTGTGTCTGAGTGTGCTGGTGTATAAAGCATCAGGTTAACATTTGGCATTGGTACAGTGTAGCAGAAATGAATAGCTCCAGCTTGCAGATAACATTTATATTGACTACTGATCTATTGAACTGTTATATTTAGAAGGATCATTTAAAGGAAAATCTCATAGGCTATTGAATTTGAAGCTTTTCCAGCCACTCTGCAGGGCTTTTTTTTCCTCTTCCTTTTCTCTTCCCTGCAGTGAATTCTCCAAGGCAAATGGTGTAAAATATTTTGCTGGAGGGGATACTTTACTTTCAAGATTTATTCCTTGGCACCACAAATATATCAAGGAAAAAAAATCAAAGACAATAGCAAAATTGTTGAAAGAACTGGAAAGTTTATTTTCAATCTCATTGTGAGAGTCTGACAGTGAAGCAAGGATTTTTTGTTTTATCATGGAGGGAGGTTTTATGATAGGCAGCTATGATCAAACTGAGATAACTCTCATTATTTTATTTTAATATTAGTTGTTTCTCCTTTGATGCCATGTCAAGGGAAGAACTGTCCTTCCTACTCAGACATCTGCTACATAGGAACTGCCTGTTAATTATCTTGACAGATACAACCTGCAAGTGTATTTTGATGAGCTGTGATCTATAAAATGTAAAATATAACGAAATGTATGTGTACAAGCCTCCTTGGCATGCTAATAGCATGTATTTAGGAATTCTTGGTCTCTGCTTTTCTCCTATCGTACTTTGTACATTGAGGTAACACTTGGTTTCTTATTTGAAATAGGATGCTCAGATCATCGTGCACACAGCCTATTACCATATGCCTTTCTTTGAGGGGAGAAATATGCATTAGACTATTTAATAGCCTGCAATATCCAAACCTGAGGGAATGTTTCATTGGTCATTTCACCTCGTGCATTCTCTTCCTCTTTATACCCTTCTTAAAGCATCTTGGACTACTTTTTAGCCTTAACAAGTGTTGATAGTGAAGATAAACAAATACATCTTATTATTAAAGAGATTCTTGCCAGGAGGTAAAAGAAATATATGTTCCTATGAGATTTGCTTACATATTCTGTGGATTGTAGATAGTATAGCTTTACATTTATTGAAATTGTCTTTTCCCCCTGAGTTCTAAGAAAATGTGCCTAAAGCTATTATCGCATCTATCGACTCTGTGGGATTTAATGGACGTGGCTCCTGCTCCCAAGTGGTTGGAAAATGACCTCTATGAAGCAAAGTTCAAGCAGAGTGAAAGCTCTGAGGCTGAGATTAGAGACCTGTCAGTTGCCTGGTAGGATAAAAGTGTAAAATTATATGTGACGCTCAGTTCAGTCACATCAAACAGCTCAGAAATGTTTACTGAATGAACTACACAGTCGCTAATTACACTTTCCCCTTAAGTATTCACATTATCATGGGCAACAAATACCCAGAGAATCTGGAAAGGGAAAGCTGCTAATAAGTATGCAACAATTACACCAGGCATGGTTTTGCACCTTAATTTTCCTACAGTGATTATTTATAGTGAAAAGGCAAATTTGCCCAGTCATTACATACAGTATCTCTCATTTTGATATTTTGAAAAAAAAAAAAAAGATAAATTTTAAATCAAAATATAGCAACAAGAGCAGAATTATGAATTATATTATAAAATAAACAGCTTCCTCAAAACATGGTACAAAACATTGCTTTAACCCAGTGACCCTTAGCGACCAGGCTGTTCAGGGTGGTCACATATATAATGTCAAATTATTGCAGCAGCAACTAAAACCTGATGAATCAAAGTGCATTGAAATTGCTCTTCCACTTCTTTCTGGAGTAAGTGCATTAACCCTGCAAATAGTGTGTTGTTTTCTTCATTATTGCAACTTCGTTATATTAGAAATTTCCTTTCTCTTGATATTTGCTAATTCCAAATTTTGTAAGAGTGCGGAAGACTACAAGTGCAAGGCTCTCCTTCCCTTAGTAAGGACCTAGCACTACACTTTAAGTGTTACCCAGAAGGACTTCTAGCCATGAATGGGACCCAGAAAGCAAAAGCAAGAGGTCACGGGGGTGTCTGAGCCGAGCTTTGTAGGGCAGTTGTAATAGGCTGGCCTGAGACACTTCAGGTGAGAAGACAAGGCCAGGGCAGACTTTGCTGCCGGGGTTCACGTGCTAGAAGAAATGTTCCACCTACAAGATCATCCACCTATAAGCCATTGGAAGTCCATCGAAAAACCAAGATCATTAGTAAATCCACAGAGCAAGAAATCTGAGATGCTCCATTCCAGTGTCAGACAAGTAATGAAGCAGTCAAGAAAGAGAGGTAAGTGCTCAACCTGCTGCTATCTGTGTGCTGTCAGTGGCTCATTTGTGGGTCCTGTTGCATTTTTTCTTCTTTCTTTCTTTCTTTCTTTGAAAATGCATTTTACACATTGGAAATAACATTTTTTCTTCTCAGTAATTTTTTTGTAGTCATATTCTACAGTCAGGAAAGGAAGAATTGATTTGTTTGAAGGAATAACTACAGCAGACAGAAAATCAAACACAGTAAAACAGAATTATGGTAAAGTGCTGAGTCATTCTAGAAAAAAAACATTTTTCTGCCATCTGAATATTTTGCTGTCTACTCAAAGTATAGTTTAGTTAAACTATATTACATTGGCAAGTTTACACAACAAATTGTTTCATAACACAAAGATATTTGCTGTAACAGTTATCATGGAGCAAATGTAGCTTTATCTCTGTATTTGAATTTAATATGTATGTATTTTTTTTACTCTGATTAGTTTTCTCAGATAACAATTAGCTTTTTCCTGATCTTTTTTAATTCCAAATTCTTTAACATCATAAAAAAGACTAATTAAAAAATTCAGAACAATAATCTTTCACAATATATTCAATAACTCTCTAGTAAAAGAAAAGTATTTTTTCTTTCCACTTTTATATGATCTCTAAAACATGTGCTTAATTAAAATTGATCTCTCTTACTTGAAATCTTTACAGAGTGACTTAGTGAAACATGGCCTCAAACACAGTTATTTGAAATTACATTAGCAGGAGATCTAAGCAATAATGTGTAATTGCTGTTACATAGTGTCACTTACACTTACTTTTACTGTCTCAAGTATTTTAATCATAAAGAAGTATACATGGGTTACAACTGATCTTGACAGATTTCTTGATTAAACCATGTACTTGGCCCCATGATCAGAAGGCGGGACAATTTAGTTGCATTTATAAGGGAGGAGGGCTTTGTTTCTCAATAGGGATATTCTGGAGTGATGGGAGTCTGGTGCCAAGTTCTGGGGTCCAGCTCACCCTTAGAGGTCACAAGGGGCACATCCAACAGTATTTTCCCTGTTAGCTGAATTAGCCACACCATGAACTCTGAAGAATTAACCTAAGATGGCATGATATTCTACTTTTTAAGCATGTATGTTTAAGACTCTGTAATAATCCTTGAGTGAAATACATTTTAAAAAATCATTCCTTAATTTCTTCCTGTGTCTGGCTCTAAATAGGCAGTAATATCATTGATTCATTATCTTCCCTAATCTCTTCTGGAATGTCTATTTTATGCTTGGTCAACTACCAAACTTCACAGATTCCTCTGTTTTATTGACAGATTTTCTATCAAGAAAATACAGAAATACATGCCAGAGAAATTAAAACTGTACTGCTGCCAAAATAACTTAAGAACATAAAAACATTTATCCATAGTCAGAAAAACTGGCTTATGTAGAGAAACAAATGCAAATATGTAGAAATAAAAGGAGTACCTCTTCTGCAGTGCTTTTCCAGAAGGAGGAAGTCCCACATCACTGCCACTCTCTAACAGATTAGCTGCACTCTCTCCAGGTATTTTGAAGGTAGATGCCTAAAAGACAGTTTGACATGAGAAATGCAGGTCAGCTCGTTTAGCAACCATCCCAAGAGCAGAGACAAATACACACTCTGGACTGGCTGAAGTATGAAAAACACCCCAAGTCTCTCATGCATACAATCACTTAAGAAATGGTGTTATTTTAACACTAATCTGAGTTTTGAATGAGGAGTGGGACCAAGATAGAATGGACAACTGGTTTGGTAAAAGGGCTTGTAAATCATGGTGAAAGAAAGCACTTTTTAAAAATTGTGCACATATTCCATGGCTAGAATTTAAAAATTATAAGAAAAGAGGCCAGTTTGTAGAAGGAGATTATTTTCAAACTGCCTTTATGGACAATTTGCTGGGGAGAGTCCTGAATCTCTTTATAATTCTCCTATTCTTGACAGCAAAGAAAACAGCAAACCTCTATACTATACTATTTGAAAATTATTATCTTAACCTTTACCTCCAATCTCCTTGTTTTGTCCCCTTCCACTATTCGGAGGGTATTAGCATCAGCAGTGAAAAACAGCTCCAGAAGGTCCTGCTGATCTCAAGGCAATGGCAAGTGGACGGGATGCCAAGGGAGTTCCACAGTGATGGATCCCTAAGTAAATGGTGACTAGAAATTCTTATTTGGTGCACATTTTCTGTGGCAGGGATGCTGATGTAAAACAATCTGAGGCAGATATAGTAAGGGACTGGATCCCAAAAACACGAGTCTACCTTCTGCTTCTTGGAACTTTTCCTGCTTGACTGACAATTCCTGTCCTCTGCAGTTACTGTTACAAAAACGACATTCTCAAACAAAGGAAAGGTAATTTTAGAAGGTGGAAAGTGGTTTTAGATGTTTCAAACTTCAGGTTAATTTGCTTTTCATAGAAATGGTCTTAAAAAAAAATATATGTGAAGAATATGCCCTGGGCTTAACTTCCTGTGGATAAGAACAGAAGTTATGTCTTTGCATCATAAAAGGTGATCTTTCCTCTCTCACAGTGCTATAAGCATCTGCGAGTCTGTATCCACAGGGAACAATTAATTTCTCCCCAAGTCTGCTCATTAAAGTATCTGACTATAACTTTATTTCCAGCAGAAGGTGCCCTCTTTTTGTAGAAGATATTGAAACTGAAAATAAGTTCCTTACACATATGCTATTAGAATTGGGGAATAAACTGAGTCCAGTTTGTGCTGGAATGAAGTGTAGGCTCCGCCCTTGGTTCTCAGGGGGAAGTTATAACTGGCTAATTGACAACCTGAGAAGGGACAGAATGAATCGTCCAAAATATTCCCTTTATATGGAACATGATGTCAAATATCATATGATGAAAACAGAGAGATAAAAGAGCTTTGCTGATGCTTTCCCCTCCTGGTAGCACCACATCCCCCCACCTGCTGGCCCAGACAGAGCCTTGATGGTCAAAGATAACTGGAATTTGCAACACCTCTCCTGCCTCCTGCACCTCTCTTTTTTTCTTAAAAACCATGACACCCAATATTCTTTCTCACTTTACAAAATATTATTTTCCTTTGAAATTCACCTTTAATATAATTCTCATGCTTTTCCTATTTCTGTACCTCTGGATGGCCATGTGGATTGCTTGCACCATCAGAAGAGAGGGCACAGCAACCTCCCTGCTTTCCTCACCGTGATTGGTTTGAGTCCTCCAGGCAATCCAACGTCGGCTTCCCCGCTGCCACGATAAACCACTTTATAGAGCCCTTATCTGGTCCAAGTCAAACTGCAGGGTACATTTCAGCAGAAGCCTAATTCACTTTCTCCCTTCCCACAGGTAGAAAACAGAAGGACATTAGTTGCAGTATAATGTGATATCCATGTCTTGTTTCTCCTATTATCTAGACTAAGTAAATCATAACAGCAGCAGTACAGTTGCACGCTGATTTAAATGAAGAAATATGGCTTGATGCTAAAATAATTCCTCTGGTATATATATAGTAAAGCCGCGCACAAAGTCTTTTGTCAATGACATCCCAAATCAAGACGTGCAATCTTGAGAAATTGTTTGATTAACTTCCGCCTTGTAAAACATTTTCCCGTGGCAAGTACTTAAGCCTCTAAGAGCGGCCAAGTTCAAGCCAGTGTGGCTCATGCTATAAGTCTTCCTGCAGCCCTTTGGGCCACTCCGTAACGAGAGCTGCCATTTTGCTGTCACTGTCACTTCGCAGATCCACTCTCTAAAGCTCTGTTTGTTGCTTCATTCTGTTCTATGTCTCCCTTAGGAACTTCTTCATTTTAATATAAATAGAGCGCTTCATCATGCAGTGCCAAAGACTCGTGGAAGGTATAACTCCTAATATTACTGAAAATGATGCATACAGATGAATTTGGTCAGCAGATCACAAACAAAGGGCCTTAAAGAAAAGGGAGTAACTTCCTAATCCAACAGCATGGAGGGTAAAAGGTTGAAAATAATAAAGGAAGAGGGAAATGAACTCCTCATTCCGCTAACCACTGGTTTGAGTATAATTCACAAACGACACTGAAAGCAGAGTTAAAGCTTTTTGCCATATGGCACAAATGGATCATACAGTACGTATATTTTTAATGTTGATTTCTAATTAAATCTTTTGTTTAACATGGAAATTAGTTTTCCTTCTGAATCAGGAGTATTCTAAAAAATCAAACCATAATTATAAGCAAAAATTTAGATTTGTTTTAGAAAACTGTTTTAGAAAAACATTAATTTTATAAATTTTATTAGTTAAGGTGTAATGTTTACAATTTTACATTATTTTTAATTTTTCCTATTTTTAATCTACACATTTATATCATAGGATCAAGGATTTGATAATAAGATATGACCTAGTAGTATTAAAATGGAAAAATTAGGATAAAATAGTAGGATTAAGAATACCCAGGCAGATCCCTGCATGAACCTTGATGTAATATGTGTTGAGAAAACACAAAATGAAAAGGCAAATTCTAACACTTTCATAGTAACAGCAAAATTATAATAAAAATAATAATAACAGTAACAACAACAATCTAGAGTGTTGCAACAACTGCATGTCACTTATATTACATGGTAGCTGTAATATCTTACATTGTGGTCATCTAATACTTGTAACATTTGCATTATTTCAGAAGAGGTGAATGAAATCAGAGATCAATTTAGTTCTGCAAAATCTACCTCTCATATATTGGTGTATAAACCCAGTACCACTGGCAGATTGGATCTAATCCCATTCTGCAGAAAGTAACAGGAGGGGATCAGATAATAGTTGGGTTTTGCCCTAGCAATAGTTTCTAATGACTTCATTATGTTTTAACCACCTTGCCCACAACCCTTTGGCTTTAGCCTCTTACTTGGACAATATAACTGTTTCTATTATATCCATATGGAAATGCTTTGTGGATCACATCAGCTCAATACGCTTGCATATTTAATGTGGTTGTTCCAGTTTAATCGCTAACTGCACAACAGTTCTTAGCATTTCTGTTTCCTTTTGTGCCCTCTACAGTGAATACTCAGGTTCTCTCTTATTTTTATTATACTTTTGCAAAGGGCTACGTGTGCAGAAACATCCCAGTCATTTGGAATTGCTAATATCCAGTTACAAATTCACAAGTGGCAACTACGCAACCATGAAATTCAGTAGTTACAAAGCAGAACATTTGTACATTGTAAATTCCTGTGCATTTCTAAAGTTGCATGATGGGGAGCAGCAGGTGACATTATCCAGTTTTATGTGCACTTTACCTTTCTCCAACACCCCTCTTTCTCCCTTCCCTCCTGCAGATGCTGCTGAAGTATCGAGTTTCATTCATTCACTTTAATGCTGAAACCCATCATGCTCAAAATACCTTCCCAGAGACTGGAATAAGACCAAAACTGATTCAGACTCTTATCTGAATAGGTATATTTTTATGGTTATATATATATCCTCATGTCCTTTTGTCAGTCTTAGCACAGGCTGCCCAGGGAGGAGACAGAGTCACCATCCCTGGAGGTGTTTAGAAGATGAATGAGTGCAGCACTTGGGGACATGGTTTAGTGGTGGTCTTGGCTTTCTACAGTACCTTTCTGCCATCTACCCTTTCTACCTCTCACCACAGATTAAAGCACTTCAAAGGCGTTAGGATACGTAAACTCAAGACACTTCACTGGGGCAAAGAACTGATACTATACCTTTTGTAGAAACCAAAAATTCAGCCTGGAGCCATCCAGTCAGTTCAGCATCCCCCACTTTGCTGCCCAATAGCAGAATCCTAGGCAGGTTTAATTTCTGCAGCTTCTCCTGCCATACAGGAACATTTATCAAAACTTTTAAACTAAATACTTGGGTAAGGGCAACTCAGCTCCATGGTAGTGATGGTAAGGAGAAGTTTTAATGCCCCAATGTCAACTCAATGAGTATTTCAGTTACTTTATGTTGAGGAGTGTAATGTGGAAGCCTTTCTACCTGCAAACTACCAAATAAAAACTACCTTCAAACCCAATACCAAAGCTGCAGGATTGGGATCTATTCCTTTCTTTTGCTCAAAAAAGCTGCATATGGAAGGCTCAGACTAGGAACAGCCCCTTGAACCTCAAGAGTAGCATATGGATGACAGAGACCCATGGCCAGGCACCTCCCTCCCAGGGGAACACATCTCCAACAGGGATGTTTTTATTTTGCAGAACTCAGCATTGGCAAACAACCTGTGTAAATCTGTGGAGCAGGGTGGGCCAACATGAAAGTTATTTTTGGGCCCTGTGGAACTGCTCCTAGATATGTGTGAGGGCTTTTGCTATAGAAGTAACTCATCTGGTATATTAGCCTTATGTTCCTTTCTCTGCAGCAGAAAATTCCACCTTTTTTAAAAAACCAACAAATAAATGAACTAAATGTTAGAGAAGAGGTATTATAAGGGTGCATATCAGGGAAATGACAAATCCTGCAAAACAGACTTGAACAGAAAGGAAAGATGAGGTGACTAATGCCTTTTTATATGTATTTTTTTTAACATAATGATCTGCTTCCAAATTGTATTTAAAAATCTGTGTAGTCCATATACATGTCAAATAGCTATCATAGAAAATACTTACTTGCTATCTTTAAGATGCCCTTTCACCAGACCAAAAAACAGTGCTATTTGATTATTATTTTTCAAATATACAAATTCTACTTCATAAGTAGCCCAGCAAATCTTCAACCACACCACTTGCAGAAAAATACTGCTTGGTGAATAAAGGGAGATAGAGTTTCTCTCACATTTATGAAAGACAGTGGAACATAACCAAATGTTGGTATTCAATCATCTTCTACCACAATTTATACTTTTCAATGAGGAGAGCAGCAGACACAAGCAGATTTACACAGAAGGCAAATAAACTAGTAGAATTTTTTTAATGACTGTGGTCAAATTCTGCTGTCACATTGCAAATTAATTGGTGGCCAAACTTAGTTTCAGGTGTCTGAATAAGAGTATTTTCTTATTACATTTTTGGTGTATAAATAATACATGGTATTTCTGTGAGGAAATAGTTGTGTAACTCATACTTTCACTCTATTTGTGCCTGGAAGTCTTTGCCTCACCTGTGTCAAAACATCATAATCTTACAGCTGGTAGTTGTAGCAGAGTGGCGCCTTGAGTTATTTTTGTGGTCAGCATGAGATGGCATGTGACATTTTATGTTATAGTAACCCTCAAAGAGGTCTTTCTATCATAAAGATTTTAATGCAGAAAGAGGAGGGAGTGGAATCTCCCAACATCTCTTTGAGTTGTAATGTTCCTGATCATCATGTAAAATTAAGGTGATTTGTTTATTTGTCAAATTCATTACTTTATTGCTAATACATGGTGGTGTAACACATTATCTAACTAATACTTTTAGGGCAGCATGTCAAAGTAAGCACATATTAGTTCAGTTCCAACTATGTTGGACTTTTGCCCAAGCAGAAAATGAGCAAATAAGAGCAAGATTTTAACATGATGGGTCACACCCAGTCATATCAAACCCAACCTTTTAGGGAACACATCAGGTGATATCCAGGAGCTCGTATTTAGTAACCCTCTCATGAACATTGGCAAAAATTTTGCTGTGTAGGAGCCATGAAGAAGCTCAGAGGTTTGGCTTGCTCTGTTTTTAAAACACCAACAGATCAGATGTGCTTTGAGAAACACAACTGTATTTTTTAAATGAGCATTTTTTGATCTCTACCAATTTCATAGTAGCCTACAAATAAGCTTATGCTCTTTCAGCTGAGAATATATATCAGGTTTCCTGGAAACCATCCCACTAGGGCATGACTATAGCTCCAATATAAGCACTGAAGCACTTAAAAGGGGGCTAATTAGCTATTTGCTGTACTTGACAGATAAAAGATGTATGCAAGCACAGAGAAAAGACTGCAAATATAGATATCCCTGATTATGTTATTGTCCAACATTTTAATTAATTTCTTAGACCACCTTTGTGTAATGTAAAAAGGGTTTGAAAGATGTGACAGTAACAAGGAAGTGGTGTTTCTTTAACTAATCACCATCACTGCAGGGTGCTGGAAATTTTAAAGCACGTTTTATATGCTCAGTTCATTGAAAAATTACTTTTAGTTCTACTGGCCTTAATTTTTGCTTTATTTGCAGAGCAGCAATAAGAAAGGTGTGATTTGATTCAAGTAGTGTGCTGTCTAGAAGCCATTTTGGCATGTAAATCATCTGCAAAGGAGACAGACTGGCTGGTAACTGCAAATAGGGACAGATGAGAAGACCTATGGCGTCCATCTGCAACTCTTTCACGGGGTAAGGAAGTAATACAGCTTCTATGAGACTTATTTTAGTTACTCATGAAATTAGGAATTATCTGACACTTGTGAGTATCGTGTAGTTTTCCACCTGACCAATCCTCAAGTTCTTGGAAAACCTGAAATGGAATTTCCTCACAATATATTTTTGCTTCTAATTTTAGCCAAAACCAAATGCAAAGTAGCCTACAGCTTGAGGCTAGCCAGGCAAATAAATGCATTAAACAAACATTCTGAAACAAAACCATTTTGGCCCAGGATTTAGACACCAGCAGGAATTAGGACTCATTCCTGTTTTGCTGATACAGTTTCACAGGTGCACAATGATGCACAGCCACTTTGGCTATAAGTCACCCAGGTGTGCTGCCATCGATGTTGCAGGAAGGAAGGATTTGGCCCATGCCAAGTAAAGATAGGGGTATATGTGGGTAAGCAGATAGGCACAGACAGAGTAAATAGCAGTTCAGAAACCAGCAGCATTTTAAGCTTTGTTAATAGCAAGGAGCCAGGTACATTAAAGTAGCAGACAGTTTGTTTGATAAGCAATTGATATTTGACAGGCCAGTGACAGCCATGTTGTCAGGAGATCACAGCTCCTGCCTCAGTATGTGACTTTAAAAACTTCACTAGGGGAAAAATTACAGTCAGGCAAGCTGCAGCAAGGCATAGCCTAAGGCACTATCTGCCAATAACTAAGTCCTAGGGAAAACTGATTTGTGGCTTCTGATCACATGAACCTATAGCCTTCACTATTGACTAATTGTGGTTCATCTGGATGTAGATCTATCTTGGCTAACAAGAAAGCACTAGAGGTCTTCATTTAGCCATTGAGCTGAGTCTCTGGAGACATGTGTGCAGCTGTCTTTACCTTCCTACCAATCAACACATCAAAAGCTGCAGAATATATTTCCACTTTCAGAAATGCAAACTGCGAGTGAGATAAAGTTGCCAAACTAGACTTGAAAAAGAGTGAATGATTATGACTCTCCTCCAAATATAAAAGATAAATCATATATGACCGTGCAGAACTTTGCTATCTATATAAATTCAGAACAGATATGATGGGATCAATTTATCAGCTGGACAGCCACATCATTTTAATGTAACTGTAAAGGATTAAAACCATTTTAGGTGTCTTTTTTTTCCTACAAAGCATCATCCTAGGGAGAACACAAGCAGACAAGCAGCACATTCCCTTGCAGAAAGTGGCCAGTGACTGAGGCTGTTTTGATTTATCTTAGTGAAAATAGTGTAGTTAAAATAATCTACTTGGTGCCATGAAAATCTGCAGTTAATTACCATTCAAAGCATTCTACTTAGTCCAAACATTATGTTCAAATTGGAAAAAAATTACGAAAAGTACTATGGATGTATTTGAAGGTAAAGCTACAGAAGAGACAAGATGAATGTTTTTGGCTTAAATCACTTTTTTGGCTTCTGTTCTGGTTAACAACTCATTCAGTAACAGGTTATATTGGCAAGACACAGAACACCACCACTGAAGGGGCTGAGCTCCTCATACTCTGTAAATGCTCTCAGAGTTTAGAAGTCCAAGTAATTTTAGGGCATAAAAATAGTTTGACTTTAAATTCAGATTCAAGTTACATTGTATTTAATAGTGATGCCACTATTAAACAATTTTCTTCAGGCCCAAATGACCATGATTTTGTGGTGTCTGTTAATCAAGGCAGGACCAGGCAGTGCTGATCTGACTCAATCTCATGCTGCTCTTTCTTTTTTGTACTGTCTCAGTAAGTTGGGAGACAAGTTTTTATTGTGTTATTTGTGTTTCCTCCAAGTCCAGAAGAATGGGAGAAAAAAGATGCAGAATCTCTGCAGGATTTCAGTAATGTCCATGTGTCGTCTTGACTTAACAGGGAAATGGCAAATATTTTTGCCATATCACATTCTGCACAACTAAACTGGGATTCACAGTCTGGCAGGAAGAGCAAATTGATCACGTAAAATTAAAACAAATATTAAGATCCCCTTAGAATGCTCATTCTAAGCATAACTTTTCTCATTTTTAATTATATTAGTGAATATGTCTTACTGGACTATCTATTTTGACCAAGTTGAAAGAGAATAATAAAACTAGATGAGCAGTCTAGTACTAGAAATTACTAGGAATTTAGAGCTGTCCTTCAGGGCAGATGGTGTATGTAGGTAAGGTAGAGGAAGCTTATGAGTGTGTTTTCAATGTTCTTAGCATTTAACATAACAAATTTCTGCATCTGCCAAGGTGTATCAATTGCTGGTTATTATTATTACTACCAATTTTGACCTAGCAAACAGATGCATTTTTTTCTAGTTAAATATTTATATCTATATATCATATTTCTTTTTGTTGGACTTCCACTATGAAGCTTTTGCCCAATAGACTTATGATAAATGGCAAAAGCTCTTACAGGGAGGGCAAACAGTTCAGCCTGTTGCCAAAACTGCCACATCCTTGTTGTTACAAAACCATCTTTGCACACTGCTTATAATGTTGCAAAATTAACTCCCAAGGATAACATTTTCCAC
This sequence comes from Thryothorus ludovicianus, assembly GCA_013397245.1. Classification (NCBI taxonomy): domain Eukaryota; kingdom Metazoa; phylum Chordata; class Aves; order Passeriformes; family Certhiidae; genus Thryothorus; species Thryothorus ludovicianus. The sequence continues at coordinate 633,661 of VZTB01017316.1, read as the reverse complement.
ACTAACATAGTAACTCTGGAAAGTATCTCTACATCTTGCTTCTTGTTTTTGAAAGACAGAAACGCCTCTACACTCAAAGCAGGGACGGCTTGTTACCACTTACTCAAAAATGCCTTCAGCTGGCCAAATTGAAAAACGTTGAGGAGAAACAAAAAAAAAAAAAAAAAAAAATCACTACTTCAGAACAGATTTAGTAAAAATAACTTCCTCTTTTAAGAATTCTTTTTTGGAGTGAACACTCTGAAGATTTTACCGTATTAATTTGCATTCTGACCCCACAAAAGACAGGATGGACACAAACTTAGGGCAAGAGTGACCTAGAAAATTTTGTCTCAAAGGTCTGCTTCTTTTCAAGGTTGCTGCCAGGTCCTGTAGCTAGGAGCAAGGCATTACCAGCATTTCTCATACTCCTCATTAATGCTCACACAAGCCTGGTGGGTATTTAAGCAGAGGAAAAATGCAATAAGCACTTTACAGAGAAAGGGATGGGGACAGGATAGAAGAGATTTAATGTGAAATTTGGAGCTAAATGTTTAGTGAGCTTGTAACTTCCCTGCAGAAATTACATTTTCACTCAGAATACTCTAATGATAACACTTCCACACTCCAGTTCTCCCACTCCTCCACCCCTCATATCTTACAGTTTTTAATAACACAAATGTGCCTCGTTTTCTCAAATTTCTCTCTTCTCACTCAGTGTACAGGACGAATCTGCTCTGGACGTGAATCCAAATTTTGAAAGCTATTATTGCTTCATCCATTACAAAAGTTACCAAATCTGCAATAATGGAAGATGACCACCACAGAATATGACAAGAAGTGTTCTTGTCTCATTGTCAGAACAGTTCAAACTTGTGAATTAGCTTCTTCAGAAATATCCACCTCTAAAAGAACCCCTTTCACAGCAGGGCATGAGTCAGGCATTGCTATGTAGGCACCCAAACATGATCTGAAGGTGCTCATCTGCAGAGCAGCTCACTCATGGGACATTTTATGCATCTTAAGTACATACCATATATTCTGAAGAAAAGGAAAACAGTAAAAAAAGTCTTGAATGGGGGGGCACATGACTTCTTTAACCTAAAAAAAAGTTGTTTTCATAGGAGGAAGAGCTGATGATGGAGCTGTTTACTTACAAAGAAGTACACATAAAATGAGGATACAAGTTATTGTGTTTTATTACCTTAACCCCTCTCAAGTGTATTGGAAATTATTTTGCAAACTGGATGGCTGCTTTATGAACAATTTTCCTTTCTTCCCATTTGGAATTTGAACTCTCCAACTTTCTGGAGGGAGTGCACTGAATCATTCTGATATTTTGTGACAATTTAAAAGCAAATGAAGGAAACACTTGGCACACCATAATTTCTTTTAAATACCTCTGAAGCAATTTTAAAATTGGTTGGGTAAAATGGCCATTTCTACTCCTAAGAGTTGCATGTTTTTAAGTTCCCAGAGTAGTAATTTCCACAATGAAGACATAAATCTACCTATCCAGTAAAAGCCAAAATATATGTATTTTTTATATCTATTGCAGTACTCTGAAATGCCAGACATAAAACATAAATAAGGAATATGAGTAAACCAAAAAGTAAAGCACAGATAATTTCACCATGCTTTATGAGGGAAATTGTGCAGTTTTGGTAAAAAGATTTCATCAAGGGAGTGTCTTCAGAATTAGAAGATGCAGTAACAGACTGGCAGATGCTGGTGCCTGACTTGGGAAGAGAGGTCTGGTGAGGACTGGAGTGCTTTTGAAAGTTTAATGCAGCTCTTGGGCTTTAGCAGGTCAGATCTCCTCTACCTTTCCCAAAGAGTCTTTAGGAGGCTGAAAATATATGTAAATAACCTCTGCTGGGAATACAGAAACAACATTACAAGCCCAAATCCTTGTTGGGCACAGTTTATGCTTAGATAACAGATACAGCTGTGGTTAGAAATGGCAGCTTGATATTCAGTCTCATTTCTCCCAAACTCATGTCATCCATCCTTTTACAGAAAACCAAGTCAACAAGGCCTGAAGTACTTCAGGAATTCCTCTCTCATGTGCTGAGGAAGACACAAGATCAGAATTTGATAATAGGTGCAATTGTAATAACTAGGGTATGCAAGGCATTTTATATGCAGACCTATGTTCTCAACAACTCCTTTCTCTTTTCTTCTTCTATCCCAAGAAAACTGCTAAACAATTCTCCCCATATTTTATTAATTTTTAGAAATTTGTTAATATGAAGATAACTCCAGTGCTTTCAGCACAGTACACTAGCCATAACAGGAAATGGTTACTCTAAATGTTCCATAATTTATAAAACCTGAAGGTGTTACCTCATGAATTGTCTCTAGAGAATGAGTGATCCCTACCTACAACAGCTCCACACAAAAGCCTGCTAAGAAGGATTGGCCCAAAGCTCTGTAGTAGGATATTCCTCATGCCTTTGTGGTCAGAGGGAATGAGAAGCCACAGGTTCAGCCACCTCCGTCTGCATAACACACTGCCACCACTTCTCAACCAGCCTCGTGAAATTCAGAGCCTTCAGAGGGAAAAATCTGTCCAAAGCACAGAAACTATTTATCCCACAGCTACCACTAACATTCCCACACTGCTTAAAATGCATCAGGGGATTTAAAAGACCACTACTAAGCATTGCAACCAAAGAGATGAATTCAAGGACTGGAAAATTGTCCTCAAAATCACACTCAGCATGTGTGTATCAGCTGCCTCATTTTTCTACGCTTCTCCCCTTTTTCTTAACTCTGTTTACCAAGAGACATTTCATTATTTTATTCCCCCATAGGTACAGTTTTTCAATTATTTTCTGCTTTACAGATTAAGCACCATATTAGAACAAAAAAGACACCACCTAGTTTGGTGAAGGAGACGTGTCTTACACTTTGCTAACATTATAGCCAGATTTCACGGTCATGGGAAAACAAAACACCCCAAATGGAGCAGTTATTAATTCAATAAATCCAGCTGCTTTCAGTGCTCTGGGCAAAAGGCAAAGTTAAAAGCAGCTGCTTGTTGACGACATGTGCGACCTGACCAGGGGAAGGTAGCTGTTTTAGCACATCATCCACCACTTTGAAGGCTGACTGCACTCAATTTCTTAGACAATCTACACACCATTTTCAGTTCTGTACCTCCATAATTTATCACAACAATACCTCAAGCATACAGATTGGCAGGGGGGCAGGGCGGGGGATGAAAGCAATTTACAGTATAAAGATGAAAGAAGCTGGATGGCTCAAGAAGACCTACTATGTAAATCATATCCACAGCTTAAAGGAATGTAGCCATAATATTCTGGAATTAATTTTTCCAGCATTCCTATATAGGTCACACAAAGGTAAATGTAGTTTCCTCCTCCCCCTACCACTATATCTGGAGTTGTTTATCAATATGTTAAAGAGGAAATTGATTCTACCTCCCTTTTTCTACAAGGACAATAAGAACCTTATGTATAAAAACTTCTGATAAAAACAATAGCAATCAGTAAAAAATTAGTGTGCAATCTGTCTGTATGTCTTCCCTACAGATTTTTAGGCAGATCTTTCAAAAATTACTCTTCATGATTCTCAAGATTGAGAAAGGAAAACAGTTTTTTCACAGAAATACAAGCACAGTGTATCCCAGATATATCTCACCAATCCTAACTAACTTCAAAAATGCAAAAGTTATGTGCAGCCTTCTAATATTTCTACAATGTGATTTAAAAATCATTATTTTAAACTTGATTTCAAACAGAGGTCTACATTTTCAGGCAGTTTTCTAAATTATAATTGCTAAGTACATTTGATTAATCAAAGGTATGTTCTCTAATGTGAAAAAAAAATCTTTTTTATAAGACTATGTGAAGATAAAACTTTGTTTTTTATTGATGGTTTGGTAGCAATCTTTTGCACACAAGGATTTATTTCTGTGTTCAGCAAGTGCACCATGTATCCCCAGGAGAACCAAAAGTGTGTGTGCAAATCTCTTTACACAATTTTGCCTCTTCTCTCAGTGATCAATGACATATTTATCTGAGAAAACTCTGAATTTACCTACATTTACTGTTTGCTTCTTAGCTATCTAACTGCAATCTGATTCTCAGTCTCTTTCCCCTGGGATCTACTTTTAAAGGTACAAGCATGTTAACAGCTTCAAACAGCTGCTATGGAAAAAAATCATCATGAATGTTTCCTTCTTCCTCCTCAATTGTGGACTTAAATCTCAAAATACACTGGGGCTGAGTTGCAAGAAGCAGTTGTAGTCACAGGATTAACTCCAGACACCTCCTGTTCTAGCAGGCTCGAAGTTGGGGCTTATACGAGTGGAAAGGTGATACAAGAGATATTCATCTCTTGCTTTTCACACTGGTGGGTCCTGACATTTTGGGTCAAGCAAACTTTTAATGAATGGGAAAACTATTCCAAGTTATATTTAAGTATTTCTAAATATATTCCGTGTTTTTCTCTCCTGCCATGGAGACTTCAGGCAATCAGTTTTAAAGACGAGGCTTGTGAAAAGAGCACAAACATAAGACTACATTTCAGCAGAACATGTAGCATGCTTGTAATGTGTGGTTTCACACAGAAAAGGTAACCCATTCCCACAGAGCAGAAACAGAGGATAACATGTTGGCTTTTGAATGGATAATCCCTCAAACCATGCTTCATCCCAAATCATGAGATAACTTTCTGTGAGCACAATGTACATATCTCACTGAATGTCTAAACATCATATTTCTAAAGCCATCCTTCACACAGGCACGTGTGTAGACCTCACTGCTCCCTACCTAATGCACTTTGGACACAGGTTATTCAGTTGAGCATAACCATTGCTACTTTATTCTTTTTTGCAAAGAATATAAAACTGTTTCCAATATTCAGTCCTTGATGAAATCACCCACTCCCAGTTTGACTCCACTGTAGCACAAAAACTGGCTTAAAATTAAAATTTTCCTTTTTTCTCTTCTATTTCTGACCTGTTGCTTTGAATCTTTGGATTTCTTTGAATTCTTGTGTGGTGGATTCCCTCTGCAAGACCCTGACAATCTTGCCAATGGTTAACTTTCAGCCATCAGGCTACACTTAGCAAAACTGATGTGTTATGGGGACTGATCATCACATCCCATTTCACTGACCCTTCACTGGGATGTACAGTGAGTGAATCATCAAGTCTAAGGCTGACAATATCACAGACAAGCATTTGCCACCTTGCCGTGAATGAAAACTGAACAGGGAGGATTTCACAGTTCTTGTCTAAACAACAAAATCTGTCCAGATAATATCTCTGGCTTTCTATAAATCCCAGATGGTCCAATGTGACTCTTCAGCCTTTGCAAATAATCAAGTGTAAATGGTTTTAAAAGGATTTCTGTTAAAAAGCAGGTGATCACAACTTTCAATACTGAAAAATAGAATGACATCTCTTGGATCTCTGCACTAAATGGCAAAGATCATTCCATACAATAAATAATCCTGTGCTATTGAGTGATTAAATCCATTTTATTATTCATAGAGTAGTGGATGAATTGATATGAATAGGAATGAAATTGTGCCCCAATACTCCAAGCATGCATAACTTAGAATTTTACTAATAAACTCACAAAAATTTAACAAAATTTTTGCAAACTGTCACATTTTCTTGCTATGTATAACTAAACATTAATTTTTTTAAAAATTGCTTTTATAGAGAGAAATACAGAAAATAAAGTCTCACCTGAGTCATAGGAATGTATTATAGCCTTATCTTGAGGGTGCAGTGGGCTGGGGAAAGTTTTCAGCCACTTTCCTTACAATAGAAGGCAACGTTCCATTGTCAACCAGCCACACTGTGTCTGCATAGACTGACTGGGTGGGTCAGGGTACCTGGGGTACAGGCAGAAGGAAAAAGAGCAGCTGGTCACAGGTGCTGTCACAAGGGGTCCAAAGGACAGCTGGTCAAGACTGATACACCTGTTAGGTTTAGAGCACCTACACTGAATTTGCAGCCTCTCTGTTCAGGTATGAATGACCTCCCACAGCACCTGGGACAGTCATCTCTGAAGAAGGGAAGAGCTGGCTGTTTATGTGCAATGCATTTGTTCAATACCAAGCCCTGTACGTGGTACTGGAGCTTAGAATTCATCTGTGTTAGCAGTACCTGTGTCTGCAGGGTTTCCAGACTGACAAATCCTGACTGTGCCCGTGGCATTTCAGATAGATGAACATACCTACTCAAGCAGATAGCAACAAACACACAGCACTTCTTGTACTGTAGAGTGCCACTTTGCCTGCCTGTGTGCTAAGGGGAATGTAAAGCTGCTCATCAGGTCTTTTAACATGTCGGAGTTTCAAATATGGGGAAAGACAATCAAGGGTGGAGATAGTAGTAAAAAATGCTTGTGACAGTCACTGGAGGAGGATGCAAAGAGCTGAAGCCAAGAAAAAGTTGGTACTTTACCTAATTTTACATTGCTTACTGGAGTGGCAGGAATCTGCTTTTCCCTGTCACAGATCTACAAAAGTTGAAAAGGGAAAAAAGGAGGAGTTTGGGGTTGCCTGCTGGCTCCTCAGGCCACAGGGGTGCTTAGACAGCATGAACTTCCCTTGTGGAGCTGTGGGAGCCAGGAGATCATGGACACTGTCCCCAGACCTTGGTCAAGCCCAGGCAGAGGGAATGAGGGACATCTCACAAGCCCTCCTGGGAGGTTGGTTCACTGATGGTCCAGTCTTTTTAACTTCTGTAGCTGCAAAACAGGCAGTCAAAAAACATGCACACTATTTAACTCTTGTATCAATCTCTCCCTTAAAAGATCTTCTGCTGCAATAGTTCAGGAGGCAGGGAAATATATTCTTTTCTTCTTATGAAGAATTTTCAGATGAGTTTATTTTCTCATGTGGTGATTGTAACCACTCATTTTTCATATTCTTAGATTTAGCTTTTTTCCTCTTTCATGACCCTGTATGTTCGGAATTCTTTTTTTCTCAATCTGGAAAGAGCATCAGAAAAATCTCTGCTGCTTGACAACTTCTGAAGTTCTTATTTTACAATTCACAGCAAATATATGTGTATAATTTGTATTGCAATTACTGACTAATAATCAAAATATGAATGTTGTATTTCTGCTGTCAAAACTTAAATATGGGAAAACAACAAGGAAAAAGAAAAATCCAAACCACAGTCATTTGTACACTTTAAGTAGTAGCTACTGGGAAAAGCCTCCATTTGCAGTAGATTTTGTAATATAAAATTCAAGTTCAGAGGAGAGAGCTTGCTCCTAGTCCATTCTATAAAATGTTATCACTGCTCCTTGTCTATAATCTGGAATCCAATTTTAGCTCAAATGCATCTTAATATCACTGCAATATGTATTTTTATTTCTAATTATTCCTCTTCTTACAAATACAATTCAATGTCTGAAAGCCAGTCTTGTTCTTCTGTTGTATCAGCTGTTGTTGTACAGGGAGAAGGAAGGAAACTGTGACACTCATGCAATCTCATTTTCAAGGGATAGATCGTTCTATGGATGAGGAAAGAAAATCATGACTGCATTTTTTGCCATATGTGGTATTAACATGAAAAATCATCTGCTTTTTCTACAGCTGGCTGAACACTGTGGGGGATCGTCAGCAGATATAGATTAGTGTATGTATTTTTACTTTATTGTTACTGACAAATAACTCCCACTAGTTCACAACAGTTGATGGGCAGAGTTATCGTAGACGACAAGGCTTGACTCCTCTATTATCATCAGTTTAAATTTGGTATTTTCTCCTGTGTGAATTCTAAAAATAATATTTCCAAGTGTTTAAACTATGTTTAAGCTGATATATTGAACGTCCCTGAAGATTTACTCTATAATAGCTTTCTTTAGAATGATATACTAACTCCTTCCCCCCACACGCACCATTTTCCCTTTTCTTTTACATAACAAATTTCTTAAAAAAAATAGAGTGTGAGACAGAAAGCTTATATTTCAGGGAAGAATGGCGTGAGGGGCCGGGGAGGCCACATAATTGGGTGTGATGTGTCAGTTTCTCTAGTGACTGTCGGGACTATTCTGTCATCACTTCCGCAGTGCGAAAGCGAGAGGACTGCACAAATCCCCACGTCTCCCGTGACTTAACCAAACACTGGAGTCTCCTCTAAGAGAAAGTTAGTCAGGAGGTGTGCAGGTGTTTTATACATTAGCAAAGAAAGCAAGAGATGGGGGGGGATGGAAGGGAAAGGCAAAGGATGAGAGAGCATGATGTGAGAAGAGGAAGGACTTGCCAAAACCAGCATAGTCATACAGGATCTGCTTGGCAAATTGTACTCCTAAACATAAAATAAGTAAAGTAAACCCCAACAGTCTAAAGTTACTCTAGCTAGAGGCAGGTATACCTTATATCAGCTGTGGGGTACTCTGCAAACACAGATTTTTCATTATTCCTCAAGCTGCTCTCTTTACCCTAAAGACAAAACAGAAAAAACTAACAATACATCACACTTCACTTACCTTCTGAGCAATTTCTGAGTGGGCAGATAAACACTGTAGGTAGTTAAGAGACACTGCAGCTGTAGTTGTTTCTCCCTGAACCTTCCTAAGAATTATCCTATCAGTCACAATGAGCAGGACTCGTTGCCCCTACCTTAGGTGTTAAAAACACAGACCTTCAGATTGGAGCTTGTCACCCTTTATATTCAAATTAAAGAAATAGACAGATGTCCAGGATAGTTCATCTGATAAATTTTAGATGTCATTCTTAAAAGAAAAAATGCACTCTAAGAGAGGAATTTGAAATCATTTGATTTTGGAAGAGAGTAGGCTCATTATTGAGATGCAGACATCGCCATACGCAGTGCATTAGAGTGACAGCACATGGTGATGATTCAGTGGCTCCTTGGATGAGACAATGAAGCATCATCAATATTCAGAGAAGAAAAAAAGGAGCATCTAGGTTTGTTAATTTCTGTTTTAACAAATTCACCCTTAAACCATGCCTAGTTTTGTGGAAAAAAAATGTTATATACGGTACTTTGGTTTTGCTACACTCCTCTGCATTTCTGCTATGCTCAGTTCAACAGGAATCCTCAGTAAAAACTATGGTCATGATCCTTCCCCTTTCTGGTTCTGGATCTCTAAAAGTCCAGAATGTAAATTTAAGTACCACAAAATCAAATTACATTCACTGTATGCCTACGGAACTCAATTACCTAGGTTTTCTTATATAAATGTTTCTTTGTCTTTGGAAACAGTCTCATATCAGAATGAGTGACATATTAATTGATATAACACCAACTTTATTTCAGGCACACAAGGTGTGTTTTAACCTGTATCAAATTATGGACCAGAAATGCCTTTTCTGATTTGAATAGTAAACTAGGCACAGACTAAGAGGGCGAGTTTATACTTGGCTCCTGTGAGTACATCAACAAGTAAATCTCCAGCTTTATTTTACCAGTGAAGCTGGCACTGCAGAAGTTCACTTCTACAGGACAAGCTATTTCAGTGCCCTTAAACTTGAGACAAGAATTGTGCTATCTAGGTTCTAATAATGCCATTATTTATGTATCCACATTATATATTCACATGCAGTAAATCCCTCAGGTTTCCAGAACATTAGGAATGTCTGAAAATTAGAGATACACTACCACCTTTGAGGCACTTAACTCATGATATAAACTTCAACTCTGTGCACTGACACTATATTTCACAGTGGTCTAGGAACAGGATTTCAGGACACCATCTACAATTTTGAGTCCCATCTCTCACATGCAAAGGTAACTGCACAATAAAAGAGTCCTGAAGGATTTACAGATTATGAGATCTGTGCAATACTGTAACTTGTGACAAACCAAGGCCCAGTGTGAATTAAAAAAAAAAAAAAGGGAAATAAGAAGGAAGAAAAAAAAGAAAGAAAAAGATAATTTAAAAAGGGAAAGAAGAAAAAAAAGAAGAGCAATAGAAAGTCATAGAAAGAAAGTAGAAATGTATTGTTACTATTTTAGGTCTTTGAAATAAGAGGAAATTTGTAAATGTGTAAGTGTACAGTGCCACATCTCAGACTTGTTTCAAAGAAGAGTAATCTCTATTGTTTGAAAACCCATCTTTAAGCTGGGGAAGAAAAACATACCCAAGAGATTATCTGAAAATGAAACTCCTAATAAATATATAATATGTAAATTATTTCAGATATTGCTAGAAATTACCTGAAATGACACTTGAAGTTTCAAACTAAAGCTAGCCTGAGTGCTCTAATTTGAAACAAGCAGATAAATCTGGTTTACAATTATTTTTGTGCATAATTTTTTATTATTAGGATGGGAATCAGGAATGCATAAACAATTTTGCACTAATAGTCCTTTGAGCAGAACTAGAAAGCCTGAGAAAACTTACAAGAAATCTCATTCTCAATAGAGGAACTTCACCTTCATTGGAGCAAACAGCATCCAGACACCACCAGGCACGTGAAAAATACTGAAATGAGCACAGCCTTGTATCTTGCAGTATTTGAAAGACTTGCATTTGAAGAGCATGCAAAAACAGAAACAGATTTTCTTCCTACTCTCTCTCTCTGCATTATATATTAGATTATTATTACCAGACGTAAGACCTGTGGAATTTGCAAAAAGCTTTCTTTATGGGCATGACAATGAATAGGATGAGCTCTAGAAATACTATGCCATCGGGTACATGTTCTGGGACAGGTGTCCCAACCAAAGAAAATTTCTTATTTGATTTTACTAGTCCAAAATGTACATTAATCACCTGACAGGGTCATGGCAGAGATCATAGGATTTATTAGTTCAAATATCAGACATTTAGTTCAAACATTTCACATACAATAGGACATAAAATTATTAGTTTCATGTTATACAAATGACTGTAAGTGTCCCATTTGGCTTCCAAGTCTGCAGCCACAATGGAATTGAAAGGTCAAAAAAAGAAACCCTAACTCCACTAATTTGAAACACATCATACAGGGAACGTTTTCCATTTGAGAGGAAACTCACACAAATTTAGGGAGCAAAAATACTTTTTTGCAAATACTATAACTATTTATTTCACCCCAAAATTCCTTTGAATTAATTTCTTTTAGATCGAGAAACATTTATTCACTTAGCAATCTTTTACTTGCAATTTCGACAAAATAATTTCCTTTAATTTCTGCTTTTAATGAGAGGGCAGACTGCTTGACTCAAGTATTCATGGTCATCTCATATTTAACAGCAAAGCTCTCCGTGTGAAGGGACTGTGAAGAGGGCAGAAACTATAATGCATCAGTACTACTACAGAGCAATGAAACAGAATAAACTACAGAACATGGCTAGTTGTGTTTGCTTTCATGAAATTTCTATTGTATATATATGTTTGTGTCTATTAAATGTAGTTTAAGTCATTTTGCCATTTAGAACAGAAAAGGTTTCATCTTCAGCAATAGTACTTTTAGAAATTTATACTCCGTTTTAAAAATATATTCATGTGTGTATACCAGTACACACATGTATATATATTGTTCTTATTCCTGTTGTTTTTACTGGAGATATTCAGATTTCATTAGCTAATGCAGGAAATATTTACAATATTTACTGGAGTAATGGACTTTTGATAGACACATTTTTCTAAAACTCACCCCAGCAATGAGAATTTAATGAATAATCTTGCAAGGCAGATTCCAAGTAATACAGGAGTGAATAAACAGTAATCAAAAGACACAGTTAAATAAATAATTTGATACTACTTTTCATTTCATAATGTAGACTATTGCATTGCATATATAGGAGATACTTATGATAGAGCTTCAGGGAAACTCAGTGCTATTCAGCATCCTTACTGAGACAAGGATTTCCAATTCTGAGGAATCAAATTTCCACATATTTTATTATTTTTATATTTTATTATTCTTGCTAAAGCAGCAGCCAAACAAAATGGCAACCAAACTGACATGCTGCTCACAACTGAAATCAAATATAAAGTCTGATCCTCCAACTTAGAAGCCAGCCATTATCTTCCCAAAGATCTTGGGGAGAAGTAAAAGTTTATCCGAGCAAGATGAGCGTTGACTGCAAAGTAAAGCTGGATACAGCTTGTCCAACCTTTTAATCAAATGTGTCTGTGCTCAGAGCAGAAATAGAAACAGTTCTCTGGGCCAGATAAATTGGCTGGAAATACATTAATTTAATAAATTAAATTTTTTTTAAAAGGAGGTCTGTGTCAGTAATTTTTGAAGTAATTTTCTGCAGGATAAGATAAAAGACCATGTAATTAAAATAAAATATTTTGAAACAAGGAAACAGACTAAAAGATTATGAAAAACATTTCAAAAGGGAGGATATTTGTCAGTGGACTTCCACAGGATTCTGTGCAGTTCAACTGCCTCATAAATGACTTTCAAATAGAATTTTAGCACCACAAAAATTGATCATTTGGTCTCAGAAATATTTCATGATTACAAGATTGGGAAAGAAAAAATTTACTTTCAATGTATATAAAATAAAATATAGACAGGAAAGGCAATTGAAATAATATCACAATGGATAATAACGTCAAGTTTAAGGAAGGCTACTGTGGACACAGTGGACAATAAGAACCAGCTCATTGTGTAGCAAAAGAAAAAAATACAGGTAAAACATCTAAATTTTTTTCTGTAAATAATATAAGGTAGTACAAATCATTGGTGTAGCAGCCATTTCTTGAAGATTGGATGCTGCTCATAAATATATAGCAAAGCTCCAAAAAAATATAAAGAAATGTACTGAAGATGACAAGGAATGTAGATACAAGTGCCATTCTCTAGACTGAAAGAATTCTCTCTGTCTTTCAAATCTATTCTTTCTCTTATGACCCTTCAGGACTGTAAAAACATGGTACAAGAGAATTTGTTCCCTCTTTATGCTCTTAAGTAAAAATTTCCACTGCTCACAACAGGGGAACTAGGGAATATCAAATGAAATTATTAGGCAGTCCATTTAAAAAAAGCACTTTACCAGGAATTCTTTTCTTCAAAATAATCAGTAATTACATTTGTTATTTTACCTAAGTTATTGCTGCATCATGCCACAAGTGTAAATAGAATCAAATGCAACTGGACAAATTTAATGAACAGAGGACTATCAAGGGCATTAAAACACAATAATCTGGTAAAGCCTATGAAAAGAAATCTCTAAAGCTGAAATCATTAGAAGATAGAAAATACTCTCTACTGGACATTCTCTTGGACTAATTTACTGGCCACTGTCAGAAACAGGCTAATGGACAAATTGTACTTCTCATGTGATTCAAAACAATCACTCTGCCAAAACACCAAGAAAGCAAATTAATTTTTGTCTAGTGGGGTGGAAGAACAAAATATTTCAAAACACTGCTAAACCAGCTATATTTTCTAGAAATAAATAAATTTTATGCATTTCCAAAATTCTTGCTAAAAAAAAATTCTTGCAAGTTAAGAAACTTGAAGTATGTTCAGTGACAATCCCCTGAATGTTCAATTTGCTTTGAACTAGTCTTGAACACAAGTAAAATTCCTCTTTCTCTGAAACTGAAAAGCTCTGTTGGGTTACAAGAATGGATTAGCTGTGACTAATCCGCACTGGTTTCATGGCTGTCCTTAGGTACCAACTTCTTTCTTAATTGTCCATGGTCAGTAAATTACTATGCTGTCTCAGAATAAGTGATATTTCAACATTTCTTTCTGTATTATTTTATAACACTTCATCAAGTTCTGAAGCACTAATATAGCTGGTTGGTTCATGTTAAGCATGCAACTAGTAGATAAAATTTTAAGTCCATAAAGGACTTATTTTATTCTTGAACAAAGTTTTCTGGTACACTAATGGAAGTTACAGAAGATCATAATTTTAGCTTAAAACCTCACTAATCCTAGGAAATTGGAGAAATCAGCCATGGCTTTTTCCACTGACGTATGGCTTCCAGACCTCAGTGAGGCTGAACAGAGAAACAATCTGTTCCCCCTGTAGCAAAAGTCAGCCGGATTCATCAGGAACTCTTTTCCTATTCCCTCAGCTTCCTGGGATCATCACTACTCAAAAAACCTGGCAGTTTGGTCATCGTTCAACACTGGAGCTGCTTAAAAGTGATAAATGTCACAGTTTTACCAGCTACTTCAATTTCCTCAGAGCAAAACCTGCTATCTTCTGTAACTATTTACAACTTGATGTTTAAATTATTTCATTAGTTCTCTTTTGATAGCTCTAGTTATTTATCTCCTTTGTGATAATTGCTAATAGTTTCTATGATCCCTAGTACTTAAGCAATTTCTAGCTACTTAAAGAACCAAAAGTTACAGATAGTGATACACAGCTGACTGTGGTCTTTGACCCTAAAAATACTTTCACAGGACTTTCTCTTTTTCTTCAACACACTAAATGTGGTACCATTTCTGGTTTTATTTCACTGACTTTTTAATTTTCTAAAACTTTCAAGGTTTTTACTAGTGCTATTATTTTCCTTTTTATTGTTTGTTTTCCTTTTAAGTCAATAGTGACATTTCTGTCACTTAGACAGTCAACTGTCTACCAGTCTACTTGTAAGATGCAGGAGGGGCTGAGAGTCCTCAGCTCTAAGTTCTATCATTTCATTTTCATCCTCACTCATCTTTTCCACTCAGGAAAACTGCACTACCCACCTATGTCCAGATGTTGCCTTCCCTGCTGTTTCAATCCTGAAGAGACATTTTGTCTCATTAACTGGTTTTTCCATGTTAATATTTTCAGAGTCAGAATTTGCATTAGCAATTCTCCATTTAGCTTTTATTGCCCTTTATGCTATGGGAATTCCTCTTACATTCCTCTTTCTATAACTTAAGAATGACTATGTTACATGAGACCAGTGGTCCCTTCAGTATCAATCACTAACAGCCTCGCTGAAAGGTGTGAGGAAACTGTGCTATACATCCTTGTAATGAGCTATCAAGTGGGAAAGTTTCTTCCACCCCTACTTTAATTAAAGTTTGACTGATATTCTAAAGCTTGAAAACTTAAATCCCTGCCCTAAGATCTTTACTAACATAAGTCTGAAAAATTTTATTAGTGACATACGCTTCCATGGAATGTTATTTTAAGGGCAAGGAGTTTAGGATGCAGGAGAACGCAATCATTATAAAGACACAAATCTGTATAATATAATGTAACATTAGAAATAACTTCACACTTTCATGTGACATTCTAAGGGAATAATTTTTTTGTTATGAACCAAATTTAGGAATTTCGTGCCTCTTGCAGAATTTACTTTTAAAACATGAACAAACATAAACATTACCTAAACCTCCTTTCAAGAAAATGTAACGCAATTATAAAAATAACACAAAAAGATGGTAGTGAGTCAAATGTAGAAAGGTCTAAAACTAGGAACAAATCTTATTGAGACATATTTTATTAAATATCCAGAAATGAACTTTAAATAAATTTAATTACTCACAGGGAAGATTCTAGATCAAGTGTGTATTAAAGTACTTCCCGCTTATTAGCTTTTGCATTTTCCATTAATTACTTTCTAAAATATTTCCTTACCTTAGTCGTGTATCAAGAAATGATGGTTCCAGTTTTCCAGCAAGGATTAAGAAGCTCTGCACAAATGTATTGCTTCAGAATAAATGCATGCAATCTATTACAAAAATTGAATAATAATAAAAAAAAATATATTTAGTTTGTTTTCCATTTGTACTGAAACAATGAGAAAAACCGGACCATGCAATTAAATTATCTGTTGAGAGTAATTATTTCCTGTACTGTTTTTCAATAAATGGCCTGTCTTTCACCCTCTTCTCTTCCTCTTTCAGCAGTGTTATTCCCAATAAGTAGCCACTGACATTCAAGATTCGATATCGTTATGGAGAGTTACCACACATACTGTCATCTGAGCTGTCACCATTATGCCCATATCTATAAAGAGGGATTCTGAAGCATCAAATACTTTCTGCGTCCAGTATGTGCTAATACATGCATGTCTCCTTTTTAATGCTAGTTTTCCTGCATTCAGAATTAATTTGTTTTGATTTAGTCTTGTTAATTTATAATGGATTTCTGAAAACTGTGCTACTTCAAAGAGAAAAACAACCGCAAACCTTATCCTTACACAGTTTATATCATTATGTTTTTTCTTTTCTAATAACTAGCAACCCCGCAAAATCATGGTATAAACTAAAATAGAGTAAACATTTTGTCTCTTTTATATTTTTATTAGTCAATTTTTATAGCTGTGTACCTGTACAACTGTACACTATATAACATGTAGACACACAGAATGTTTCAAAAGGAGGAACTCAAAGAAATATGTTTAACAGCACAGAGAAGAGATCATTGAGCAAATCACTCTGCATAAGTTACCATCTATTTTCCATGAAACACAGGGTGATGCATGTTAATGTAAAGTACAGATACTGCAAGGCAGTGTAGTGTTACACTGTGCAGGGAGAGCCCTGCAGTCTGTGGCAGCCTGAGACCGTGCACAAGTGCTTACAGCTGCAGTGACATGGTGCTAAGCATGTTTTAAGACTAGTCCCAGTCGAGCGGCATCTTATCCAACCAGAAACAATCCCACAATCCAGCTCTTTTTAAGTGATCATCCTTGTATCATAACAGATTTAGGTTGCAGCTACTTTGGATTATGGTTAATCTAACCTTTATCCATTCACATCTTCACCTGAAACTTACAAGGACCAAGAGTCAATTGCCAGGGCATAATTCACAATGACACTGATCTCTCCTTCCTCACTCTAATTATCTGGATTAAGAATAACACTTTTGAGTAATTATTTTCACATTGGATAAACATTAAGCTTTCCTGGATTTATCTGAGCTTTTTCTTAACATGAAATAGATCCGAGCAGGCTTATAAGAACATAACTGACAGCAGTGACAGCTTAATCAAGGAAACCCTAAACAACTAAAACAATAGGAAATGTTTGTTTCACATTGTTTTGAATAATCAAGAGCCAGTAACTTGATAACCCACCGGCAAACTGTCTACTCACAGACCAAAGAAAAAGCAATATCCAGGCAGATCAATTACAATGTCTCGTACTGTCTTAATAAACACGCAAAATTTTCTCTGATGTAGTTCCAGCTCAAAAGTAAACATAAGTTTTTATCAGTGGCAAAAAATGTACAAGACTACAAAGCTGCTGATTTACATGACAGATATCACAGGGATGAGAAAGCAAAAAACATATTACGAGTCTGCTAAATTTATAATTAAAATGAATCATTTACCAGCTGTATCACTTCAGAAAATGTCAAAGATGACAATTTCTGAAGAAACTGCATTGTCCATCTCAAGCTACACAGACTCCCCAAAATTGATATCACAAGCAGGCTAGAAAAATCTTCCAACCTTGTCTTTGAAACTACCTACGATCATATACAATTACTCACTAAAATCACATCACAGAACCCAATTGCACTTTGGCTTTGCAGATCCACAGATAACCTCTTAAAGAGCAAACTCCCTTACTGTGTCGACCCCTGACCTCGAGCTCTTTTTCCAATCTCCAGTAGCACCACATGTTTCTTTCCCAGAGCGAGCCAGGATTTGGAGTTGCAAGGTTTAGGAGGGGCAGCAAGTGCTCCAGCTATCATAACTTTGAGGTTAAGGGAGCACACTGCTAATATCTCATACACAAACTTTAATGCATTCCTTATACTACTACTTAATTTAGTTTGAACATTATTTATGAAGGACTTTTCTGTAAGTATTTTTCCATTTGTGGAAGGCTTTTAATAATTTATAAGTAATAATTTTATTTGGCTCTTAAAAGGCTTTAAAATGTTATGCCTCGATTGAATGCTTTAGCAGCCACTGGAAGCTGAATCACAAACAAAGAAAACTATTTACATCTTAATTTTAGGAATTATTTTAGAAGTTAATCAAATAAGGGGCATGGACAATTTTGTTTAATAACTTGACTTTCCTGGGGCTCCACAATAGCAATTAGACCACAGGGATTTTCTCTTCTCATGCTTAGCAATAATAGCAAAACTAGGCTTTTATAGTGGTTTATGGTTTCTATGATTTCTTCACCATGCCAAGAGTAGAACAGTAGCTATGGAAGAACATTTTGAGTTGGCTTTCAAAAAACAGAACAGAACACCACAATTCTGGGCACTTAGCTGTAGCTGAGGAAAAACAAGAGTGATATCAGGTGCAACCTCTTTTTCTGTGCACGTGCAAATTCTTGTTTACTTGAAATTATATTCTGGATGTGCACGTATACTTATCTTAATGAGAGATGAACAGCATCCATGAATATTGGTGTGTTGCTGACAACTTACCCTGATGACAGTCAAGGGCACTTTCACTTTTGATACCTTACCCCTCCCAGAGAGAGACAGCCTTATTTTTTTCCTTTAAATGCAGGATCTTTCAAATGTCCTCTCATCTGCTCTTACTGGATTCTGCAAAATGGTCTCCTCATACATTCTTCAATAATTCCTAAGGGAGCAAAAGGGACCTGAAGAATTTGAAATAATCAAGGAACTAACAGCCTTGGAGATACCTCCTGGTGTGACAATAGCACTACTTCCTAAACTGTAGTGCCTGATGTCTTAAAAACTGAAAATCCTGTCACGGAATAGTTGAGGTTGGAAGGGATCTCTGGAGGTTGTATTATCCAACCAGGCAGACATGGTACAGAGAATTTCTGGATGAATTCAATACACATTCTTATCCAGAAAATATTAATTAATACATTAGCTTTTTGTTTAAAACCTATTCAAAAGAGTCCAATTCTTCAAACATCTAATGTTCCAGCAAATGGTAATAGCTTCTACGAAGCTCCTAGACTTTTACTATAAGCAACACTCGAGCCATCCTTTGCGAATGACTTTGAAATATTTTGCTTTCACACTTTTTTTTCTTCTAGTAGATGTTACGACATTATTAGGCAGATGTGCTCCTCATCCTTTAATTTACATTTACTGTAAAATCACCAAGAAACATTCACCTCCTAAAAAAAAAGTATTCATAAGTATGTTCATGAGTATGTTTCTTAAATTTGCTCTTAGGATATAGCAAAATGTAGATATGCTGGAAAGCAAACACAGACTAAAACAATCTTGAAATCTAGTGAAACACTAAAATTCAGTTAGGAAAATGTAAGGTAGATATCAATAACTGCACAAATGAAAGATGAGAAATAACTGGTTTGAGATGCTATTTATGTAGACCGATTTCAGAGTGTTCAAAGACAAGAAATAGGAAGCACTATCAACATAGTTCAACAAAAAATTTAGGAAAATCTAGACTAATTTAGTTAGGAAGAGAGGTAGATTATAGGTCTTCAAGTAGCTGAAGACTTTATTCTACTCTGAGTCTTTGTTGGATGGATGAGGTGGCTAAAATTACTTAAAGAGATGAGACATTGGAAATTGTAAGGTTAGTGAAAGACTGCAGTAGACTGTTTTGAGAAATAAAGCATCTCCCACATCAGGGATCATGGGAACAGATTGGACAGAAGTCCATGCAGAACAACACCATTACAGAGGAATCTTCTGTGAGTCAGAAAGGTAAGACAACTGCTTTTAGCCCTATACTCCAAGACTACAGTTTTGGAGAGAGTGAGTGCATGCTGGTTTTGGCTGGGATAGAATTTTCTTTAGAGTATCTGATCTAAGGCTATGCTTTGGACTTCTACTGGAAGCAATGAGGATAACACAGAGATGTTTTTGTTACTGCTGAACTCATGCAGAGTCAAGGTCTTGTCTGCCTCTCACCCCACCTCACCATTGAGGAGGCTGGGGGTGAACAAGCTGAGAGGGGACACAGCCAGGACAGCTCACCCAAAATGACCCAAGGGATATTCCAGATCATGTGGTGCCATGGTCAGTGCATAGAGCTGGGGGAATATGGAAAGGGGGGAGATTCAGAGTGATGGCATTAGACTTCCCAAGTCACCATTACATGTGAAGGAGCCCTGCTTTCCAGGAGGTGGATGAATACCTGCCTACCCACAGGAGGTGTTGAAGAAATTGCTTGTTTTGCATTTCTTGGTTTTGGCTTTGCTCTACCTGTTAAACTGTCTTTATCTGATCCCATGGGTTTTGTCTCTTTTGCCCTTACCACTACTTCCTCCATCCCATCAGTGGGGAAAAAAAGAGGGGTTGTGGGGTGCTTACCTGCCAGCTGGGGGTTAAACCAAAACAGAATGAAATTTCTAGGCCTGGTTAAAAAAGTGGTTTTGATTAAAATAATTTTTCTCAATAGAAAATTAATTGATTACTGGGTATTTTTACATAGGTCATATCTGCCTTCTCCATAGCACATAGTTTTCAATGGATTTATAATAATCTATAATTTCTAATGAAAATATTTTCCCTGGTTTTGTTTCCATGTTATTTTCCCTAACTTGGTTATCTGCCTCAGTACTTTTCCAGTGTAGACCAACCTTTTTCTCTTACTCAACATAAAGAAAATAATTTATAATGAAATATAAACTTGTATATGAAGTGTAACTTTGTCCACAAAATAATGCAATCTAATTCAAATTTATTCATTCAGACATTAGATGGAAAACTGAGTCAAACCTGAGTTTAAGCTAAACAAAACCAGCTCTGGGATGGCTTGCTTTCCCTAAAGCTGTCAAAACCTAAACTATTCCATTTATGGTCAAACATTGAATCAATAGCGCATGTGTTAAGGAAATGCTTATTTTTTTGTCTTGTATTTATAGAGTGAGTCTGTATTTTTTGTAGGAAAAAAATTATTACCTCCTGTCCCTTTTTCACATTAATTTTTTACTGGAAAAATGAAGAATTTTCTGATAATTTCCCATCAGATATTAGGAAACTAATAGGAACAAAGATAGAAGGAATTAATATGTCTACTAATGGTAGCTTCATTATTTCCTAGAGGAGGAAGATTTAAAAATTTTACAAGCACCAAGGCGGTGCTTCTATCGTCAATGGAAAGAGTAGTTTGATTTTTAAATATTCCTCTGTGTAAGTTAGGAATAAATTTATGAGCAGATGGACAGGCTTAGCACTTGTTACTATTCTGCAGTTGCAGTGGTACAAAATTTTCTAGCAAGGAAGTAGTCTGAAGACAGATCCTGACAAACAATCCAGAACATATCATGTTATCTGACAGAAGGAAACATTTTTCTATACTCATGAGGAAGCTGGGCAAACTGATTCAGATGTAAGAAGAAGTGTGCTCAAGTTAAACATTCTTTGATGATGCCTTCAGGGAACTGTTGAAAACGTTGCTACTAGGCTTCCAGCAGAGGAAATTGATGAGACCTCAGAGAGGATGGAGGCATGGGCCATCCTCAGTTCAACCACCACGATCCTCACTCTGTCCAAGTGCTCCAGAGAGTGATTTTATTGAGGGGACTAGGTAAGAGCTTTAGAAGCAAGCTGATGGGAGTGTTTGCCTGATACAGAAGGCAAACACCCAAAAATACTTGCTTTTAGCTAGAAAGGACTTGAGTCCCACGAGCTAAGCACTGAAAACTAAATTGCTGACAAAGCATTTCTTTCTTCAAATTCAATGGCAGAAGACAGGCTGTCATGGACCAAAATCTCATTTCTTTCATGTAAGTTCTCATCTCTTTAGTTCACCCTATAAAGCCCACGTTACCCTGACTGAAATAAAATAAAGATCATCCTCAAGAGAAAACCTTGCAAAGCCATTTCTGGAGACTGTTTCTTGAGGACAAAAGCAACTTAGCAACTTAATGTCTCAGGTAATAATAATAATACTTCCTACTAAAGAAAATAATATAGTAATATTCTCAGAGAGGTGGTAAAATATATGATTATAAGCAACAGCAACCTTGTCTTTCTGCAGGAACAATGAAAACCAAGTCTCAGTCTGCAGGCAACTTCCAGAATACAGTCCTATTTTAATTCCAGTCTCTTGATAAAAGACATTTAATTATGGTTTTTTTTAGGGAAAACTTGGTCTTTCTTGACACTTTCAGAGAATAAATAACAAGATAGAAGAAATTCTGGGGTTGTTTTTTTGTTTGCTTGGATTTGTTGGAAAATTGTGTTATTGCAATATATCCCACCCTGACACAATATTAGCTTTAGAAGTAATGATAAATAATAATCCATGTAAGATACCATCATTAATTTTTTTATCTTTTATATTTTGTCAAAATATATGCCCTTTTGGGTGAGGTTTAGTCATGACACATTCTGAGTAGTACACAATTTCAGAACAAGATGCAAGAAATAGGAAGTGGTTTAGCAGGAACCAGGATAGGAGAAATTCTCTCACCAGAGTAGCAGCAAAGCAGGGACCCAAACCCGGTCACATTCAGGACGCAGTTAAATCTGAGCCATAGGTTATAGTACTGCCCTATTTCTGAGAAGCATTGAACAGAACATCCCACCAGAAATATTTTCTATTAAATCTACTGGTTTTAATATATTAACGTATACAGGCAAGATGGCTAACATTCTTTTTCAATTAAAATAACATATACAGCAACTATAAGAAGGATAAATTCAACTTGTGCTTAGAAATGACAGTTGCTTATTCTTTCACATCATCAGCAAGTCACACACAGGTGCAGAGAGCCCTGACTTTCCATCCCCAAGGATTTCAGATGCTAGATTTAAAATGACACATGATAATGCAGAAATGAAAATTAAGTGTCATGCTTTCCTTCATATAAAGAGAAACACCTATCACTAGGGGGAAGACAGCACCTTTGGGATGGTGGTGGTGTTTCATTTTGCTTCAAGTCTTTTGTATTCAAGTGTTATTTCAGTTACTAATACAAGTGACACTTAGTAGTCTACAAACAATAGGTTTTCCTTTCAAATCTAGCCCAACATCCTTGAGTTTAACATTTCACAACAGGCTGATTTCAGAAACATTTGGTTTCATTCAGAAAGTCTTTTGCAAAATGTTTCTTGCAGCTCAAGAACCCTCTTGCTTTGGGTTGCCATTGTTTTATACCAACAAGATCTTGTCACTCATTTCTGCCTCAGGAAGTTGTAAAGCTGTGATCTCATTTCAGATATTAGGAATGCCAAATTGAAAATTAATCACTTTGGACTCTTAAGAAGTTGCAGCAATCATGAAAATAAATTTGAAATCAACCTTTTTTCATGTCCACCTGCCATTTTTATAAAAGTCAAAACCATATGTTCTTCCTCTTTGAAGTCTGTTTTTGCCCCCTAATGATAGCCTTCACATTCCACTGTATTGTTCTGTTAGCTATAGCTTTCCATCAGCCAACAGGGGGCAAGGGGGGAGAAGAAAAAAAAGAAAAAGAAATAATCAACAGCAGCATGACAAATGCTTGTGCAGATGTCCGATGCTGATGTGATAAATAGCTATAGTCTATGAAGTTACAAGTACAAAATAATGTCAACAAGTTGCAATGATAAAATAGCCCATGAAATATTTCAATATATGTTCAACAGTCAGGGAAATTTCTGGTTTGAATTACCAATCAATTTTTTACTGGGTTGAAATTATTTTTCTTACAGAGGAACCATTGTTTATGTGGTTGGGACTTTTTCAAATTTCTGTCATAGTCTTCACATCGGTAATTCTGATTAATGTGCTCTGATTCCCTTATTTTCTCAAGGCTTCGCTTTTTATTAGGAAAATAAAAGCTTTCACAGCACTTAACAGTCCAGGCTCTAGGCTGGGCAGAATGAAGCTGTCACTGCTGCAGCACTTGCAGTAACTCACCTTTGAGGAGCATCAGAAGTGCAGAGGTTTGCTGCTCTGCTGGTGCCCATTTGAGAAAAGCACAAAATGTAGAATTGGGTCATGGAGAACACAGGATGATTTTGGTCTCTGCCAAGACTTAAACCCAGTTATAAGTAAGAAAAATAAAACTCATTGGGTTTTCTTTTTAATGATTAAAGCAGATGGGCAGGAAAATCAAATGACTAGTTGCTTTCATTTGTCATTCCCAAACTGCCAACAGAGCAAAGAAATGTAGCACGCCTTATCCTTCATTATGATCTAGTGATTCAAACATGCAATCAGGGTGAGGAGACAAAAAGTAAAAAATAAAAATAAAATCAAAAATAAATGAGACAGAAGGACAAAGAATTCATCGTGTGTCTGGATAAAAAATCAGGCATGCATGAAAGAGTCATATGCCTCTTTAATTGAGAAAACACATTTTTCTCAAATCCAAATTTTAATCTGATTCAGTCAAACCTAGGTCTGTGCAACACCATGGCTGATTTAAATCACAAAGAACTACCTTTTTTTTTAACTGAGAGGTTTGCACCTTTCTAAACCCAGTCTACCAAACTGACTTATTTATATCCAACAAAACAGGTTCAGGACAATTGGCAGCTAAGCTATAGGAAGAGATTTTACGATATTAAACTAAAGTCTCTGCATGCTCTACTACTCAATGAAGCTTGCAACTTCCAAGTTTTACCCCCATCGGTGGTACAAGTGATGAATCTGGAGGGTAACTAACCATAACGGCAAAACAAGAAAATAGTGGAGTTTCCTTTAGAATAAATGAAAGTAAGGTTCATTCTGAGGGATTTTTTGACCAATGTCATAATTAAACTTTTTAAATTAATGAAAATAACAAGAATAAAACCACACATGAGATAAGAATGGAAGCTTGATGAAGTTTAATTCAGACTTTGGGATAATCCTAGACAATCATTTTATACATGAAAGAAGGCTCCTTACTCTTTTAATGAAGATTTAGAGATGACAGTGTTTTTTGCAGTACACAGTGTCTGCATACTCTGTCACAGAAACTACTTTTCATATTAGTCTGGAAATCACAAAGGAAGGAGGTGCAGTTTTGACAATAACCACCTTCAAAACTTGTGCTCATAGAGCATCTGCACCCACTGCACTCCTATGAAGAACCATTTGCTCCCTGAACTGATACCTATTCAGAAAGGGGAATAAAATTAAATCATCGTTTTTTTCACCTCTTCAGTCCTGCATTTTTTTGCCATAAGGGAAAAAGCATGTGGCTGGAGCATGTTTGAGGCTGGCTCAAACAATCACATCATGAAGAGGAAGGTCATTTCATCACATAACAGGAGAAAACAAAGGAAGAGTAGACTGAGAAATTCCTGTTCTAAACCTCCAAAGAAAAAACTGCAGGTATAATATGCACTTGTTTTGTCCAAGTTGAACTGATACTGAAAATAGCTGTTGACAGCCAGTATTCACCTTATATGACTAATTTTCACTACTGTTCTACTTGAAACTCCAGAAGAGTTTCTTAGAGAGTATACAGATCTGCTTCTATGTGAAGATTAGTAAATTGCTTTCAGTTCATCATTGCATCTTTTTCTTAGTCATAATTTATTCCTTTACTGTTTTCCATTAAATATATGACACTAGTCATAAGCAAAATTTCTACTAGAAATAAGATATTATTGAAAAGAATTCTGTCATAATTTTTCAAAACTCTTTTCACTATTCTATTTTTTGTAAACCATGAAAAACATTTAATAAAAACTAAAAAAAACTAAAACCAATAGCAACAAAAATCTCCTAATAATCAACAACAAAAAAGCCAAAAAAGAACAACAAGAAAACTAAACAGGTCAAAATCTTCTCTACTATGGCCACTTCCCTGGTCAACACATTGGCAGCAGAGATAGAATTTGCTTGGTGTTTGGTTGCATGGGCAGTATGTATCTACTGCTTCAGAAGGGGATAATAATCTCATGATGGCACCAGTAATTCCACATGAGAGGTCTCCCTTGAAATTAATTAAATTTTGAGGGCTTTGTTAGACCTTAAAACAACATTTTTTAATACAGGGAGAAATGAGTTTAAAGCATTTTCTGAGTCACAGAGGCAGGAAAAAGAAAGCCACTGTGGTTATTTCTGCAAGCAAAGACAGAGAAGACTGCACACCATTTTCTAATTCTCTGTGCTGCCATGGGCGCAGCAGCCGCTGTTGAGCTAAGCAAGCAGGATTGCATCTGCATGATGCACATGCATGATGTCATGGCTCTCCTGGGTCTGGAAGGAAAGCTGTAGAATTTGGCTCCACAGGAATGAGCTGTGTTTTAGCTGGAAAGCAAACCTGAGTGTTTCTCAGGGAGAGGTGCAGCCAGGACTTGCTCTCATTTCTATCACTACTGTAAGACTTCCAAATTGCTGACAAATTTCTTGAAGGAGCCCCAGCCATTACTAGTGAATAAGGTCTTCCCAGCTGCTGTCTGGGTATCCCTGAGCTTTATCCAAATCCTCCCAGCAGGAAACCTCATAAGGAGGCACAGTGGCCAAGAGAACCAATACAATCCTTTAATGCATAAGCAGGGAAATAGCAAATAGCAAGTAGGAGTAATGAGCTGATATGACCCACTGCATATAGCATTAGTGAGGCCATAAGTAGTACACTGGGAGCTCCCCAAAAGAATTCAGCAAACTGGTGATAGCTCAAATGAGAGCCACAAAGTGATTCAACATCTTGAAAATAATGACTTATAATAAGACACTGAAGAAATTCAACCCATTTAGTTCATCACAGATAAATCCAAGTGGTGACTGACCACAGACTCCAGGTCACAACATAAGGAAGACATTTATGATAGCAGGGAGCTCTGCAATATATCTTAAAGAGAGGAAGACAAAATGACAGCTGATATTAGAAAGACTTCAAGATTTCAAGAGGATTATGGACTGTTGGAGCATTTCACTGAAGACTTAGGGGATTCTCCATAGTGTAACATACTTGGTTTAAGTCCCTTTTCTATAATTTAACCAGAAAAAAAAATACCAGGCTCTCAGCAATGCATATGAAGTTTGGTTCTCTGGCTTATGTAATGCTGTTAGGAATAGATGATCATACTGGATTCCTCTGACACTAAAAATAAATAATCCTGTAGGTGAGCTATAGGCTCAATGATCGCAGAGCAGTAATAGCTCCACGGTAGTATCTCCTCTCTTGTCACCATTCAATAAAAGGTTGTGGTTTAAACATTCCTAAAAATTACTGCCCAACAGCTTCACAAATAGGACATTTATAGGTGTGTCTGTATCTTCTCTTTGTCCTTATAGTACCACCTAGAAGCCTCTGTCCTTTTTTGTTTCCTCAGACCTAGATCCAAACATTCAGCCATTTTAGCATGACTCTTGGAGGGAAAGTCACCAAAAATTATCCAGGAAAAAAACCCTTTTGAACAGAATTATTTCTTTTGAGATCATTCATGTATAGAAGTTGGAAGGTTGAATTTCAGGGTGACAGAAAGGGACTTACATGCCAGCAGAATGAAAGATTTAAGTGTGTTTTAAGAAACAAAGATCTATTTTAAAATCAAAACACAAAGAGAATAGTTTACCTTTCTGAGGGAGGCTGCTAATTTCAATTAAACATTCATTAATATTAATAAAATATCTGCACACCATAAGTAAATGAAGAATTTTATAGACATTATTATAAAAGATTCTTCTTCCTCAGAAAACTTATTATTCCAGGATCAATACCTGCATCAAGATCCATGTATGAGTGTTTATATAATCATATATTGGACAGAACAGTAAAAATTCAGCAGAAACAGAAAGATAAGAATTATGACAACAATCAGCAACATGAAAATATCCTCAGGAGACAGGAGAGTTGAGAACTGTTTCCTAGGAATCATTCAAAATAAATTTCAATATGATATTCATCCCAATGAGAAGTCAATAACCCAACATAATGTGCTCTTTATATTGCAAAATAAATGAGACATGTTGAGAAAATTTATAGGTGCTCAGAGGAGAAAAAGAAAAGCAAAGTAAAAAAAATCCCAAAAACAAGTGGCAAGTTCAGAAACTGTGAAAGGCAGTTCTGCAAGAGACAGATGAGTGGTCAAAGATGCCTAAAAAACACACACTAATTACATGGCTCTCACCACCACATGTGATATCACTCACCCAGAGCAGCACAAGCTCTCGGAAACAAAAATCAGCACATTTTCCAAGGGGCTTCAAGTAAACTTAGTGAATCCAACTTCTGACTTTCTACATGATTTACGTTAATACACTGCAATCATTTTTTTCTGTGTAGAGTCTATGGAACAACTGAAATTTAAACAAACGTTTCCCATAGAATATCCAGCATACCAAAATGGCAACAAATTAATTTCACAATCTGTTACTTTTTCTTTTATTAAAAAGCCCAATTTTCATATCCTGAGCTGGAAGTCATGATCATTTTTAGAACACACTGACAGTAATGCACTGTGTCATGAAGACATGAGTATGATCCTCAGAATGGATTTGCTGACTTCCAAAGTTTAGTGCAGAAGCCCTTTTCTTTGTTTTACTCAGTATTATTTCCTTTAGTTTCAAGGTGAGAGCCAACTTTTTATTTCAAACTGCTCTTTTTCAAATGCCTGATGAATTACACAAGTTGTACATATATACATTACATATGTTTATTGCATAACTACCGTAAAATCATTTTACCTTAAAATATAATACAATTATAGGCTGGAAAACTGCCACATTTGGCTTGGTCCACAGGCAGCACTTTTCCCCAAAGGTGCATAAATGATATGCAAACATCCAGAAGGACAATCTTGGAAGAGAAGTGCACAAGAATCATTCTCGGAAAGAAATAGAAAGAGTGATGCATTTCAAAGATGCACACTGCACATGTAGAAGAGGGGGAAAAAGATGCTTTACCACTGCCACCTTTACTCAGTAAGAAATGTAAATTAAATTAAATGCAGCTAGACACACTCTTCACTGTCCGTGGATTTGGTTCCCTGTCCAGCTCCTTTAATATATTGTCATTGCAAGAGTTTGTTTGGGAGCTGCAATCAAAATCACACCGTGAAGCTGCTTCCTCTCTCCTTGCATGCACCTGGAGAGGAAATGTGCCAAGGGGCAGAATTAGGCATGCCCTCAGGACTGTGGGCAATACAACAGACCCAGAAGCAGCCTGGGATGGGCTGCCATCATGTAAAGCCACCAGCAGCTTCTTTGAC
Organism: Thryothorus ludovicianus; assembly: GCA_013397245.1. NCBI lineage: Eukaryota > Metazoa > Chordata > Aves > Passeriformes > Certhiidae > Thryothorus > Thryothorus ludovicianus. The sequence goes on along the minus strand of VZTB01017316.1, from coordinate 604,809 downwards.
CTGCAGAGCAGCTGAGAATCTAGAGGATGTGAAGATGGCACAAGTTTTCTAGAGGCAGACCCAGGAGAGCCCTGCACAGGCAGCTGCTGGAGAACCCAGCTGTGTGCAGCAACTGCTGGCAAGAGCCTTACGAGAGCAGAACTAGGACTGAGGTACAGACACTGGGGAATGTCTCAGAGCAGACTGTAAAAGGTTTGGGGGAGCTATGGGGAGTTGTCACACCTGTCTAAAGGGTCTGACCTGCATGTGCCACTGCCCTACAAATGATAAATGATTCCAGTGCTGCTGATTTCCAGTGCGGATTAAACAAAATAGAGCAACCAATGTTTCTTTTTTTAATTCATCCTAGCTTTGGTGGCTTTGCCCCAGCCTCCTCCTGAGGGATTCTTGTTTTGAAAAACATTGCTCTGGATAACAATTTAGCTGTTTTAAATAATACCATTTGTAATGCAGGCAGATAGTCTGTTCATCATAATGTAGTAATAATGCTATGCATCCATTATACTAAACCCACCATGTCAGCCCCAGATTGAATGTGCAATGTTCATTTGTCTCCTCCCTCATTGGCTATATAACAAAAGTACAGGATCTGTCACACTATCTCAAAATGTCTGTTTTATCTGTAAAGTGTTTGGCAAAGCACGTTACAAATGGCTATTCATAGTGAATTATAAAAAACTATTGTACACATTCATAGAAATGTAGTGTAGCAAGGAACGGACATCCAATATTCAGCCATCATCCTTCTGTATTGCAAAACATAAAGGAGCCCTGGAATCAAGAACTGTCTCATTCCTCCTCCCGAACAGCTACCACCATGCTCACACCTTCAAGGTGCTTTAGTAGAGTAAAACCCTTACTCTGACCATCCCTGGCAGTCCCCTCTACCTTAGTAAGTTCTGCTTCCATTTGTTACCTCTTATTTTTAAGTCTCCTCTTTGGAAAATACATTAGTTACTAAAAGGATTGCAGTATGATCTGATTCATAATAATCTTTTCCTCAGTTATCAGGATTCAGTTTAAATCAAGTAAACACCAAATGTAACTTTAAAGACTAGACAAGATCCAAAATATGATTATTTGTCTTAAAAGTCCACTGTGTGGTATCCAGCAAATAAAATGAATTGGGTTAACTCCCTGTGTTAGTATACCTAAAACCTTAAACTGCAATTTATAACATGTATGTCACCCTGTTAAAAACTTCTAAGACATGCTAAAAATTCAAATTCAAAATTCTCCAGGTTGGAGTCCCAGTTATTAAGGAAAAAGCTCCTTTTGGCTTCAACTAAGATCAGAATCTACTTCAAAGGCATATGCTAAATTATAAAATAACCTCCAGTATAAAATCATCATTAATATTTTGCCCAAATTAAATGATAGAATTTTTTCCATTAATTCTTCCATAACAGCTTGTAACATGTAAAAAAAGAAAATGGACATATCCATAATTTCTTATGGATTTAATATCCAAGCTATAGTTTTCATCTTAATTTTACATTTCCTCTTTGGCTGCTCAACAGCATTTAAACCAACATCAGAGACTGATGTTACTTCTGTCCCAGTGAAATTACCAATCCTGCATTTTATCTAAGGTTACTCCACTGAAATACTTGACATTTCTTTGCTTTGAATGCCTGACAAAAATCACTACTCAAGGTGATGTGGCTGTACAAACATATTTAGCTGAGATTTAAGCTGTCATGAGATGGGACAAGGCTTCATCCCGTATAACACACAGAACTTATGACATAAATGTGGCTTCAGGGATTTCTTTCATGATTCAACAAGTCTCCTTTTGGTAGCAGCAGAAAATGTAAACAGGTATTATTGTTCTAGAGGTGCTGCCTTGACATTTCCTTTCTGCTTCTTGCCATGTGGCGACACCTCAACATTCTGAGCACAGTTCAGCAACGTCCAACAAAGCCAACTTTCAAATACTCTGGAGAAACTATAAACAATACCATTTTCTTCAGAAAGCATTCAGAGAAAAAAAGGCAAAAACCAGTTGACACTTGACACATGGACTAAGCCCAACAGTGTTTTGAAATTACTATTTCCTGCTTTTATAATCCACTAACTTGTTAGATTTCAATCCAGTATCACGCTCAGTATTTCTTTACTACCTCTAACTGGGCTTTGGGAAAAGTATAAACTCATCTTTACATTTTTACAACTTTTTACAAACTTCTAAGCCAATAGCATCATATTTTTCCTTTTTGGAGTTCAGACTTTTTGTGTCCTTCAAACACATTATTAGTCCTACAGCAAGTAAGTAAGAAATGTGTTACACTGGGCTGATATACAGCATGAAATAGGGCAATTGACTCCTTGAAAACAGACTTGAAACAAGAACTAAAAACTACCCTCAGACGTATCTTGAAGGGATTTTTTATGGATACATACTCAATATTGTTTACATAGTACTAGACATTGTCACTATACATATTGAAGTCTATAATATCATGACAGAGATCCACTAAAGAATATAAATGATCTGGAGCTACTGAGCCTCAAATGCTGGCTATGTGAAAATTTTAACAATTGAAAGGCAACACAACAATGAAAAATACTCCAAGAACATGACAACTTCTAGAAATTTATTTGGCTTACTGAGCAAATATACCTGGGAAATAAGTTATATTAAGTCAAAACAATTAAAGGATATTGCCTAGTTCACTTGGTTTATTATCACAGTAAAGATGTTCTGCTCTATCTTGGCCAACAGCTCTTAGGTATGTACTGAAATTAAGCATTCCATGAAGTATTACCTTAGTGAGTTTTAACTGTGTGACTACTGTTAGACCAGTGTTTCCACACTCTCCTCAACTATGATTTTGTCATACTGCTAGTCATATATAAAAAGAGGATAGGGTTTTCATATTTGTATGAAAAGAATCTACAATTTGAAAAGGACACTTTTTAAAAAATGAGGAAGATAATAACAAGCAGTATTTGCAAAATGGAGCATATCAGCCTATTCTGAATGACTTTCTGCAGCTTAATTTATTGAGAATGTTGTCAGTAGGACCTGACTGGAAACTGCAAGCATGAACAGAAGACCTGGAAACATCAGTTTCTCCAGCTGACAATACCCAAGGGAAACTATAATGCTTGAAAGGAGTTTTTGCGAATAGCTTGAAAATAATAAGGCATGTTATTTTAATTAAGAGCATTTAAGCAATGAAACAAAATCCTTAGGGCCATCAAAGCTTTCAAAAAATTAAATATTTGGCAAATGTATATCAGATGACTAGCTGATCATGTCCCTTGTAGATTAACTATATTTCGAAAAAAAAATTTTTGATTTATCTAGAAACTCCAGGAATAAAATTGATTTTGTTGCAAGTAGTGCAAGACAGTAATCAAAAACAAAATGTTAATTATTTGGATATCAATTGCCAGTGTTCCAACAACTCAGTTCTTTTTAAAGTATTTAATCTAGTCAAGCATCTAAAAATCATCAGTGTTCACAAGATCAAAATTTCCCAATTTACCATTTAAACAGAATAATACTGCTAATCTAGTTTTATTTCTGGAGATCTACTGTAGCTCAAAATATCATTAGAATATTATTCTTGATACTTTGATAGCAAAAAAAGCACTGCACATATAAATTCTGGTGTCTACTTCATGCTGGAACTATTTGAGATATAAAGCTTTATTCAACACAGAGATGGCAAAATTGAGCATGGTGTAAATTAAGCATGAATTCTGCAACACTTTTTCAATAAGCCTTAACATGAAATGAAAAAAATATTTTCTTTTCCACTGACTCCTTTATGTTATTTGTAGTTTTTTCAAATAGTTGAAGGTTTTTTCCTGTCATTGTCAATGTATTCATATTGCACAGAGAGACTTGGTAAGAGAACCCTTTCACAGCTAACCCAAATCCAAAAAATATCTTCGGTATCAGCCAGACTGGGTGGCCTAATGGATAAAACACCCACTCAAAACTTCAAAACAAGCTCAACTGAGTGCATCTCACACAAGCTGTTGTGTGGCTATGGAGGGGAGCACAGCTTTGACTATGGTGAATATAGGTATGTCCTTCAAACAACCCCCACCACCAGCAGCCACCATCATAGTTTTACAAACTGCAGCTGTCTATGACCTCCACACCTTCCAATGATGCACCATTCAGCCATGTTTTCAGCCTACATGAGAATGCAGCTCCAAATGTTAAAGGGTATGTTAAATTTATAACCATATAAATGTATTCATTTCAGTTCCTAACTGAATATGCCAAATCTGCCACTTGATGTACAAACAAAATACGAAGAATAAAAGGATTACTACACATTGTGAGGAAAAGATTGGATGATTTTTTCTTTTTATTCATAGTTCTCCCTGCAGTTCATATACTTTCAGGATGGGTGTGTTATGTGGCCTGAGTTGGGAAGACTTCTGTCTTTCAGAATTCCGGAAGTGACAGTGGATGGAACAAGCTGTGCACAGGGTCCCCAGCAGATTTTCTGACAGGCTAACATTTTATAGAGGGAGAAAAGGGGTTGAGGTTTGGTCAGTGAAGGACAAGCAGTTATTTTGTTTAGTTATTCTGGGGTTTTTTGCTCCCCAGGAACAGGAAAGACTGTTTGGCAACTATTCAGCCACTTAGCTGAAGCCAAAACACTAGCAGCAATTCAACTGGCTTTTATTCCATACTTTTCCTAAGTAGCTGACACAGGAAAGGAGAAGCAGGAGTTGAAAACCAATGGATAGTGGCTGGATGACATCACTCTTGGATCAATCTCAGGAGTAAGGTTTTCCAGCATGATAAAGCAAACACATCACTGGATAAACATCTGGCCACAAGTAATTCTTAATGGTCATAGTTAAACCAGCAGAGAGGGATCAATGATTAAAAGAATAACTTTAAAGTGATGGTTAGAAACCTATTAAAAACACCAACAGCACAACATAAAAAGCACCAATGTTGATGGACACCACTGATCCATATATACTGGGAAGCCTAATGAAATGAAAAATTTATAGAAAGGAGCAAAGACTAATATACTTAGGCACTTGCCACTGACAAAACAAGAGTGCTCCTTTCCTGAAAGGAAAGCATGCTCCTAAGATGCTTTAGTAAAACATCCCAGCTTAAAAAAAAAAATTTAAAAATTCACACCCCAAATTCAAAGTACCATTTCATCTTTGATTAAACTATAAATAGATATCGAGATTCAAAGATCTGTGTTTTTTAGAAAAAGAGAACAAACCCAGTAGTTTTGGGTGATGAAAACGGGGCTTTCAAAATCCCCATGTTTAAGTATTTGAAGAGTAAAGCATTAAGAGTTTCAGAACCTGGTATGGAAAAATCTGATGGAATACTTCATAATTGTAAGAACAAACTATCCAAAGGTATAGTTTTGGAGAATTACAAACTTTTGGGCATTCTTCAGGCCAGGCTTTTTCATTTGTTATGGAGAGCTTAGGAATAATGAAGTTAATTCTGTCACAATCCCAGGAAAAAAACTACAAAATCTGTCAGGCACCTTTCACAATGAATGCTTCTATGAAATATTTCACATTATTTACATGGAAAAGGAAATAACTTGGGAGTATTCTAAACAGAAAGGAGAACAAGTGCAGACCACAGATAATATTGGTTATTCTTTATCAAGAGTAAGTAATTTATTGTCCCTACATGATGTTTCTTGGAAAAAGGGAAAATTATAAATGAATAGGAAAGCAAGCAAATTGAATGAAGTGCTATAAGTAGCACTAAAGCAGCAGGCTAATAATTTTGGCATCAATATAGAGCATACAACATTAAGCAACAAATGATGAAACATTCTCTGCAGTCAGACTTTGATGTTGGACAGTGGATAGGCCCCCAAGTCATCTCATGTTACCTCATTGCATTTCCTTTAGAGCATTCCCCATCCTTAGCACATCCTATTTCCTGAACCGGGGGCTACTTCTCACCTGAGCTCTCCTTAGTGGGGTTTTGACCTCCTCTCTCCTTAACTCCCTCCCTTCCCCTGAGATGTCTTCCCCCATTTTACTTTATTTGAAGGATGGTGACCATCCTGACAGGTGAATATTCCCCAAGCCTCACAACTCCACTCAAATGGTCTCTTATCAGGATGCCCCTGAGCAGCAACAACTCATAACTCATTTGAATGGGAAACAGTTGGGGGCTCACCACACTTCATCCTGTGAGGCTGTTGACACTGTGAGCAGCTGTCAGTGTCGCTCTCGTTCTTACCAACTGGGAGCATATCAAAATGTTACACGCACATTCAGCAGTGTAGTCTCTCCTATTTCAGTTTAATGGGAATTAAGAATACACATCAAGGGGAAAATACACTCCACGGTTGCTAAATAATTTATACATTCTCTTTTTTTTAACTTACTTGTTATAGGGAAAAAAAGTGAATTCAAATTCAAGGAACTCCATTAAAACCAATTAATACCAGTAATGGCATTTTTTAAGTATACAAAACTTTAATTCACAGCAGGGTAATTAAAATCACTGTACTACACTCTTAGTTTAGAGGAATGCAAAACCTTACAGAAATTCCTTGGTAAACGAAAAAAAGAATGAGATTGGGGACCTACATCCACTTCCCAACAGACAATTGCTCACATTCCAAAACTGTGAAAATTTTTGCTGGAAGATCAATTTTGGAGGCCAAGATTAGAATTGCCATGAGCTCTACACACAGCCGTGAACAAATGGAGACATATGTACAAACACTGAGATACCAGTTTGCTACTTGCTGAAAGATATTGCTTCTTGTCCTTGAAAGAAAGCTTCAGTCTTAAACTAGAATTTTCATGGCACATTCACATAAGCACGTCACTTGAAAATAGAAGTACATGGGACATCACCTACTACCCGTGTACTTTATTTCATATCAAGTGTTAGTAGCTACAACTTGTGTATCTTGACTGCAGTTTCTGTTTCATACTTTGAAAATAAAAATGCATCCTCATTTCTGAAATTTTTTGGACCAAAAAGGAGCCAGGATAAGTAAGTTATACCAGTTGTGTCATTACTTCACTGTTTACGCTTACATACACGATAGTGACATTCAGAACTGTTTCATCGATGGATCATCTGGGTTGACACTCTGCTCTGGAGTATTTAGATACTGTGATTTAAGATGTCACCACTGGCAGCTGTCACCCATCTCTAAACTTAGCAGCAGCAGGAATAATCTTGTGCCAGACCTTCAGCCGCTACAATTCACAGCCTGACATATTTTCTAAACCACCTTCATTGCTTAGTCAATGCATCTGTGCTCCAGACTTACCCACCTGCCTGTGAACTGTGGCAGCTGAAGATCTGGAGTCCATTTATTCTTGCTGCCTTTGCGATGGGAGCAGTAGCCTTTGGATGAGGAGTGAACAGACAGCTTCTGGTGACAGCATCTCAATGTATCAACTCTAGGACTACCACTGAATGCCTTAAGAGCCCTGCCAACAGGAGGAGGGACATGATCCTGCCCCTCTACTCAGCCCTGGTGAGGCACATCTGGAGTGCCGCGTCCAGTTCTGGGCTCCTCAGCACAAAAGAGACATGGAGCTCCTGGAGAAAGTCCAGCAGTTCCACCTGAACATAAAGAAGAATTTTCTTACTGTGCTGCTAGAGCGCTGGAATAGATTGTCCAGGGGAATTGTGGAGTGTCCCTCACTGGAGGTGTTTTCAAGGACTGTCTGAACAAATCATGCATCCTGCTTGAGCAGGAAGGTTGCACCAGATGATACTCGGTGGTCCCTTTCAACCTGAGGGATTCTGTGATGTTGCAGCTATCACCTTTGCTCTTGGGGTGCAGTCAGCACACACTCATGTGTGCTCCAGTCAGTTTGACAGCTCCCCAGGAGCAGCTCCTTCCACAGTGCTGGCATAACTAACAGATTCTCTTTTGGGATAAGACATATCACAGACTTTATTCTAAACCATGAGCTCTCTATAGTTGGTCCCTTTCAGTATATCTCAATGGTCTCATTCATCTGCAATGCTTAACACCTAGATCTAAATAAAATACCATAGAGTAGTGGTTGATCTATAAAATCACTGGGAAAGCTGAGGTTGGCTTTAAAATATGTGCTCTGACATCTAGCAAGAATTGTTTCTGATAACACACATGCAACACACACAGTCAAAAAATCTTTCATATCCCAAAGAAACGAAATTGTGTTTTTAACTTCTTTTTTATCACCAAATAATTTTTCTTCCTTCATCTGCTGTTCTCTGCTCCTCCTTTTCCAGCCTTTCTTCTTTGAAATTAAAAAGAGCAGAAAAGAAAATAAGGATATCACTCAAGCTCTATTATCTCTAAATTGCTTAGCTAACACTGGTTTGGGATGGTAAAAAAAAAAGAGTATATTATATTAGGAAGATCTGCTCCTTGGACTACAGCTCCTGAGAAGGCAAAATGTACTTCCAGATAAGCAGGGAAAATCCAAGCAAACAGCTTTCTGCCAGATAATCACCCAGCTGAAGAGGAGCTAGGAATTGCTCGGGTTTTAGTTACCTGCAGAGCTCTGACACTGCTGGTTTCTTCTCCCACGAGCAGAGAACACTATGACAACAAATACCATCCCAGAACTCTCCTCTCCTAATCATGACCTCAAGCTTGTTTCCACACCACTCCTTCCTGGATGCTGCTACCTCTCACTGTGAAGGCTGTGGTTTCCCATCAGGTCTAGTTAAATAGAGAGTTTCCCAGAAAGAAGGCACAAAACCAATAAAGCAATTAGTGACCAATTAAGTTCATTAACACTGTTTACCTACAGGAGAAAGGCAAGCCTTAAATAATTAGCAGTAAGTTTATTTTTTAAGAGTAAAAAAGCCTTTTGAAAACATCATCTGAGTGACAATGTTTGTTTATAGACAGCCATCAAGGTATTATATTTTTCCACCCTCTCCTAACTTATTTCAGATGTTAGGAGAGCAACTGCTCATTCAAAACATAATCTGTTTGATTCAAGCAAGGGAACTATTTTTTGCTTTAAAAATAGTTTAGTGTTCTGATTTTTAACATTGATCATAAGCTGATTTTAGGTAATGATTACAACTACAGTCTTGCTGAGAACTATCAATTATCAGCACCTCAGCAACAGAGACTATTAACCCTTTGTTCAGCTCCCCAAATGGAATATGAGGAAAAATATTTCCCAGCCTTCAAAAGCATCTTGTCAGTGTACTAGAAGTTTTTACACATGTATATCTTTCTGCTAACTTGACTTTACTGAGAAAAAAATTCCACTTCACAGAACATAATGCAGAGACAAATATAAAATTGCAAATATGGAACTATCTTTTGTGTAGCTGTATATTCCCATGTACATATTTTTTATCCTTTGTCCCTAGGGCAGGAGAGGACAGGAGAACAAAACAGGTCTCATTAAGACTTTTCTGTCTCAGCTTTCAAAATACAAGACACCCAGAGAAGTGCATGGTTCTTGTAGCTGGAAAAATGTATGGATTTTTGCTGTACTCGCATGAAGGAGATAAGCACCATAAACATGCATAGGACTAAAACCATTAACCCAACAAATAGTGAATGGAATGACTAACTGGAAAAGTTGTTTATATTTACACACTCCAAGAATTTCCTTTTTCTTCTATGTCAAATTTGAAGTATAGCATCATTTTTTTTCTGTTACAAACCTTTCCTTTCTTTCCTAGTGTGTTGAAATGCTATAATCTAGAAGGTCTTCCCTCTCCATCCAATGCCCTTCAAACAATTCCATTAAATCCCAGACCCCCAGAAAACCCATGCAACAGATACTTTTTTTGAAACATGACCAGCAAATACTCTTGTATAACAAGAAATGAAACTGACTGATCAGGCTTCATTTTGCTCTATAGTCAGAGTATTATGGAGTAGGAGAAATCTGATCTCTGGCTCACATCAGTCCAATAGGACATGTATTGTGCTTATGACTTTGAAGGGGTGTAATAAAGAAATCTGATTTCATGTCCATATATCTTCATACATAGATGATTTGCCAATAGTTGATACGTGATACCAGAATTAGGGCCTCAGGTTTTTCCTCAGTACCTTGCTAAACTCCAGATAATAGTGAAAACTTGTTTTCATAACTGCTGGCCTGATTTACCTTTTAAGAAAATAAGATCTATAAAATGTTCATGTTAAAGGGGATAAAAACAGACTTCAAATTTCATAGATGAAGCTTAAGAAGCAGTTCTTCTAAAAGTAAGAGAACTAACATACCAATATCTCAGCCCAAGAATGAAGACCACATTTCCAGTATGCTTTTAGAGGAAGAGAATCACATAAATAATTATCCTGTGTCTAATAAAGTGTTTTGACTAATTTTGAAGAGGCTGAAACCTTTTTCTTTCTTGACTTTTCAATATGGAGGATATTTTGCTATATTTAGTTTTGCTTTCAAATACATTCTTAATTCTCATTTTACTGATTATTATACATTTTCATAACTTTTTAAAATAGATGAATCTTTTATCTTAAATATTAGAAATGATAAATTAAGCTTTTTGTAAAGAAAGATTCATATTCATTCTTATCACCTCTGGAAATTTAAGGTAATTAATTAGAAAAAGATGTTTCCCTAATTAATTTACTTCAAGTGAAAACAGAAATATAGAAATATAGATATATATATATAGAAATAATAAAGAAACTTTTTTAAAATATCAAATATGTGCGACTTTTTAGAACAAAATATCATGCTCAACCTCTTTTTGAATATATCTTCCTGGAATATGCACATGCTAAAAGAATATACAAAAAGTAACATTCTGAACATTAGAGTTTTAATTATTTTGAATTAAGAAGCATTTTACACAGTAAGGATAAAAAGACAGTACTCATTGGTCTTGTTATATTAATTTCTGTAAAATAAAAAAGGCACACAGGGTCAGGGGTAGAATAGTAATAAAAAAAGTTCTTTTCTGATACATGTTCTTTGCTCTTGGTTGCTTGTTTTGTCCTTCAGTGGTAGAGCTGCAAGAATTTTTCTGCGTGATCAGCTTAATCAAGGAGGGCCAAAATTCTGAGGTTTTATAACCACTGCTTTCATTCACTGACTGTTTGCACTAAAATTATTTTTGAGTCAACAGCTTGAATGGTTCTCATCTATTATTCTCATTCAGTATTTAATTGAGCTCAGAATACCAGAAATTCATCAATGTTTCCCAAAGATTTTTATCTTCACCATTTATTTTGACAATGCTTTTGGCTGAATAATGTCTCTCTTTAGCAATAGGAAAAATGACACATAAAGCTCTTAGAAGATTATGTATATCCTAGGATTATCATGAAATTTGAATTTGTGCAATTAGAGATTCCAGTCCCTAAAGATTATGGATATCTGCCACATCTGTGTGGGCACATCAGAGCTAGCTTTACACCAATCCTGGTCTATGGCCGTGCAAAACCAGAGCCAAGCATGAGTTAACCACCTGCCTGCTCAAGAAGTTTTGTGGATATGCTAGAAAATTCCCTTTTGGGTACACAGGAATCAAGTATCATCACCTCACATTGGAAATACAAGAACAAGAGTAGTGTTCTTACCTGTAACATTTAAAACAATTTTCAAAGTTACACTTTGAAATCCAAGGGATGTTAAGAGAATGGATATTCTTATTGAGTTGCTTCATTTCATCTGTAAGTGTGGAGGTGGCCACAGTGGAATTGGTAGGAAAAACACTTTCTGCAAAAATAGATACAAAATAGAAAACCATAGTGTAAGAAAAGATGGGGTTTGACTTGCTGTTTCTAAAGTCCAGGTGAGTTTCATTGCAAAGTCAAAGACAATAACATGATGCAAGGGTCTTTAGAGAAAACCTACCTCCAAAGGAGAAATTCAATACTTTGATCATGTAATTTTGTGCACACAGACTTCAATAATAAACAGTAGTGTTATTTTTCTTCATTGTTTTTCTTGCATCATAACTACGACTCCAAAAATATTTCACTAGAGAGTATGTGACCTACTAAGTCTTTTTCACCAGCATGGCATTTCTGTAAGCTTTAGAAAGCCCCTAAAATGGCACAATCTCAACCCTGAATACTGAGTGCAATGTAGTAGAAACCTTAATCAAGGCTCCTCCTCACATTGAAATACATCCAGATTTAGTGACCATCCCGTTTAAGGAAAGTTTTCCTGAACCGTCACTTAATGTAAACCAAATGTCCCCTGCAACTCCTTCCTCCTACCGAAGCATTTTGACCCTTAGCCACCATATTAACACCTCTAATTGTAACTGACAGGGCAATTTCCTGGTTGCCATTGTGCGAGACAAGCAGCGAACACTAGCCACAAGCAATTTATGACCTTTGACTATCATATTAACTCTTTTAATTGTAACTGACAGGGCAGTTAGGCCAAAAAGTGTCCCGGCAAAGCACTCCAGGCAGTTGTGAATGTCCCACTAAAGCCAAGGAAGGAGTATCCAGTCATTAATGTGGAGATACGGAGAAAGAAGGGGCAGAACTTGAGGCTGGACAATCCTCAAACTCCCAGTAATCATCCCTGATTATTTTTTGCTTCAATTTGCCCTAATATTCTCTGCTAAAAGCCGGGATTATTTTTTCTGAATTCATGGAATTTATTTTTAGCTTTTGAAGAAAATTTCCTAATGTATTCTCAGTATTCCTACTCCAAATGAAATTATTTTTAATGTCAACAAATTTTGAGTTATTTGATGAAAAGGCAGTTCCTCAGTACTTTAAGTTTGAAAATGTAAATGTTCTTACATTGTTTAAATAAAAACCATTATCTAGAGCCTTGGAAAGCATGTAAAGTTGATGCACCTCTGGACAACAGCCACTGAAGCAACACTCTAACATGAGACTAAGTAAGCTAGAGGTTGTCTTATGTGGAAGAGGGGGGAGTGCCACAGATGACTCATATCCACTTTTGCTAAACTGGCCTCTAGAGGGTGAAATATTGTACTCACAAACACTTTAACAGGTCTGATATCATCCAGCAGCAGGTGAGGACACCAATCAGATACTAAAAAGATTCTCTCTTACTTGTTATTTATGTTTAGTCCTACATGCTTAAGCACTGAGCATTAAATTTGAGTATTTTGTTATATTTTTTGATCTGCCCTATGCATAGGTTATATTCAGATAAGGTAAAGATACTGGATACTTTCTTATTGCAATCTATCAATTCTTTTTCCTTCAAAGGAAGAAATAAAGCAGTGTTACATTGAAATTTAAACAAAACCTGTAAGAAAATCTTAGAATCTATTTTCAGTTTTATATATCTTGTCAAGCAACTTTTGTTAAATTCCAAGCACTTTCCAGTTGTCCATGATTTCCCTTCTCAGTGTGAGAAAAGGGAGAAATCTGCATTAGATCTAGAAAAACTGAATAGCGAGTGTTAACAAACACAGAAAGTCGGAACACTGAGGAGCTGAAAGAGATCCTAGTCCAAGAGAGCATTTCCACAAATGCCTCTTTTGACAGCAAACACAGCTTGCCCCTTACATTCACCGTCTTGTTCCCAGAACAGCCCTACAAAAAACATGTCAGCTTAACTGAGAATGAAATTACACATTATAGACAACATAATACCTTGTAGACACCAGAACAGGAAGATCTTCCTTCCCTTCTTATTTACAACTACTCCTCCTCCTCCAGGCTTGACCTGACCCTTTCCATGTGCCAGCAGGAGCATGTCTCTGCTGGGCCAATTCAGCCCACTTCCCCCTGCAAAAGCACACAGACACTTTTTGGTGGGATTACTTCTCTGCCAGCTTAGTGAGTGGAATCAGCTCAAGTTCCTCTGCAAGCGGGAGGGTTACAGGGCCATCAGACAGGAGGCAAGGGAAAAAGAGATAAAAGCTCTCCTTTTGGGAGGCACTGCAACAGATTTAGGGCTAGTCAAGCGCAAAGTATAACATGCAACATCATCCTGAAAGGCAGTTACAGAGAGAGCAATGCCAAGAAAAGGCATATATAGCACTGCATCCTTAGTCAAGGTGTTTAATTATTATCGCTAATAGCTTTATATGTTATCTTGACACAGACATAAACATCATTAAGTAATATTTAAAAATATTTTTAAAGTATCCAAGTAACAAAAGACTCTGTCTTACTTTCAGAAACTGCCTTATAATGATCTTCACAGCAACATACAATCCTTCAGTGACTCTTCTAATGGGTCTTCAGTGTCCTTGAACAGCTTCACCCTCTCAGAAGTGATCATAAATAAATAGATTAGTGCTTTTTCAAAACTCTTGACAGAACTTCTCTGTCTCCTGCACACCCTCAGTTTAATGTTGCTTCCTAGAAATCTGTTCAAGATTTGAGATACATTGTTTTATTTTAAAAACCTTTCAGTCTACATAACTTCATGAATACTATAAAATGGGACAGAAAACCTTGTAGAAACATCACAAAAGAGAAAAGACACTTTTTGGGGCTGCTGGCTCTTGACATTACCAGTTTCATTAAATTCTGACTGATAACATTTAGATGCTTCCACCTTGCATGTATTCTCACACATAAGGATAAAGGGGATGGTGGCACATGAGCTTTGAGCTCAGGCCAGCTTTAAGCAGCAAATTTTTGCACTGGTGCAGATTCTCAACAGTGGTTAGTACCGTGAAAAAGGAAAAAATTCACATCTCCTGCATATGCACTGATAAAAACAGAGTTCTCAGTCAGGCAGAATGAAAGTCAACAATAAACATAGAGAAGATCGAAAGGGGATTTAAAAAAAAAAAATATATATAATATAAATTACAAGCATAAAAGAATTTGAGGGTAGGATTACCCCAAATATTTGCCTGCTACTGAAAATTTTCTGTGATGGGAGAAAACAAATAAAAAGGAAATCTTCATCATTAATAACATTTTCTAAAACATTCTTATCAGTAAAACTAATATACCCCAAACTACCTTGCTTTAAATGTTCTCAACTGAGTTCCCTCAACACAAATACTGCTTTCTAAAAAGCTGTCAAAAACACCCCATTATGTCTTTCTATCAGTAGCACAACAGACTATCAAATCAGAAAAAGTGAATGTAAGAAAAATTTATAAAGTAAGTTGGGATGAAAATTACTATTTTTCACCCTTCTCTGTCATTTATTATTAGTCAAATCATCTGTTTTGCTTCTTGTATTTAGACACATAACTCTGTAAATAAGCTCCTAATTTTCTGAATGCTATATGTATGTGACAGTAATTTAATTAAGAATTTAATAGCACCTCTTTTTAGAATTGTGTTCTTAGGAACCCAGACCTGATTGAAGGCAAATTGTCTTTCTCTCTTTGCATTATTGCATGAGAGAATATAAATAAACTATTGCACACAACTCTTTGACAGGGACATACTCTAAATTGCTACCTGCTTAATAAGCCTCTATGGAGGCCCTAAGCTGTTTCAGATGAGAGTAGATGTTTGATCAGATGCACAAAGGTTATTTTAAGGAAGAACACAACTATCTTGTCTGGTCTTTCAACAGCTAGATATTTCTACAAAGATCCATGGGAATAGAGGGAATTCTACTTTAGTAGACTTTGCAAGGGTCCTGGAGGGCTTGCTAAGAATGCTAAATAAACAAGGTCTCCCATTCCACCCGGACACAAAGAGCTAACAAGCCCCCTTGCCCCCCTCCCTGTCCTCCGGCGGGCTGTACCTCCCACCGGCAGCCCACACTCATCAATACACAGGAGCACCAGATATCACACACCAGATCCTGCTGTGATGAGCAAACACCAATCAACAGCCCCATTAACCTCCAGAGGACAGCATAGTTTGTTTACAGTAAATACTAGAGCACTGCCAGCCTAGGGATGAACAGGAAATGCTGGGGAGATTTTTCCCCCTTCTGTTTCAGGAACATTTGGAAGTTTGGGGTTTGTATGCAGGGCAGTCTTAGGTACTGCTTTCTTTCTTTTAAAAAGAAAACAACTTGATGAAAACTCAGTCATTAAAATTAGCAGTAATTTAAGTTCGGTCAAGGTTTTTTTGTTAAAAAATCCTTCAGTCAGAATGACTACATTTTCAGAAGCAAGTAACTGTTGACAAACAACATATATAGCATTTTTCATGGGATTATCAAGGGAGAGTGCTAACTGTCATTAACTAAGCATTCTCCTGCTTTAGGCAGATGTTTGTTATTGTTCTCCAGCCCTTCAACACTTTGCTCTAACATGTACTAAGTGAATTGGAATCACCAAGTTTTGCATCCAGGAGTGGCAGACTGTGGAAGGGGTTTGGAGAAATACTACAGTTTATAGAAAGGAATGAGCTTTTGGGAGAGGTTTAGAGAGAAGATCCAAGAAAGTCTGAAATCAACCCTGCTCGCTGCTATCACCTGAGTGGCTCACTAGACTGAGTCCCCCTCTCCTAGGCACTTAGGGGGAAAGATTGCTTCCTCTTCTGCATATCCTTTGCATACAGCCTCCTGACTGCTCTGTGTGGAGACTGGATTCGCTTCTGACCCTTTGTTAACAAAGACAATATAATTTATTATTCACACATACACATATCTGCAGTCAGAAGACGTACACTGCAAGTAGCTGATCTCATTCTTTGCTCAAGTAACACGTGACTTGGACACTAGTCCAAATGTTGCTCTTTTCCTTGGAACCAGTGACTGAATGGAAAAGAAAGTCTAAGTAGCCTGGCAGGAATTGGCTAGTGCTTGAGCTCAGGCTGAGAATTGAGTTTCTTATCTTGCAGGGCTGAGATGAGCTGTAAAACAGTAGGTGAAGGATGACTACTTAACCAATCCTTAGGGGGGCTAAGTACCTGGCAAAAGGGAAGGGGAAATTATTAGATCGGGCAAAGGAAATGAATCTGTACATTTTATTAGTAATGTTTTCAAAATAAAGAACCAGGGAATGATCTGTGCAAGATGCCCATCACATGTTGTATTTATATTACTAATACATTGACAAAATTTTTCCTGCATGACTCAGTGAAGTTTCTATACAGAACATCAATTTATTCTAAAATCCCTAGAAGTTTTGGATCCACTGCCAGGCATGTTTGTAACACTTCAGATGACCCCCACTCATCACCTCAGAAACAAGGGGAGGGCATGAGGGGAAATCTGTTATGACAGTTAACCAAACAACAAACTACATGTCAGCACCTACACGACCACAGCATTCCAGTGTTGAATATAACTGAGCAAAACCTTCAAAATTCCAAACTAAATTTCAAAATGATTCAACACTGTGGTATATATTTCTCTGTATAACCCCTGGCTCCTGGACACTTTTCCAAATATCATTTGTAATGCATTCAAATGTTGGACTCCACCAACATAAGCACTTGCAAGACACAGTGTACAATGATAAGTGGACAAATGCTACATGGTAAAATATTTATAGAAACCAGGTTGAAAGAGCTTCTCAGTGGTTACACCTCTTCATCCATCCATCCATTAACTTAATTAAGCTAACCAAGAGGTTTACTGGCCTGGGGGACCTAGAGAACTTGATCTGAAAAGAAAAATAAAGGGTTTAATCACCAGGACAGGTTTACCAAGTTGTCATGGCTCTAGTGTTTATAACCTGCATACTTACATAAACCCAAACTTCCATTACTTGCCCGAGAGTCTCAGATCAATATTATAGATAAAGGTAAAGCTGAAGGTAAACGATTACCCTATAAGATGATGGGAATAGTAATTTTAGTGAACATCAAACACATTAGGATACAGTAAGCTTGCACAGACATAATAAATTCATCAGATATTTCTGCTGATTGATCTGTATTCCAGTTTAATTAGCCATGAAAGAGTCAATTTTTTTTTCTGAAGCCTTTCCTCCCCCTCTTTTTTGTTACAGATCACTGCCACAAAGGATAATCCCCAGCTGTCAAGTTAAGGAAATTTAAAAGGTAGGTTCTAAAAAAAATCGTTACCAGTCATGAATTCATTTTCATATATACCAGTTATACTTATTTCCCAATGATTTTGGTTGGAAAATCACACTTGAAAATAAAGTAATGGCTTTAAACTATTGTTTTAAAATAGGCTTTAAAATACTTTGAAAGTGGAGTAGCTTGATATAGTGGAAATGACCATGTAGGAAGCCAAAAGTTCTGCGGAGTGGCTCAAAACCTAGAATCTTGCTGCTGCTTAACTTTCAGCAAACATCTTTAACCAAAGCCACATGAACCCTGCAGATCTGTCTGGCATAAGAAAGGACAAATGTACTTCATAGAGGGGATGCTACTTCATTCCTGAAAAATAAATAAATAAACAAATCAGTGCCACAAATGCAATCACAAAATTCACAAAGAGTATCCGTGTTTGTTTTAACTTGACACTACAAAAGAAGGGGCAAGGAACAATAGTGAGGTCCAGCTGTTGTTTTTCTTGAAGAAGTCCCAGCTCCTCATGCAGAGAAACTACACTTGAGATGAGCTGGCTGAGACAAATGTTCTGTCTACACTTTAAATGGCAGCTGGTTATTAAATGACTCCCAATAGGATGAACACTTGCTATTGACAATAAGGTAATATAAGGACCATGCAGTGCAATCAGGATGGGAATGTGAATGAAAAAATCTTTAATCTGAAATTACAGCTGTCAGGGCTATATTATAAAACATGAAAGTTGCATCTGCACTTAGAATTAATGTGTCCCAAAAGCCAAGTTTCTCATAAAGGGCATCTTGCAGATACATCTTTTATAAATAGACTACTGCTCTTCCGTAAATCAAACCGAACCATAGCCTATACTAAGGAATTAAAAGGGTCACCTCTTCTAGGGTTGGTATTTGTTGAACAGTATTTGGTAAAAATGAACATTGATTTACAAAGTCCAACAGATACTGGTAGTAGTATTACTTTATAATGATATTCACTAACTCCAGTGTGTCAAACAAATTACTTCAGTTCTTTTATCATCAGCCTCCATGTGTAAAAGCATCTTTTTCAAAGTAAGGAAGCATTTTCAAAGGAACCACTATTTAACAATCTGAGTTAACAGAGTGTTGAACAAACCGATATAGTACTTTTTACTTCACATAGTTCAGATAAATGAGCTAAGCTCCCTGCACAGGCATGCTAAGCCTAATTTAATAGAACCAGTTTAAGATCAGACATATGGCAAAATTAGTTACCTGCTCTATTCCATGGCCCCATAGCTCACAAAAGGATCCCTCCAGCTCATTTCCTATGAAATGCCAGAGCTGCCTCCATAGGCTGTATCTTTGCATACATTTTGTGACGGCTCATCTTGCGATCAAGAACGAGTCATATTTCTGCACTTAGTGATAATGTGTTTTGAATATTGCAGGAAGCCAGTAAGAAAAGACCCCCAAAATGTCAAAGTGTCACTCAGAAATTCTTTAATAATTCATGAGGAAAAAATCTCACCTTTGATACTGGTCCAATGTATAGAGTAACAGGTGATGGAATTTAGCTGAGCGGAACAGCTCCAGCTACCAAAACTCTAAAACTAATAACCTTAATGGTGCAGATTATGAAAAAGATGCACACTCCTACAGACTTGGTAGGGATGACTTTTTGAATTAAACCCAGTAACAAATATGGGCCTGCGAGTAGAGTCCTGGTGTAACTGCATTCTCTCCTTAATTGGGGTTTGGGCACTGTTTAGTGGAAAATGAGAGGTCACAGGTTTTCTGGTCCCCTTGTTCTCATTAACCAAGTCTTCCATACTCAAGTCTAAACATTTGACTCAACTTCCACCTAAGAGCCAATTTATTCCTGCCCTCTTATGCCCCACCCAAAGTGCTGTCAAGATGCAAGAGCTGAATCTCCTGCACTGAATTTGCTTCTTCCCCTGACAGGAGCCAGCAAGCTTGCATGCCAATATTAACAGACCATTGGGTAGTTGAGATTAAACAAAACAAAAAAAAAACAAAAGAGCATTTCATCGATGATAAATTACAGATCAGTAATAAAAATTAAAACATGCTATGAAGGGCATTTACCAAAGAAATTAATTAACCTTGCATAAATATTCCTTTGTTCTCAGACACAAAGTAATGTTATCTTTCCTCAATAGGAATACAGCGGATACTTCAAGACCAAGTGATGAACTTTTAGAATGCAACTGTAAAAATCAGTTGCCTGATTGCAAACCAAGAGGTCTGCCATTTCTATTGTATAAAACTGAAAGTCAGGTTCTGTAAGCCCAAAGATGATGATTAACAGGAAGAAATAATTAAAACATTTTTAGAATAGCAAATTGAAATAGTGTTCTCTGCAGCCTGATTAATTAGAGTAGGCATACCATTCTCAAATTAACTTGAAATTCAATTAAGAGCTCTTTTCCCCTTCACCTCACAGCATTCAGAAGGTTACTTACATGTTTTCTGCCATCATCCAGAAATCCCTAACCTTTAGAATGCAGTAAACTAATTTATAGGAAAGGGCCCTGAAAAACAGGCAACTGAATGCACAAAAATACATTTTGCAGAAGTCAATTTTCTTGTACTTTTTTACCGCTATGGCGTTTTTTTCCTCACATTCCAAATTATTTTATAGTACCTCTCAACTTTGTTAAATTCATCACATTTCACCCTTGAAGTAGGGTGAAAAAGAGCAGGGCACTGAGTTCCCCTAAGGTATCAGCTGAAAAGGGCATTAGCATCTGTGCTGCAGGCACATATAATCATTTTCATTTGCCTAACATTTCTGTGATAACTCTCCCTGAGAGTTATCAAATACAAGAGTAAGTCGGTCTAAAATAATGTGAAACAATGCCTGTGAATATAACTTTTAAGAAAGAAATAATATTTGATAAAGAAATAGTCGCCTTAAGGAAACAATTTCAAGCTTATGAGATTGAAAGAGATCAATGAAGGAAAAAGAATATTTTTAAGGGTTTCAACAAAAAAAAATGAAGATATTAAGCCCTCAAAGTCGGTAAATCAACACAATCCTCCTAAAAACAGGTAAAAAATTTCAGTGTAAATTCATTGTTCAGTCAGTTCCCCATGAAAAGGGGCTGAGAAACTAACAAAGGTACTAATTCATTATCAAATCTCTGGGTATGAATTTATTCAAGGACAAGCAGCCCTAAGCATCCCTCCTACTTACTGTAAAAAAAAAAGAAAAATCCACAAAATCGAAGATGAAAAGCAGCAAAGGCACATGTGCATTTGAGTTTTGTTACCTGGCCCATTTATTTGTCTTATCTATCTGGGAGGTCTTGTCTTTTAAAAATTTTAAGCTCTTAAGAGTGGAGGCCATCATTAGCTTATATGTTTGCTTAGTGTCTAGCATAGGAGAGTAAGACTGGCTGACAGCTCTAGGCCACAAATACAATTAGGATTTAAATAAAGAGTCAATTTGGGTTTGTAACGAGACTCATGTGAAAGGGCTCTGCAGCAGTCATGCATCTCTAACTGATAGGGAAGCAAAGACATTCTTTCATACTTTTGAAGTAGCTTAGAAATCATTTGCAATAGGAAAGAGAAAAAAAAATTACAACAGAAAAGGCCTTAAGACAGATGAAAGAAGTAAATTAACAAAAAAATTTGAAACTCTGTGTGTGTGAATACATTTTCTTCACCTGGCTCATTTCTTTGATTCCCAAGCACAGCAGTATTCATCATGGTCAAAAATCCATGAACAAGTTAAATAAAAAAAGGAACACTTCTTGACAAGAGCATCTGTTCTAACTGAAAATTAAATTCTTATACTAATGGAAAAACCCATCCCAAATTACTAAAACCTGAAGGCTGTAGCGTCATGTATCTCCATTAAAGCAGAATTAATGTATCAGATTATGGAGTCCAGCCTTGCACCACAGATCCCCTTTTTGAGGCTCTCTGCTTTGGGCCACTGGGTCATGTTTTCAAGGCTTTGTGCCATCGGTCCGTTTAGATGATGATAAAGCTTTGTTCTACCAACATTTTAAGTGCTGTATTTATCTTCCAAGAACTTTGAAGCACAAAGAGAAAGGCTATTATGTAACTAATTTGTACATTTCTCCACAGTAGTGTATATATGGGAGCACTTCCAGCCAGGAGAATTGATCCCACATGCATTTAAGATGTCAGGCAAACCTTATTAAGTACCCAGTCATACTTGAATATTCTCTATTCCACTTGAAGCAAAACTGCAGACAATCTTTTTGCTCTCTGTAACAAATGCTAGCACTATTGAAATATCAAAGTGCTCTGTATCTGAGACATAGCTTCTCTGGACACCATGTTTCCTATCAAAACAATTGGTCACATTTTTTTCTTAATCGTAAAACAAGGGTCAGAAGTCCCACAGTGGGAAATGTGCCAGGCAAATGAATTACACAGAAAACATAAACAAATTATTCCCTTTCTTTACCTAAAGGCTGGCAGTTTCTAGCTGTAGATATTTCAGCCTATCTCTGACTTGAGGGAAAGAAAAGGAACAGAAGAGAAGCAGAAGCAAGTGCTAAATGTCCCAGGAATGAGTGTGGCGTTGAATAAAAAATCCAAACAATTTCTAAATTAATTAGTTTGATAAAATTAAATTCCTTGTTAACTTAGAGGTGTATCCTTAAAATGAGATCTAGCTCTGAAGTAAAGCATATGGATACCACAGAATATATTTTGCCATGGTAAGTTTGGACTAGGAAGATGAATCTCCAGACAGAAAATATATTATTCCTTGCCTTTCTTGTGTTATCCCTTTTGTCCAGGAAAAGAAGTCTGTATTTAAGTAATATTGCACAATTCTGGCAAGAAGTACTTCCTAAAAGAGTAGATTTTCAGCTTTAAAGAGCTTCTATTATTCTTCAAGGTGAACATTTTTGAAACTACTTTTCCAACATTTCCTTAGTCTTAGACTAAATAAGTTAAAAGCTAAAACTTTTAGCACACCTGACAAACCTGAAGCTTGTAAATCTGACAGCCTGTCCCTGGCATCTTTTTCTTTCTTGACCACAAGGCTCCCAGAAACAGAGGCTGCAGCTGGCTTCAGTGCAAAGGCATTGCCCAGAGCCTGCCAACTCCGGGGTTGTTCAGCACTTTCAGAGGACCCCAGCCACACAATATTTTGTGTGTAAATCAGATTCCCAGAGCGTTCAGTATGGGATTCCCTAGCTCCAATCACTGTCAAGTAAAAAATGGAAGCAGTTGTTGCACTTGCAGAGGTGTCCAGATGGGTGGTGTAGTGGCACCTCACTAGACACATTTTAGGAAGGAAAGCAGGATTCCATTTTCCCTCTCTCGCCTTCCCCGCTGTTCAAGAAACTCACATGGAAGCACAGGAAGAACCGCTGCCAGGACAGAGTAGGAGAGGGAAGATGGTTTCAAATATTTCAAAAATGACTTTTCCAATTAAAACCGTTCCTGCTTGGACTGATATTTATAAACAAAGTTGTACAGCCCTGCCTGGTGCACTAACTGTATTTTCCACATGGACATATATTGCATTTACAATTACAATTAGTAATTGTTCTGGATATCTCTTCCTGGGAAAAGTATGCCAGAGATCTTAAATACATTAAATGTCATCTTACTGTGAAGCAAGTGAAGTTATTTTTATTGTTTCAATTATATGAAACTAACTACGGTACAGAACTAAATTACCAAGAAAATCAATTACAATCTAATCAATACAATCAAATTTTAATTACAATTCATACTTTAAATAAAAAATAAAAAAAATGTTCTCACTGGAGCTTCAGCTTATTTTTTTTAAAACGGTTGACATGGCATTGTGTCTTGTATTTGAAAGCTATCTTTTCCTATTAATTTACTTTGAACAAACAAGCAAAAAATGATGGAAATCAAAAGCAAGTTCTTGCTCATGCCTCTCCCACACATTTTCAGCTGTGTGTGCAAGCAGTTAAAACATGCAAATGCAGTTTGGAGGAAATTCGACATCTCTATTATAGATGAAAGGTAAACAAAAGCAGATGAAGGATTAGTGCAATTCCAAATTTAAGATATTGCTCTCAGTGACTTATAATAAAGTGGTGTTGCATACGGTGGCATGTTTTAGATGACATTTCAATTGTACAAGCAATTTGCATTCTATCTGACATTAAATAACGTTCTCATTATTATGAATTCTGGCAGCATCCCCGTCTCCATAGCATAAAGATATGAACTACGAGGCACATCTTAATGAAGGGAGTAAGTTTTCCTGTCAATCTGAAATGCAAGACAAGGCTGTACCTGGGCTAAACCTCCGGTAACATTATTGTGAGTTGCCCACTTCTGACATAGTACAAATCTTCAGCTAAAGCATTCTTCTTATTAAATAAAGATCTATAACTGAACACATGTATCTGTAATATCACTACAATCCAAAGAAAATTAAAAGACAGATTATGTCCAGGATATTACATGCACCACCACAGAGCACTGCGAGAATCTGGTATGATCCTGTTGCTAAGATACCTGGCTAATGCCACGGAAACAAGCCCTTCGTACTAATCTAGCACAATCCATGCATGCTTCCACATATTTTGGCAGGGGAAAGTAGGAGTCCACTGACAATGGCTTGGGATATTGCTAGCCAGTGCTCCTGAATTTATACATTTTTTATCTCTTGCTGGTAAGCTTCAGCAATCTGAGTGAAATAAGAAATGTAACACTCTGTTAATGGCATTTGGTTGCTTTATGCCATTTAAAACAAGTAAGATTACTTTTTATCCTCCTACATAGTCAATAAAAGTTGCTTAAAAAGGTAATTATTTAAGTGCTTTTGGTTGCAAAATTGCAGTGGTCCCAAAAATGACTGCTCTTAATCTTTGTGATTTATACTGTAATATGCACATAAATGACTATCTGCATTTGCTGTCTCCACTGCTCTCTTCAAGGAGACTCTAACAGTTTCCTCGGGTGCATACTGAATAAGCAATCAGACAAAGTGGAATTATTTTAACACAAATAACTCACAAGTCTGTACTATTTAAATCTGCTTGGAGACTCTCAGCCCACGAATAGCTCTTTGCCCAGTAGACTGAAAAAGGAGTGAGGAAAATGGAAAGTGGAAAATAACACCAAAAAACAAACAAACCTAGTCATTCCATGATGTGTGTAAAAGTCCTACATGAAAGAAAACTGCTTCATCAGGCAGCCTGGCTAGGCAGCAAACTTCTGGTCAAGCAACATAAGTGTTATACCTATCCTTTTTAAATATAAAAGAGACACGTCTTCACTAAAGCAAAAGTGCACTAATATAATGTTCCTAAAGTAAATTCAACAAGAATTTTAAAAAGACAATGTAAACACACTCCCCATCTTTTTTGCAATGCGATCTCCCCTAAGCATCAGTGACAGTAGCTCTGCTGAGCTCAAGTTATGATAACAATAACTTTTGCAGATGTTCATAGCTGTCAGGTATTATTCACTAAAATGTCAGATGTGATAAAAAGTAAAAACAGAAGAATTCCTCTGTAGTAATCAGCTGAAGTCAAGAAGGCAGAGGTCGCACATTAATCTCTAACTATAAAATAGTACAGTGTAGAGGAAAAGTGGAAATATATTAAAAAACACACAATTGTGTATGCCTATATATATTAATATACATGAAAGATGCTTATTTTTTCACTTTACATTCACTTCCAATTCATTAACAGACCCAACATATTTTTGTTTTCTGAAAGGAACATATGCATTTCAGATTGCAACACCTAGAAATTATATTTCTGTTAGCTTTAAAATTTCAGTTTGTTATGTTTCACTTTCTCAATTTTATTCCATTCCACAGATGCCAAAAGCCATTTTTCAAGCAGGAGAAGGACCTAACAGATTCCCAGCATCATTTGCAGGGTTATGATGATTGCACGTCATCTCATACTCTTTACTGCTATTGGAAACAAACACGAAATTTACTGAGACAGGCCACATAAGATGCAAAAACCCCAATGTATAGACCAATGGCCATTCCTTTATTCAGAATTATTTTCTTTTGTTTTATCTTTTGGAGTCTTTTAGGACTTTTTTGTGGTAAAACTATTTCTGAATAACTATCTTAGGGCAGCATACAAGGGTAACTTTATTATAAAACAGGTGCTTGCTCATGACAAAGAAGAAATAAATCAATTACAGGTGCAAGTATCTCAGAAACTGTTACTTCAACATAAATTGTCCCTGTAAGAAGGACAGAAAAATGTTTTTACAAACCTTTTACTTTTTTCAATTCTCACTGGAATCCAAGTCAGAAGAGAAAATGGCTGTTTGCTTAGAATAAAGTGTCTGAGCTATCTATGTGAACCTGACTGTAATGGCAAAGGATGGTGTGGATCAATATCCATCTTCTTCATTCCTGAAGTAATAACTTTCAATAGGAAAATCTATTTACTTTTACTTACCTTTATTTTATTTCATTTTGCTTTAAAGAAGTCCATTCCAGAGGGAGGGTTTAGGCTGCAAACAGCAGTTAACAAACTGATGATTTAACTAAGGACTATAGGCCAGCAGGCATGTTATCATTCCCTATAGCCATTGGTCAGGGTTAAGAAGAAACACATTTACTTGGAAAATTTATTTATTATATAAGCAATCAGTATTATGAGCCATTTAAGGTGTACAACCTCCCTATGTATAGCTCATATTGGAAAGGTCAAACAGAACCAAAGGGTAATTTGTCTAATCCTTATTTACAACGTGCCCAGAAGTGGCCAAGCTTCTCTCTTGCAGAAACAAATGCTCCCAAGAATTACGTGCCCCCAAATGGCTCCCTCTTAGCCCCACACCTGGGACAGCCAACCTGACCTGGAGCATCGACACAGCCCTTTCCTAGGAGCTGCTGGACACCAAAACCAGCTCAGGAGAGAGCCTGGCATGTGCAATTTGGCAGTGGGAAATTACTCTTTCTCCATTAAAATGCAGGGATGAATCATTCAGCTCTTCCGGACTAATTTTTCAGGTCCAAATATTTTTTTAAAAGCCAAGTGAAACAAGGATGAGAGGTAGAGGGAAAGAAAGACAAAGCAAATTTTGTATTTTCCAGTTAATTGGGTTGGCTGTCAACAAATTTACATTCTCAAGATAAATCATATGGCTCATATGACTTTTCATGTTATATTGCTTTTATCAGTCTAAACAGTACATTTATTTGCTTTTTCAACTCTCAGCAATAAAACAAAACTTTATGGCAGTACTTTTGGCATCACCTGGTATTTTTTTATTATTAAAGGGAGTAATTTTAATGATGCTCTAAATGCTGCATCAGATAGCACAGAAGATTTCTAGTAAACACTGTTTTCAAGCTTCATTCATTATCTAGAGCACAGCGAAAGGCTTACTCATTTTAAATTCTGTGGAGAAGCTGAAGCTCATTAGAAATTTAAAATATTTAAAAGTACATTTGTGTTTTCTGTAGTCACTGATTTCCCTCCCTACTCCTAAAATCACCTCAACCGAAATTAAATCAAGGCTTCAATTTGCCCCTTGCTTAATATTAAGCAACCATCTGGCTTTCCTTAATATAAATTTTTGTGACTGTGGTAGCAACAGCATCGCTCACTGTTCACAGCCATGTCAATATTGAAGTCCAAATAAAAGAGGCTGCAAGGGAGACTAGAAAGACAACACTTTATTCACACTGCGAATTTTATTAATAATAATTGCTAATTAATCTTAACTGAAGAAGCAGTGTAAAACCCCATGTCTGAATTCCAGGTTCTTACATAAATCTCAAAGCACTCAAAGAGTGTGTTTTTGTAACTAAGAAAGAGATCACCAGCATTAAAACCCTGCTTATATCAACTGCAGGATGGGAAATAAATTAGAGGCTCTACTCTCTTTAGAATTTGAAGGGAAACATATACTAATATAGATGTAACCCGGTAAGACAATTAATAGCAAATTAATATTTGCAGAATACTAAGGATAAGCAAGATTTCATTGTCACAAATGTCTGCATATTTATTGGAAAGCAGATTTTGTGAGTGTGTGTGCAATGAATAAATGAACCCCAACTGTACAATTTTCCATCCAGGTTATACAAGTAGAATCTTCATTTTTACATCTTTATTTTTGCTGTTATCAGGATAATAGAAAAGAAAATGCAATCACATACAGAAGTGCATATATTGCTTCAACACAGAAGTCAACTATTGGAGCTAAACAGAAGCCACAATAAATCTGAAGAAAAGCCATTGACAATTTTATAAAAAATAAAAAATAGTTTCAGTTGTTAAAAGGCACCCAGGGATTAGAAAAAATATTCAGGGTCTTAAAGGTTTTAGAAGGTTGGTGGGTTTGGGTCTTGAAAACAGTAATTTTTATTCATTGGTTTTTACCTGCAACAAATTTTGTTATGAAATTTCATCCACCATTTTATTTCTCCTTATATTGAGCTGAAACTCAAAATAATTGAAACAAGGCAGAGACATCAGGAATTAATTAACGTTGTTGCAGGAAAATCACAATATGTAATCAATGTTTCTGAGCTAAAGTAGTCCAAGTAAAGAATTAATGCTGCTGTAAAGAAAAAGCTGTGTTACAGTAAAACACAGATGAAATATCTACTAGGGTAAGTAGTGAGTTAGAGGCTTTAGACATAATTATGCTATATATAATTTAAAGCTCAACTTCAAAGCAAGTAAGTGCTATTAATTATCCTCTGCCCAACACAGCTCTTAAAATGTCAAATTAAAAAAGACTATTGGTAATTGTATAAGTTATGGCAAACTAGCTCCCTCCAGCAGTGACAGGAGACAGCAGGAAAAAGCAAGCAAGATATACCTTTCCCCTCTAATATTTACAGCTACTTGTTCTTTATGCAGATCAAGAAAGCAATAATGTTTGTACCGAATTTCCTCAGCCCTTTTTCAGGGACTGATCCTGCACATGATCTCTGCAAATAACAGCTGCCAGATCAGGCTTTTTTTGGAACCAAATACCCCTGACCTGCCTTTTCACTGCCACATCACTGGGACACCCCTACCTGCGTGCAGGGGAAGCAGAGCAGGCACCAGCAGCATGTGCAGCAGGACGGGCAGGTACAGGCAGGCAGCCTGGCCCCCTGCTCCCAAACATGTGGCTGAATCGTGTGCCCAGCTTAGCTCCAGTGCCAGGATAAGGGGTTTTATTTGCTCCCTTGCCTCAGTTTCTTAACTTCCTGACTCAGTTTCTTTTTGGCAGGTGGTCAAAGTAGGGTGCACAGTAGGAAGAGCACTCTGGGTTCACCCCACAGCTCCGTTTCGTCACAGCTTAGGATCTTTGCTAAAGTCTCTTTGCACAGGGGGAGTTTGCCAGATCACAGTGCCCTGGGTAAAGGGCTAAATATAATAGGTAAATATAAACATATAAGTTACTGTGCACAGGAAGATTTACCTCTATAAGCGTTAGCCTAAGATGGAAATACTTACGTATAATTAAATTTGAAAGGAGAGGAAAAGAAAAAAGAAAGCTTGAAATTGCATGTTTAACCTGGGATTTTTTTTTTCCTCTCTGAGGCCTGTGTTCAAAATTCAGGTTGCATGCGAAGTGAACAGGTTTTAGAGGCTTGACCATATATGTACTTATACATATAAAACCAGCATTATGTATGTAACCTCAAGTTGTGGGGAAAACATTGTCATAACAGAAGAAATAATGCTCTGGGCAGGAAGGCTGTGCAATACATGCCAGAAATACACACCATATTCATCCTGGCTCTTAGCCATTGCTCACTCATAACCTCTATAATTCACAAAAATTATATATTAAAAGCACGTAATGAATGTTGAGTTATTTTGAGTTGAGTTACGAACTTAATAGGCAGTTGTCATCATGCCAGATTACTAAAGAGCTAGCAGATCCTTATCCAAAAATGAATCTTTTAAGACACGGTTTCTGAGTAAAGCTGACATGTACAGTAACTTGTGGATATCCTCCCAATTCAGATCAATTGAGTCTTTTGTGCATTAATATTCTTCTTTAAAATACTGTCCTGGGAAATAAGATCATTTGGTGTAACTTTTGTTTGATTTCAGGGGGAGCCCACTGCCTAAAGATCTTTAAGAATCTGGCCCTTAGGCACTTTTGAAATTGAGAATTAGACGTTCCAATGTTGGATTAATGCCTAAATACCTTTAAAAGTGGAAGCTTTGGAAAATCCCTTTGGGTGCCTATCAGCACCTGTAGGCATCTGAATACCTCTAAAAATGGCCCCAAATGCCGCTTTTGTAGCTTACATACTGTAAGAGGGGCTGACACCCCTTTTCTTTCTTCCACAATCCCACAGGTGACTTCTTTCTACCTCAATAGCTGTTGCAGGTGTTGGACCAAGCACAGCACTAAACCCTCTCACAAACATGGTCAGATGCGGAGCAGCCTCCAAGGTGTGAGGAGGGGGCAAAGCAGCAAATCTCAAATGTCACAGGCTGCACAGCTGAGTGGGCCCTGGCCTTTATTAATGGCAGGCAAGGGAGAGGGACGGGAAGGAAATGCCTCTCAAACTCATAGCTCATCCCCAGGCTTCATTTGACATGGCACAGCTCCAGTTTTTTACCTTACTACTAAAGACGCCTGTAACAGTGCAGTTCCACCAAAATGGAGCTTTCAAGCATTACCCACCCAGCCTGGCTATCCTGCAGCCTTTGCTTAGAGGGAGCACTTTACCAAAGCAATCATGAATCCCCACTTGCAGT
The DNA here is from genome assembly GCA_013397245.1 of Thryothorus ludovicianus. Lineage (NCBI taxonomy): Eukaryota > Metazoa > Chordata > Aves > Passeriformes > Certhiidae > Thryothorus > Thryothorus ludovicianus. The sequence goes on along the minus strand of VZTB01017316.1, from coordinate 574,338 downwards.
TATGAGCTTTTTTAAGGGAAAACTAGGAAAGTCTATAGTCAATGAAGTCAGAAGCAATTAGGGAAAAACACATAAATAACTTCTCAGCAACCTCATAATTCAGTCAATTGCTACTTGCAATAGCTCCTGCAAACAAAATCCAAGCAGCAGACTCGGGGGATCAAGAATAAAGATATCCTAGAAAAGCAAAAATCATGTCTATATATAATAAATTGTTGCAGGATCTGCCCTTGTAAACAGCACAGACCACTCCACTTCTTGTGTGGTTGCCATTTGTGCCAACCTCCTACTTATACAGAGCCAAGATTGTCATGTGCCACTCAGCCTCTTTGAAGTTTCATCTAGCCCTAAAAGCAAATGTTCATTTTCAGTTAACTGCGAGAAATGTTTCCAAAGCAGGTATTAACAGCTAGCAAAACACTCATGTGTGGGGATTTTAATACCTGACAGGTCATAGAAGTTACCAAATGGCATGTCTGTCCCCTGACCCCAAACATGGCATTCTTTATCATACAGAAAAGCAGAGGCTAGACATGTGTGAGCATCAGTCTGGTTTAGGGGTATTTTCAAAATCTCTGCTTCCAGTGTGAGTCCCTTACAATTTCTCATCCTGCTTTCTGCATTCATAACTCTTTGACATTAAAACTGCTGAAAGTTTTGGACCAAGGAGTTGAGCAAGAGGTGAAGAGAAAGTGCATGGTGCAAGGGCCGTTACATTACCCTGTGCTTCTCACATAAAGGAGCTCTGAACATGTTGTCAGACACAGCACTTTTTTCGAAGCAGTTTCACACATGCATTTTTAATCAGGATTATATTTCACACACATCTATCATCACATGCAAGTGCAGCTAGTCCTTCTTGAAAACATATCAGTTCTCTGTGTTTGGCATCAACTAGTTTTTTCTTTGTATAGATCTACTGTTTGGTGACCTACTAAACTATATTTGATGTATTAGGAAAAAACCCAACTGCTTAGGATCAGCACTGAAAATGGCTGCACGACTCCCTTAATACAAGACATTTTCTGAGATCATCTTTATTGTTGCACAAATAGTCTGGGTAAGTTACCTAAAATTATTCACTAAAATAAAAATATGATGGATTATCCTACCTGCAATCATGTCAGAACTACTTTGAAAGGTTTTATTGAGCCTATCAATTTTGTACTGTACTGTTTTTATTCGCTCCCGTGACTGTTCCCTACATGGAATAGATAAAATGCAAAATGCTTACTCTGTTGTACCAGGAGACACAGAATGAATCCCCAGGTACCTTATGCCAATGAACCAAAAGTCAATGGCAAGCAGATTTAAAAATACATGCAAAGGCTTAAACCTTCCTGTTCTATTTAAGATGGAGAGAATTTATCTGACAAGAAAAAATGCTTGTCAATGACAAGAAATCCTCAAATATCACATAAATGAACTAGGACCTGAAGACTAGCAAATTTAAAGCAATATTTCCATTTGGAGTTTTCCAGAGTTAGTTCCTTGTACAGTAATTCTGCCTTGTTTAGGAAATTGCCCAAAAAAGTAAACTCACTACTCAGAAAAGCAGCATGCTCAAACCTCTCCAGACTAATGTACTTATTTCTATTTTAATGTACTCGTGATTAATCCCTTTTATGAAACGTGTAAAAACTGCAGATGGAGCTGACAATACAAAATTTAAAAAAAAACCAAACCCTCAGTCATTCTCACTTATTGTCCACTCAGTGGGGGAAAAAGGTTAAAACAATAATCTCAAATTCCTCATGAAAAAGGAATACAGTAAGCATAAAATTGCTGGAGTTCTACAGAAATTAAGTAGGATTTTGTAGAAATTAGTACAAAAAAAGGTAGCATTTACCATGTAATCTTATCCTTTCTATAGGCTCCTCACAACTATCATATGGCATATGGCATATAACAAAGCTATATTTTTTTTCTAAAAGATTATTTAAAACTCATATAGAATATAACAACTTTTCAAAGAAATGTTTCCTGGAAAGTATACCATTTATTTTATTATATGAAGTGAAAGTGAACCTAGAAAGTTTTTAGTGTTTCTGTTGACACTTTTTTATCTTATTTTCTTAATGTTCTCACTTCCTCTTTCACCAATAAAGCCATTTCAGCAAAAGAGGCTTTTATAATTTCTTGAATGGTTTGAGGGAGATTTTTTTGTTTGCTTTCATTTTTATTGTAACATCATGATAACATCATGTAAAAGATGCTTTAAACATTAAAATGCTGCTCCACTGGGGCATAGCATACTTCAAATTATTAAAACTTGGATCTTAAAATAGATGCAACATAGAGAGGATGTCATGGAATGGTTTCAATGAAAACATCACTTCACTATGTAAAAATGTGCTGCAGCAAAGCCCTTCCAAAAAAACTCGCTTGGCTGGGAACTACTGTATATCGACATATGCCCTGAAAAATACATACCAGCACCAATTGCACAGGGGCATTGTTCACATGAAGTAACTATATCTATATGTTGTCAAGCAACTGGTAGTAAAAGAACTGAGTAAAAGGCATTTGAAATATGAGATGACTGAAAATACCACAGCTGATTTTTTTATATTCTCTGACGGTTGAGAACAAAAAGACTTTCAGACAAAGAATTTAGACTCTATACCACGGTATTTGACTTCCAAAATGTAATGTAAAATATTGCCAAATGTATGACAGAACAAAAAATACATTGTAAAAGAAATATGTATTAGAAGTATAGATACAGCTTTTTTAGAGAGAACCTTTTATTCTGATAGAGTGACAGGATTTTTTGGTTATACTGTGTCATATCATCAACTAAATCACAACCTCTTTATGAAACTCTCTGGAATCACAGACCTCTAACAGGAAAAAGCAGAAATAATATTATTCCAGCATTATCTCAGTTTCTAACAGACAAATAAGTAACTTCAAAATGGCAGGGTTTTAAACATATTGAATACTATGTAAAGACAGGTTTTTCTGAGCACTTCACTTATAATACCTAGATTAAAATCTCTTCAGAGCTTCTCCGAATTCTGCTATTATAATTAGCATCATTATTCATGAGTGCCTCTAAAATTTTTCCTCTTGAATGATTTAAAACTCTGATCTGCTCTTTCCCTCTCAGAGGCTGAAGCCCAGAAAGGAAAGGTCTCACTCCTTCTCTATATTCCTTTGACAACAGTAACTTACAGCGACTAAGGCAGACAGCTCTGCAGTGCAGACGGGCTGATGGCCAGGGTGGGACCTCTGGGGCTCTCTGGGTATGGGCAGCTCCCAGAGAAGGGCTGTCAGCCTGTGCCCAGCACCAGCTTGAATGGATAACTCCTGTCATTGTGAGCAACAGCTCAGGCAAGAGAAAAGCAGGAAGGAAGGCTATGCAAAGAGATGAGAGGAAAGAGCTTGCATAATTTATCTTTTTTTTTTTAGAAATGGTAGTAGAAGGGAAACTAGAAAGCTCACAATACTTACCCAGGTACTTTAGCCCTGGAGGGAAATTGCCAGTGTAGAAAGCCTAATGTGTTTCAGATTTAAGGCAAAAGGAATAAATTTGGCTGGCAGCTTTGCCCAGGAAAGTTATCGGCAAAAGGAGACGTGAAACATAATATTCTTTCATCAGAAATACAACTTCTTTCCAAACTCTCATGGTCTTTTCCACTGGCCTTATCAAACAGAAACCCAAAATATTTTAAGGGCAGGGGCAGAAGGAGTAACAGTTTTACTTTAAGTGTACCACACTTAATTCTCCAGAGAATGGGAAGAGGGCATCGCAGCATTTGGCATGAGCTATATATAGAACATCATCCTGCCACAGTTAAGCTGGCACCCAAAATCCTGGTTTAGGATTTTAAAGTTACAGATTTTCTGTTTCAAGCATGCCTTAGCATCACTCTACCTGTTCTAGTCTTTGTACTGAAACCTGACTGCCAGCAGCACCAAAGAGAATAATAAAAATGTTTTAATAATGTTTGTTTTATTTTATTTTAACAAAATCAAAACCTGATTTTACCTAACCCTTTCCAAACTGGGGGTATGAGATCAAGAGAGGGGTGGAAGATCTATCGACAAGATAGACAACATTAAGTCAAAAACTTACAGCTCCTGCCAGTGGATGATGCACAAAATGTAAAAAGAGCTTAATACAGCTTATTGTTTAAAGGTGGGTACTGTTAAAAAACAGCAAGGGAATATCATATTTCACATGGAGCTAATGTGTCCTGAATAGTAAGGAAAGCTTAAAAGATTCTGGAAAATAATAAGTAGGCAGGGGATTTTTCAACACTGTTACAAAACAATGACATAAAAGGCTTCTTCCCTGAGGAGGAAGAACCTATTTCAGCAAGAACTTGGTGTTATTCAGACAGAACAGGGCAAAGAGGCAGGAAGAGTCCCTATGTGTCAAGGACAGCAAAGTGACTAAAATGAAGAGGAATAACCAGGACTGAAAGGCAACAACAGCAATAGTCACTGTGAATGGGTGAAGACTCCTAGGCAAATCCATGGGTGACATAAATGGTGGTCACTTCACGTGGCGTGCAAGAGCTTGGACAACCCAACTCATCTGGTTTTCTTCAGTCTCTACTGGGAGTAAAGACTTCCTTACAAGATGGTCTGGTTTGATTTGAGCTGTTGCTCAATGAACAGAATTACCAAGAAAACATTTGTGACGACAAGAGACAAAACAGAAATGGACAAAAAATTGGGATGAAGGTGTTACCAGATTTCTTTTTCCCCTCCCTTCCCACACAGATACTTTTTGACCCTGTCTCTCACAGCCATTGGAGTTTAAGCTAATGATGAAGAGGTTTGTCTGAAGAGGAACTACGAAGTTGAAATTTGTGCTAAGACTGAAACATTTATCCTGCTGAGGGAACTGAAAACTCTCTTTGGATAAAGTGTGGAGCCATGTTTGCCCCTATGTTTTCCTAGAAAGCACATGAGTCTAAAACTTTTCTGCCTCTAAGTATTGTCTCAAGTCCTCTCCATTTGTACAAGCCTGTCTCATATATTTGTGAAGGATGTTCTCAATGAAATAAAGTGAGAATATCCATCAGTCTAGAATAAACCAAATTAATTAAAGGGGAAAAAAAAGGCAGCATTCCCACAGCACTTTTTTTTTGTTTTACAATCAGTTTAGACCATAACCACTCATCCTAAGCAGGGTATTTAAAAGAAGAAGAGCATTTCAGCAGCCTGTCAATGGCCTTTATCTCTACCAGTTAATTTTTCAGTCAGACTAGTGTCTCAAGAAAAACAGCATAGTTTGTTTAAAATGCTGTATTTTTTTCCTCACGGTTGAACCAACAATCCTGAGAGAGACCATGAAATTTGTGGCTGGATCTCTTACTTCTCCACTGGTTGGCTATTTCTTGGTAGCCTAAAAGCACATATGATGAGCTCCAGGTGTGTTAACTACTATGATTTACTGCTGAAGTTATTTTTTATTCTCTTAATCTTTATTTCCACTGATAACGATACATGGGAACTGAAGTATAAGACAAAAGGAAACAAGAAGAGAGATATATTATTGTAAATAATATCTTTTTAGGACAAGACTAAATCTAACCCTGTATCTGCTATCTTGACCAATAGACATAAAGGTGTGAAAAATTTGACACTTATCAAGTCTCAGTGAGGAAACGGAAAATTGAGATATACATAATTTTTTGAAAATAGGAACGTTACAGCTTGTTTAAGAAATGCATTACCCACATGAAGGAGAGATTTAAGGTTTCTGAGCACAGTCATTGTCATAGTACTGAGTGTTTCACTCTGTCACCTCACAGTACTTTTGCTATAGAGTTTCCATGGTACTTTATGAGGGAAGAAAAGGAATAGGCAATATTCACTCATTTGTCATACAGAGGGATAACATTGCACATCATCCTGCTCCACTCACATCTCTATTACATGAAACTCCACCTCTGCAGGAAGCACAAAACCACCTCTGAGCTTTTCTCTGTCTCACAGACAAATGGGGGCAGACACACAAACCTAGTACAAAGACCTCTGCACATTCCCATCTAGCCTAAATGTACTAGCCTAGTGCTACTTATAAATTAGTCAAGTAATTTTCCCTTCTAGTGGTAAAAAATAACTTAAAATTACTTTGAAAGCTATAGTAAAAAATAAAAATTCTCATTGAGAAAATAGTTTCTCCAGACACCACACAAATTTCATGGAAGGGGAAAAAATGCTGTTGAAATTATCTTTACAATGCAAATAACTGCATTAACGTATGAGATGAAATCCGTGTTGAAGCTTACAGAGGTTTTGTCTTTGATTTCAGCTGTGGAATTCATTCTGTGTATGGCTTTGTTCTGCACTTAGAAGAACAGAGAAATACGATCACATAATATGAATTATTAATTACAGTCAACACAGAGTACCGTGATGCACACCCATATGCATAATACTCATGGACACATCTCAACAGGTTTGGAGGACGGGTTCTAGGAGAAAGTGCCAAGACAGCAAACAATTATGAAAACACTTCTGAATTTTCTTTGTAAAAACAGTGCTAGTTTTTTCCATTAGAAAAGATTATAAATTTCCCTGATACCAATTTAGTCAAGAAGAGTAGAACAATAATTACAGCCCAGCTTATTATAATCATACCTTTCTGCTCTCACTGACAATGAAGAATACCCAGTATTCTAGGTCAGGGTAATACTTACTGCTAGGCTTCATTTACACTTGAATTTACTTCTGAATGTTGATGTTGCTTAACTTTGATTTTGTGTCTCCCACCAGCTCAGAGTAAATAGCTGTCATAGAGAAAGAGACCAGGGAAGATGGAATAAGTATTTGGAAGAAAAATCCATTAGGAAACATTAGACAATCTGTAACAAGCTCTGGATAACTTCTAAAATGGTCAGAGGCCAAGAGGACATTAAAGCAAAGTGTTATTATAGACACCAGTTCTGTTCTTGCTCTTTCCTTGGCACACACTTAGGGCCATCATCAGAGACAGACCATGATGTGAGGTAGATGTTCTTGCAAAAGAATTTATTGAGTCATTCTTGTTACCCTCTGCTACTGCTCCAGTCCATTTTGCTGGACCAGTCAGACACACATCATCACTTTGACCATTACATTCTCTTAACTGAGGTTATTATGAACTATGTCTCTTCATTAATATAAGCAAAATTCTTTTAAATCAGTATATAAAATTTAATTGTCTGCTCCAATCTGCTCAAGATCTCAAAAGAAAAATAATGACTGCCTATACTAATAATTTACTATTTTTAAGAGAGGGAGAAAGACAACAGAGTAAAAAAACTGCCACCTTATTTTGGACTTCATACTTAATATGCATATATATATAAGCATTTGGATTTTTGTATCTAGATCTCAGCTTTAGTTTGAGAAAACAGAGCATTGGGAAGAGCAAAGTTCTGAAACACCGTGAGGTGAACATGCATCTATTTGCAAAAGCTAGAACATTCAGGAAAGTTCTTCTTTTTAAATAGATTGCCTTTGTTGCTCTGAAAATTTCTCTCTCGTCATTGTAACAAAGAAAAGATTTTTAAAATCCAAAGAAAACTGCTTGCAAGGCATCCTTTCTGCATATACCATTGCACCTCCTGGTAAGTTAAATGAGGTGAAAATATATCATGTTTGTTGCAAGTAATAAAACAAAGCTAACCACAAAAATATTCACAGTAAATCAGTAGTTGTAGCATAAGGAAGAGCAGATGAAGTTGATTTGTGTCAATTTTTTAATGTATAGGGAACAGAACATTTACTATTATAACCCTCCTCTTACTCCATAAAGATACTGTTCTCTTAAAAATACCACATAATTTAAAAAAAAAGAGTAAAAAAATGTTATACAACTCACCTAATGGGATTATTTATTAATTTCCCTTCAATATCTTTCCTTCTTTTGCCTATATTCCAAATCCCTAAGCACCTTTTTTGTCATGGCATTTTATTTTTTTTTATTTTTTTTAAAGCACCATGTTTCTAAACTAGAGACTACAATCAGAGACTGAGAATAACAAATTTCAAAGTTTGAAACAAAGAAAGAAACAGAGAGGAGTAAGATCCATTTGCTACAACTCTGGAAACTTGCAGCCTATCAATAATAATATGTCCTAACATTAGAAATATATGCCTTGCTGAGTTGCACTTTCCCACTTCCCAGCAGTAAAGCCTGACCTCAGAGGAACCACTTGATTAACATCAGGGATTTGAGGTTTTAAGACTTGCTTCTTTTAGCTGTAAAAAAGATGATGTATAAATTGGGGGGGAAAAAAATAAAACAAACCCAGCAATTCCTCATTTCCTGGTGTTCTGTCTCAGGTATTTGCCTTGGATGCATACTCGATCTAACATACTGATGTCTCTTCCCTGTTACTGCAATATAACATACAGAAGAAAGGACATGGGAGAGCAGAATTTCTATTTCTAAACCAAAACATCCTAAATTTACCAAGGAAACAGCTGAGTGCCTCACAAGCCTTTTGCTGAATCCCAGAAGCGTCAAGGCTGCCATTGGCAGCTCTGGAGTACTTTTGTCATCTTCCTATTTGAGGTTCCCATGCTTAAGTGTTACATTGATACAAACATGCAAGGTCATTGATGCAAGCAAGCTATGAAGGAGAAGTTGCATAGAGTAGGATCTCACAGCATCTCTTACACCAACCACTGTTATCCTTTCCCTGTTTTACTCTTCCAAATTCAGGCTGTAAACTTGCTCGTTAAATTACAAGAATAAATTGTTGCTACTTCACTTCATCTTACATTCTCTTGCATCTAAATTCGTAAAATACATAACAATAGTCATCCAACATCACTCTGTACTTAGCTTTCATGGAACTTCCCCCTTTAGGTGTGTTTCTTCCTCACAACGTGCCAATGAACAGATGTTCCATCAGGAAATAAAAGCAGTTTCTGCACAGATTGTGCCGTGGTACCTTCTGCAGTGGAGAATCAGGTTCTGTCTGCCTGCACAAGGACAGCCATGATTCTGTTATCATCCTGAATTAGGCTTAGTTTTCAGACACTTAAAAAAATTGCACGAGATTTAGTTCTGCTGGGTTTTATTATTAAACTAAGCCTCAAGAAGTTTTCACTTTGTTTCTAACAAATTCATATTTTAATCAAGCTGCAGACAAAGCAGTCAGCAAATGCATTTATTATTAAAACAAACTTCTTTAAAAATTCAAATCTTGACTTATTAAAAAAAATAATAAAGACTTTTATGTAGTTTAGTATGCAAGAGTTAGATTGCTTGACCTCTCTTTTAATGACTTAATTAGCTGTACTAAAGCCCAGCTGGGCCTCTGCTGACAACATAGCTAGATATTTCAATCAGGCAGTGTTATGGAGAATAAGTAATAAATGCTACCTTGTCGCCATACAGTCCCAAACCAGAGTGCATGCTGGTAATGCTAAATTTGATCAGTATGCCTCATATTTCAATTAGTCGTGGTCTGAATCACTAAAACTGTGTAATGTGTATGAATTCCTGATATCAGATTCAGAGCTACAGGCTCCCACAGTTAGAACCCATTGAGTTTGCTTTTATTAGCAGCCAATTAATGGCCAAAATCTGCATTGCTTTTAAAATTTATAACCTCTATTCCAGCTGCATCCATGACTCCTAGTATACTGTATACAATCAGATCCATATCACTGTCGCAAGTCAAACAGCTGCAAACTGTATTCTGTCTGCAGAACTGAAAAATCCTTCCATACAGAAGCTTTTTTTTAACCTCTTAGAAGTTCTTTTCAAAGCCCAGCAGCACCAGTCTCTTTGCGACAATGAGCGATTTAATACAGAAAGAAAGAAATCTACACCAAGGTAACCTCTTGGGATGTGCTAGGTTTTCAAACGAATGAAACCCTATCGCTTTGGCACAGTACAAGGGCAAGCAAAGCCACTTCTCCTGACCAAGGCTAAGAAAACATAAACATATAAAACCCGACCCTCATTGAAAATTAACCCATTGAAGTCTAGAGGCTCATTAAAAAATCCTGCCAATGCAGAGATTAATTTTTTAAAGTAACTTTCACAAATTAGTAACACTGGAAATTGTAATATGGAGCCTGGTGATCCTTAAGAGATTACTGCAGAGAAAGAGGCTCATGTCTGCTTCCCCTCAAACGGTTTGATGAATACTTGAAGATTTCTAGACATTATTTTTAGGAACAAGTTTCTATTTCTGTTACTTGATATGCCAGGAAAATTTGATGTGATTCAATTCAGACATAAAGCACAGTAACTTTATGTTCTGGTAATGTCATGTCGTAAAGCCACATGATAAAGGCATATCTGACATCTGAAATTGTGCTATTATTTTTTAAAAGTAATTTACCACATGCAAAAATGTGCAGGCCTAGAACATTTCTGGACATCTGATCTTCCAGTGTTATCTGAGACAAACACCGAATGCTTCTGTTCTTTCCCCTGTCTAAGCCACTGACCAGGAAAAGAGGGAAGAAGGAAAACAACAAAATCAAGAAAATGCTGTATAATTTAATGCTGAAAGTGAACAACAGACAGAAAGTATTCACCTGCTTAAGTGCCTTCGTTTTATACACGGGAGTGTGAAAAACTCTTCTCCAACAGTAAGACACAGCAATAAAAGTGTTGCACTTAGATAATACAAACTGCTGTCATGGCTATTTAAAAGACAATAAAATCCTATTTTACAAAATTCAAACACTAATAACCAGCATTCTTTCTAACTGCTTAAATACTGCAGTAAGTCTCCTAATGCCACTGTGAAATCATAAGCTAGTACTTCAAAGGTGTTCTATCTGTTACAAATTTAATCTTCACTGGTATGTCACAACTCATTTCATCCCAGAAGCTTTGAGATGCAGCATAGTGGCATTTTTGTTGTCCTAGGCAACCTGAACCAAATTGTTAAATACCTGCCTGATGCCCCCAAAATGATCACAATATTTCTTACCGGATTTACAGCAGTGGCTATCTTGAAAAAATTACACTTTTTCTACTCCACTTAGTTAAGAAAATTATCAAACTGTTTGATTCTCACCAATGCAGAGGAAATATGTTGAAAACATGTTACGCTTTTATGGAGATTTTTTAGGAAAATTCTTATGGAATACAGTAATCACACAGCAGAATGTTTATTCTGTAGTTCACTCAACTCCTGTGGAAGCTGAGAGAGGAGAGGTGAATGTGTGAGACAATCAAAGGGATCATAGAGGAGTAAAACTGGGGTAAAAAGGGTAAGAGCCACCCCTGCGCATAATGGGGGATGGTTCTCCCTACATTATATGCATTATTACACATAAGCACATATGTGACACGCATTGCTAGACAGGCACCTTTTTGTTTTTCTCTTGAGAATGCATAACTCATATTTTTGGATTACTAATTTGAAATTGTAGTAGAAAAACGAAATAATAAAAACATGCAAACAAATTTCATTAGTATTTCATGTGATTGGTTGAATTATTTTAGTTATCTGTTCATACTACAATTTTCTCAAAATCTAGACAAAATAGGTAGTTAGAAGACTTGAAAGAAGCTGTTTTATTTAAAATACAATGAAACAGTTCACAGACTTCTCCCAAAATATGCAGAACCTCTTCTCATTACGTACAGACACATGAGGAAAGATGTTCCTAAGAGAGTGAGATTTTACTTAGAAATTGTCTACTTCAAAAGTTAATGACAGGTGCTGCTTGCTGAAATGAGAATTCTCAAAAATAAAACCTGCCCCCACAAGAAACCAAAAAAAACAAAAAAAAAACCCAAAAAAATGAAGAAAACACCCCCAAAACTACTCCACACATGTAAGCACAGGACTTTACCAAGTCTAGGAAGGATAAATATACATGTTTGAGACTACTTAGCCGTAACCAACAGGGATCCTTTGACTTGAATTTTTACACATATTTTAGATAAAATCAGGGAGGAAAAAAGATCCAGCACTCAAGAACATCAAGTGGATTTGTGACTCTCTCTGGAGGACTCTGGGCCCTTACAAACATATGAATGGATTATGCTGATTTTATACATATTTAATCACCGTAATCCACATGCTTTTATGTATAATCTGCAATCCATATTACAAATGGAAGAATTTTATCCACATTATAACACTTCCGTGCTATACACAACAAAATATTTCACTTAGTAAATAAGTTATGTCAATAAAATTAAGGAGAAAAAAAAGACTTAATTTTACAATTATTCTTTCTGAATTCCAGATGGAATGAACAAAAAAAATTGGAGTGAAATTTGCTTTTATGTTTATGTGTTGAGGAAAGCAAAATGCCATTGCTGATTTGCTTACATAGTTTTTGTCTTTGAAGTACTATATATTTATTTAATAAAATTCAACTCCTATTTCTAAATATTTGACATATGTTTCATTGCATAGATGATCACACTCAATTATCTACATGTTTGGACCCTACTTATTAAGGCTGCTACTTACAAGGAATTAACAATTGCTGTTTTTCTACTTGTCTGCATACAGTAAGTGAACTAAATAGCTCATTACAGGTCACAAAATAATACATATTGTACAAACAAAACAAAATAAACCACCAAAAAAAAAAGACTGAAATGAAGGGATCATGCACAAGAGTATGTGCAGTTAAAATATAAAATTTGAGTCAATAACACAAGTGTGAAATACAAAACAAATATGTGCATAAAGATATTGCATTGCTGAAAACCTAAAAGCAGAGTGCCAAATACACTCTTGCCTCAACATACAAAGGGATTTGAACGAGAGTAAGGAATCCCCACACACTTTCACACAGGCAATACAGAAAAACTTTCGTAAGCACAATACTGGAAAACTAATTTGGCAACTGAAAATGGAGGAGGAGAAGGGAATGCCCACATGAAATATCTATGATTTAAGTATTATCTGCTGGGCAGTAGGTAGTATGCACATTCATTAGGGATGTCCACGTGCGACTCGCGCCTGGCTTGACTTTGTTCTGACATTCATGAATTATGCAGTCATTTCTAACACAGGGAAATGAGAGTGAATTATGCTGCCCACTATCACATATTATCTCTCTGGATACACACACTTTAACACTCAGGTTTAAACATGTTTATGTGCTGCTGTGACCACCCAAAAACGAACTCGCTCTGGGACTTTCATTCTCATGCGTGCTGTGTGTACACACACAAATGAGCTCACATACATGCAAGTGAACAAATCACAAAGACACATGCCTGCAAATAAAAAGCACCCGAAAATATAAAAGAATGAGGAATCTCCTTGAAAATCTGTAAATCTGGAAAAACAGTTCCGTTTAAAAGTCATCTATAACAAGATAACAGCAACTCCTTTAATGCAAAATTGTTCCTGATGGGCTGTGTGACCATTGAAATTTTATTTTTCTGAGATCAAGATTAAAACCTTGCAGATATCTTTTTCTTCCTCCTTTTATGTCTTAACAAGACTGAGTCTTTCCTACCACAGCCATGGAGTACTTTATTATGCGTGTTGTTATATCTGCTCTTACAAGTCTGATTCTATTATCACTTTGCAAGTGACTTTTTAATTACTGTTACATCTAAGATGAGATTTGGAATTTAAAAACATGCACACATGGGGTTAGGATGGTCTTTGATTATTAAAACCTTAAGGTTCATACACTACAAGGGTCAGATGGGACCACAGGGATCCTCTGAGGATTGCAGGGCTGGAATCTGCAGTTGCTGCTCAGGGAGAGATCCCATGGAGTCAGGGTACAATCCTCCTCAGGCAGTTGGGCAAGGCCCACAGATTCTTGGAAGGAACTTAAAAATGGAAATTTCTCAATCTGCATATCTTCTGATAGGTCTTGTCCATTAAAATGCAATTTTAGTATGCATTATAGATAATTACTTTTTATTTGCCATACAATAGGGATTCTTAGTGTTTAAATTATTCCCAGAATGTACAGATTTGTGCTTTTTGAAGTAATCCTTTGTAATAAAACAGAATGCATTTTGTCAGATAGCTGGGTTTTTTTCTGTGCTGTAATAAAGGTGCTTAAAAATGTAGCCTCAGGCAACTGAAGCAGGATTTCAGTTCTTGAGGAAAACCAAAGTAAAATAAAAATTTTCCCACACTGCACATTCTAGTCATTAATTTTACTGGAGGCAGCCAGACATGCATGCCAATGTTTTCACTAAGTAAATGTGTGGTTTAACTATTATATTCTGTACAACTGAAGTTAACTCCTACCAAATATTTGATTTTTAATTTGGGGGGTTTTATGTCAGACTGAAATAGAGTATCATTTCATACCACTTAAACCTATTATGATGAAGTTACTATACAGTGATAAATATTTTCCTTAACTTTAACAGACATGCAGTCAAATATATACAAATTTACATTACAATTTTCACCATTCATGCACACTTAAGGAAACAGAACATGCTTCTTACAGCAGCTTGTTGGATTTTATAAAAGAAAATATGTTTGACGTGCTAGAAAATAAAACAGAAACCATGTTCAAAATCTTGTATTGTTCCTCTAAGGAGTAATTATCATAATATATGTGTGTATTTTGAACGACCAGATGAGGAATAATAACGTACTTAGTAACAAAAAGTGCAGCTTATGCAAACACTCACTAAAATGTGTACATAAACACACAGACTTAACAGTCTCCTAACTTCTGTTCCATATAGACATTCTGTTATGAAACAGAAACTTTTCAGCAGATGTCTTGTTGGGTGTATGCTCTCTGACATCCAAAGCCCTCCAGACGAAAAACCAGAAACAAACAGAAATTCTGACTCTATGGAAATAACCAAAACTAGGAATCAATTTAACAACAAAGCATAAGGATTTGATAACTCTCTGGTATGCTACACATAAGAAGTTTTCACTCAACTGAGATAAAGAAAATATAAAATTTAAAATTTCAAGTATATAGCACAGGTGCAATGGGTTTATCATTGATGAATACATTTTTTAATGGAAACACATTATCTCCAAATAAATTTTTCCTAAGCAACAAGTATTTCATACCGTGAATAATTTAAGATAAGCACAACATCTCATTATTACCAAGCATTTTCACTTACATCATAAATGAGGTGTGACCAGCAGAAGGCAGTGTTACAATAAATATATATGCAACTGCTCATTTACAAGCCGGTTTGATATTGAGATTTAGACTTTTCCTAACTTTTCACAATACACCTCCTGTTTTCCCTAGGCATTTCATACCAAAATCATCTTCTCAATGTAAATAACTTTAGAGATATATTTAAAATACTTTGGAAACTATTTCTTTACTACCATGCTTTTACTTTACAAGTTAGCCTCCTTAACTTTTACTACTTTGCATCTTTAGCTTTATAAGTTCATCAGAGAATTGTGTTCACACTTACCATTTCAACACAGCATTATGCTGAGCTGTCCCCTCATGAAACAGGACTCACACTGTTGAAAAGATGGGCATTGCCTCCTCAGCAGTTTAGCTTACATAATTCAGTCCAAAAAAAAGTCTTCTAACATCATTTCTTATTAACCTTTAGTGGTTTGCTCAACATCTGGCAGAACGGTATCTGGTACACTTTTAGTGGAACTACTGTAAGCATAATAAAACATACCTTTAATTAAATCTCCATCAAAAATTTAAGTAATAATGTAGTTTAGCATGTATACAAAATCTGTTGGATGCCTCCCCAAGTTTACAAAATCCATGTTAAAGGAACTGGCATTGCAAAAAAAATGTTACAGCATGTGTTTGGATTTTTGTATTTCAAAGTCCTGACTACTTTATCTGAATTACAGATTTAGAGCTTTGTTATGTGTGATAGTTATGATAATATGATCACTAAAGGCACGGAGACAGGGAGACTCAAATCCCTTTGAAAATCCCTTTCTCCATTTCCTACAGCTGCTGCTGGAGTTTAATATCTGATAGAATGATGAAAAAGAACAGGCCAAACTCCAGTTTTAATAAAAATTTTAACAGGTCTACATATAGTTATGAAAAATGTTATTTGCAATGCCAATCTTTAATAAAATTTTCTTAAACCAAAGAAAATTCCCTACGGGGAATCTGTTATGAATGTGTTTTTCATATGTACTATTTAAGGCTGTTTAAAGGTTATGAAAGTGACTGGTAAAATAAGTTCTATCACAGCACAACAAAATCCTACGTGCAGTCTCGTTTTTGCATTTAATCAAATAGGTAAGCTAGTCCTTCAATTTTCCATGTTTGCTCTAAAATAAGCATTTTCAGTTTGCGTTAAAACTTTTCTCTGAGTGAACACTAATAATTCCTAGCTTGTACATTAGCTGCAAAGAGAGGTCAGCTTGGCTCAAATTTACTTCCCTGCCGAGAACGTATTGATTTTGAATCTTCCTTTCAGCCAGAATCCTTGCAGTTCACACATCCTTTAACACAATATTCCCTGTCATAGCCAGTTTGGTGCATGCTTTAACAGTATTTGAATAATTACACTGAAATAAAGCTAAAGTTAAAATACTTGCAGAACCCAAATTCCAAATTTTGTGTGCTGCATCATTCACTATGTATCTTAAATTAGTGCACAGTGAAATGTTCTATCCTTATTTCTTGAAGTAATATTATTGAACAAAAATTTCTACTTTTAATTTATGCTGCTAACTAAACAGGAATTTTTCTGGATAATAGTTTATATGCACTGCAAATTGTTATTAGTCCATAAAGCATCTATACAATATCAAAAATTACACATTCCCTCTTATCAAATATATTGATTACTAGAAACAAATTATATTGCAAATCTTTTAAACATGAGTCCTACCATCATCACTAATGTGCATATTTAAGGCAACTGCAAAAATGCCTGTATTTACTATACCAAGTTTCTGTTCCTAAATCTTTACTCTTCTTTCCTAAAATCTCATTTACATCTCATGTATCATATTAGAGCATGATACATGTACAGTACTGACTACCTTAAAGAGATGGTAATTGCTGCAAAACTGTTTATTTTGCAAATAAATGTTGGTCATCATATATCCACAGAAGACAGGACATATATGTTGCATAAAGATGAATTTTTTTAACTCTAGGCTAACAGAAGGAGGGAGGGGAAAAATCACAAAAAAATGTTCATGAATTTCAGTCTCCCCCACCTTAAAATTCCATGTACAGGACTCCATTCACCAGAGTTTGTCTGTGCCTATCTGTCTATGAGAACCCCATGTTTTGGTATAGATTGATGTGAAATGACTGGAGCCAACTTTGAACTTTCTGGAATATTTGAAATCTTTATCTAATCAATGAAAACAGAATTCCCAGGCAATGGAGATATAGCCAAAAATGCCACTACTATAAGTATGACTAGCAATTTTAAAAATAAATTATAATTAATATAATTAAATAATATAATTTAAAATAATCTATAATTTTAAAATGTATTATCAACCTCCTTATTTTAAGTTTTTGATGAGGTTCATATTTCCTGTGACCTTAAGCAGGGGATTTGGAAAATTTTGGAGGAATCAAGGTAACAAGAATGTTTAAAAGAATAATTTATTGCTGTGACCATTTTGTCCTCTGATTTCTGTTTTGGGATTATAGTGGATTATCTCTGTCTAAAACCTATTTTTCATATCCCTGTGGAAATCAATTGACAAGTTCACAAGCAGGAAAGCAAAATGAAGAGATCTAATCAATATTTAAACTCAAATTTTTATGCTATGATAACTTTGAACACTAATTTCATAAAATATTAGGTATCTCCTCAAACACAAAGTCTCCAGGAGAAATTTAAACTAATTTGAAATAAAAATATGTTATTAAAATTAAATACTCTGAGAAAATTTTCAGTACCTATGAAGGTTACATTTGTCAGTGCTTTATTTCCAATGTCACTTATTAAAAATTCCAATTATGATTCTAAAGAAAGCCATTCTCTTCAAAGAGAGGAGTACCAATGCTATTAAGTTTTTTAGAGTAGTTAGACTTTTTGTGCCAACATTAAATTACTTTACTAGGTATAAATCAAATTTTAATCAAATTGGATAAACACAAAGAAAACAATTTTAGTAATAAAATTACATTGGAAAACAATTTTTCAAATTAAAATTAAAAAATACATTTCCTTCAAATCTTGTTTACTAATATCTTATCACTAGAAATTAACAAAAAGAAAATACTACATAAGAATACCTAAATAATCTAAAAAAGTTTTAAAATAATTATAACCGGAAAATACAAGAAAACACCACTTTCAAAATAATTTTGCAAATAAATGAATTATTGCTTTGTAGTGGATTTAGTTTACTTATTAATATTAAAAAAAAAATATTATCCAGCTAAAGTGTTTTTTGTTCTCAAAACTGTTTCAACATTTTTCAATCTTTTTAGGTATGTTACTGCATTGAAATCCACAAATGAAAGACCCCTGTCATCAGCCTCCCAAAAGACAATAAAATCATATTAATAAATGTTTTCTATCTTAAAAGATTACATGAAGTGAACAAAGTAGATAAATTAAATACTTTAAAAACATATATGTTTCATGTAACAATTAGTGGGTTGAAGTCATAATTCTCATATTTTTATTAAAATAATTTAGAAGCTGCTTTAGGTTTCTACAAAACACACTTTTTGATCAGCTATGCATTTTTGTGAGAATATATTTAAATCCTGAGTTTTGAATTGATTAGTTACCATAGATGAAAAAATAGTTATCATTGTTTCTTCCTAACTCTTTGTAAAAGAGTATTAGTATAATTTTTTTCTCTCTTGTTTCTGTCGATTAATAACATTAAGATCTTGTGGAAAGCTTTGGTAACAATCTGATAATCTACAATTGCCCCTTTTATTACAAGGAAACTGGATTTAGGAATGCAAAAATTACTTCCAATTTCTTGTTCCCAAACTGCTGGTATTAAAAAGTTTCCATAGCAACTACAAAGCATAATAGCAGTCCCCAAGTAACTGTCCAATAATAACTCAAAAAAGCATCCCTGATACTTAAATGCTTAATGTGTTAGTACAACTTTTTAAACAGTAGAATGAATTACTCAGTTCTCAGACATTGAAATTTTCATTTCAGGTGGCTCTGTGAGGCAAAAGTCTAGTTTGCATCTGAAAAAAGACACAGTATATCCATGCTGTGTTCTCTAGCAGATGGGTCAAACTCAGAAGAATGCTTTTTAAAACACAATGAAATTTTTTAAGCTGCTTCAATGGAATTGTCTCTCTTACTTCTATTAGAGAGCAACCTTGGTCATTATCTTGGCACAGTTATAAACATGGCTTTCTGCGACTTCAGGTCTATGACCAAGCACTACCTCACAGTTCTGTTTTATGAAATTATTTGTTTTTCCATTCCTAATAAAAAAAAGACTTCTTTGTTTTATTGCCCTCTGTATCTTCTGCCCTATATACTAAAGAACACAGAGATACTGCCTTTTATTGATTTTTCTTATCTTCAAGAGCTCAGAAACATAAAATGTTGATTATTTCCTAATGAAAAGATAACTACACAATATATTACCATTTCTAAGTAACATTTTGAGGGATTTCACCCAAATGCAACAGAAGACAGTAAACACAAAGAAACAGAAACTATTAATGTCGTTGTGCCATTTTTGGTCCAGTGGCATAATTTATTGTTTACACATTTTATATATATTAATTTTTTTAAAATCTAAAAACAAAATTAAAATTACAATTTTTTCTGGTAATGTTTTGATTCACCTTCACTGAAGTTATCAGATATTTTTTCAGCAGAGATTTTTGGTTGATTCTGTTTTACCCTGCAAACTCACCAGTTTATTTTTCTTACGGTATTTGAATCCAGAGTACTGCATTTGTGATTCCACATGTGGGATAAAACCACATCTTTTGACAGTAAAGTGTGCAGGACAGACCTGCAACACATAAATGTATGTTCAGCTTTACTCTTATAAGCAGTCATGTATCATTTCTTGTTTTTGCTTTGGTTTACTTGCATGAGTAAATCTACTCATTCATTTAAGCATTCACAGAACTGAGTACAAGGAATGCATAGTTTACTTCATATAGTTAAATATATATGTGGCAATTTCACAGGTCATTGCAGTATATATATTTCTGCAATGGTCCATAGAGTTTACAGTCCCTTTGAAAATTAATGCCAGGATCTTGTGAGCACTTTACTGGTGTCTGTAATCATACTCATGTGAGTACTGTTAGGCAGTTCTCAAGAGTAAAGTCACTGAAACACATAAGCATTTGCAGGTTCAGGACCTAAAATTGTTAATACCATACAAGTCCTGTACAAATGCTGTGTTAAGGCGCCATCCTGAAAACACTTACTCCTGAGTATGCAGCAGCTGTGCTTGTTTCTGGGGCTAACCCCTTTGAAATGAAGAGCAGTAAGCAGTAAAGTCACTACTAAATATTTAAACGACTGTACTCTGAAATGTGTTCCCTCATCCTTTCAGACAGGGAGACAAGGGGAAGGTTAGAGTTCGAAGAACTTAGTCTCTCATGTTTCCTCAGTGATGGAAAGCAGTCTGAAGCCACAGATTATCCTGAACAAATGTTCTAGTGGTGTCCAAATCTAGCTCTAACAAACGAAGAGTTGGAAACTATTAAAAAAGCAACCTCTCCCAAGCCCTCATCTTTTTGAGGAAATAATCCTCTGACAGACCTAAGTTTCAAAGTACTCATAAACTGCTGATAATGACCAGTTTCTTAGGGATTATTAATTAAGAAAAACATTTTTACAGAAGCGTCACATAAAACCCCAAGACTCAGATGGGTAAGGCACATAAAGTTTGTGCTTGGGAAAGGGTAATGAAAATCCATTAGTTTTATGATCGTCCTTGCCTGCCACAGTAACCTAAGTCAGCCTACAAGCAAAGCTATGTTTGCAGCACGGTGGTGCCCGTGGTGCCCTGGGCAGCCCTGCCTCTCCTGAGCACCCACAGCCGCCCCTCTCCACTTTCCCTGGAGCTCAGCAGCCACGTCTCCTACCACAATTTGTCACCCCTGTCCGAGGATGCTGCCTCAGCGCCATGGCTGTGAGAATAACAGTGCCTGGTGGCACATAGTGTTGGACCTAGAGGAATACTTCTGTTTTACACGCTTTACCAAAGCAGACATTTCTGTTTATTTGCCCTGTTTGGTTCTCATTGTGAGCTTTATCTTGGCTCAGAGATCAAATGCAAGCCTGCAGAGCTAGTGAGTGCAGACCAGAATTAAAACAAGATGCCCGCACAGCATTTGCCCGTGACACAGTTCACCTTACTAAATATTTTATCAAGATATGGATTAAGAAACTGAAAACATGAGTGCTTCTTTCTGTGTTTTATAGCATCCAGTTTTGTGACTTCTTGGTTTTTTATGTGCATGAGTTTATAAAAAGCTTAAACACATCCATAGCAGCTGCACCAGGGCTGCAAGTATAGGCTCCTGAAATACTAAAATTCTAAAATTATGTGCTGGCCAGTAGCAGGCTTCATGTTGCACAGGACCAGACAGAGAGATACTGCATTTTTATCCACAATACAAGAGAGAAATTCTGTGTAGAAACAATATTATTACTTGGTCAAAGTACTTAAACTCAGAATTATGCTGTCTTTCAGTTTTGAAATGGAATGTTTTTTAAAAAATTAGATCTATAGATTTTTTTAAAATATGTTTTTATATACACAAACATATATGTACATATTTCTAACGCATTCTAAATATTTTGGAATTGAGAAAACAGTACTCTGTCTTGTAAGAAAAATATGGTAACAATGTTTTTAATGTATCATTATTAAGAAAATTAACACTGCTCCACTTCTAGGAACATTCTTCTTTATGAGAAGAAGCAGCGTCTCAAGTTCACCAGAAGTGTAAATCTGAATCCCTGTGACATCTTCGTGACTCATGTAGATTTATTTCATGTTCTCCATAGTTGATTTTTGGGGAAATTTTTAGGTCTGTGTTTTGGATTACTGAACAATACAGTGTTGGTTCTCATTTTAAAATAGTTAAGAGTTCAATTTTGCTATCCTGTGAGTGAAAATTACACTACTAAAGCAATACCTACAAAAAGCTTTGAATTTTCAGCAAAGGCACAGAAACATGCACTAAGTGGGGAAGGCTCTGCATCCATATGCAATTTCATGACTGTGCCATTACTGGCTATAATTTATTTGCATATGGATTTATTTTTCCCATAGAACCTATCTTTAGCTTCTCTTTGTATTTTGGGATGTTACTTCGTACTTTGTCAAAATTTTTCCTTTCCTTCATTTGGGACTGAGGCAAACAGAAATAGGTCTACAACTGTGGGATATCTTTAAAGAATGAATTCTTTAAAAATGGTGGTTTTCCAAATGGATAGGAGATGGTACTAAATATTAAAAGACTGTCCCTGGCACATTTCAGGTAAAATTAAAGGCTTTAATTTATATAGTCTATTATTTCTTGAAAGGTAAAATTTCTAAACACGCCCCTTTTATAGTCTCACACATTTAACACAAACAATTTTGCTGTCTGCTTAAGCTTCCTAATATATAGGCACAGATGACCAGGATTTTTGCTTCAAAGCACCAGGTACCACTGTTCATCTTCCTCTGAAAGATACTACACTACTGTTTCAGATCATAGCAACCATAACTTCAACGTGGGAGTTCTGAAGCTTGCTACAAAACCCAAGCAGAGGGCCACGGCAATGGAAGCCTACGAGTACCACCATTAAGGAAGGCATTTGATCGTGCCATATGTGAACACAGTTCCTTTCATAGATGGAGTAGCGCTGGTTTTGTTCTGATTTGGTTTGTTCAGCACCTAAATGTAATGGACATAGTGCTCCTGCTGAGAGCTGAGCTTAGTGTTTCCATAGGAATGTACCAGATAACGTAAGGTTCCTCCCAGTTTTCATTTCCAAGCGCATGTGCCCACAACAAATAGAACATCAGAAATACCAGCTGCTGCACTCCACAGAGGTGATCAGAAAGCAGGAGTGAGAGGGTGCCCAGACTGACACAGCTGTGCAGTCTGCTGTACTAGAGGCACATTATTACATCAATACAGCAATGTTTAAGGATAATATTCGTCATGGCACAGCCAACATCACAACGTGCAGCCCCCCCCAAAGGGTCCATCTCAACAAGTCCCATGGCTCTGGCTTCCATAGGCCCTCCTGCTGACTGGCACAGCAAAAGCATTTCAGGTACAGAGACAATCCCTTCTACAGGCTCCTCCAGGAAGCCTTTCTGTCTATTACCTCCTACCAGGGAAATCGGGAGCCATACAGGGATCCTCTCTGGACTTTTAAATCTCTCCCTTACTTAGAGTTTCATAACATAAAATGTGCCATATAATTTGCACTCTTGTGAAGGAAAGTTGCTGCTTTTTTTCATCTTTTTTTTTTTCCTCTCTCATAAGCCAATAAAAAAACAGAGAGATGCATGATTCCATTTAATTCCATCCAGTTAAAACTGTGGAAAAAATCACTTGGTTCTCTGCAACACCCCAGGGACCACTGCTGTATCAGACTGTGTTGTGCATGGGTTCCCCTTGGCTGCCATGCCTGCACCCCTGGAAGCAGATGTCCTGTTAAATTGCTTGGACTTCACGCACAGCAGCTTGGCGAGCAGCCGAGTATGATATATTGGTATTATTAGCTAACTGCTACACTTTAAATAATAAGCAGGCATAAAGCAACAAGGATTTAAAGCACTAGTAAAAAGTGACTTAAAGAAGGATTTGCACATTCAGCAGCAGACCATTTTTACAATTATCGGTCCAAAAACTGCATGTTCCTTCTCTATAAACCTTGTTTACAGTCCAGGACCATCAAGTAACAATGTTACTGATGGTAAAGTGTAGCAACTCTAATTAAAACTACTTTCTTTCTCAAATGCTGTAGTCCTTCAGTCAAATATCTATGTATAAAAAACAGGTTAAACTTCAATAGTTTTATTGTCTGCTTAAAAAATCTTCATTGAGAACAGAAAACAGCTTTTTTTTATAGTGTGTGTGCTTGAAGAGACTGAACATGAACAATCCTCCAAGGAAGAACTTCATTAAAATGCATCTAATAGCAACTTTTTAAAAATTATTATTATTTAAATCAAGAGAGGTGAATAAGAACATCTTGCTTAAAGACTGGGGGGAGGGAGAGAACTCACTTTGTATTTATATCTTACTCGTATGCTTTTTCATCATGCTCCCTGCTTCTTTCTACTTCTGAAGTAAGCCACTTTTTGCTGACAAGTCAAAACATTTCTGTTCAAAGCTCAGTTGTGGGTCTTAGAGAAGATTTTGCATCTGAACAGCAGTTCATTCCACTCCATTTTATAAAGGGAGTATCCCACACTTCAGAGCCTATGAGTCATTGTGCCATTGCAGCTGTGACTCTGAGACTAGATTATTATTTTTTACCGTATATGCAAAAACTTTGTTTCTTAGGACCATGTGCTAGTCTTTATTTATTGGTATGATCTAAGTATTTCCAGAAAATCCCATCTGCTCCTCAGGGGTTTGGAGAGAGGGCTCTTTCTCATATATGTTCCTTCTTCCCTCTTAGCACACACTCTGCTAAACCTCCCGACTCTTAGGAATGGCAGAGGGAGAAATGTTTGCTAGATAAAATGAATCTTGATACTTTTCATGCCAGAACAAATTTCCCTCTTCTAGGGTCAGCATCCCTGTTCAGCATTTTAGGTCCATTTCTAAACTCTTAACACTTTGTTAGCACTAAGCCCAGAATGAAACTGATAATGAGATGTGCTGTTTCAATTATAAATGAAACTATTTCCAACAAGAGACAACAGAAGGACATGAGAATCTTCCTAGCACAGACTAAGCCCTTCATTTTAAGGCTTCCCATGTGATTCTCAGAGCTTCAGTTCATACCATACCAGAAGTAACTTCATCTTTCAAATAAAGGATGGAATATTTCACATAAAACATGAAAAAAAAAAGAAGAAAAAAATAAAACCAAGAAACAAAAACCAAACAAAATACCTAAAGAGAGACACACATCCAAATACTTGAAATCAGTGGCACATCCTTGGCCAGTCCCAAAATAATTGCCAGTTAGGCTTTATATTGCTTTTCAGTTTTCTTGGGGGTATATTTGGAGAGTTTTTGTGTTTGTTTGGGAAGCTTTTTTTGCGTTTTTGATTTATTTTTTTTTTTTAAAGACACAACTAGATTATTCTACATCTTGGCCAGCTAAAAGGGCCATTTATTTCCACAGTTACGGCAAACACAGGTGCTAGTCCTCTCCTTTGCAAAGAGGAATTCTAGAAGTCATTTTTAATCAATTTGCCACAAAGTTTCCAAAAAATTTTCAAATGTTGAATTGTGGCTTTAATCTAAAGTTGGTCTTTGAAATCAAAATTGAAAGTTAAGTCACTGAAGAATTTACAAGAAAGAAACAGAGAAAATAAAAATACTAACATCCAGTAAAATGAAATGTAATTAGCTATACACAGGTACATCATCTCAGACAAATGAACAACACCAAAGATAGAAACAACAACAGAATTAAAAATCAACACCTTCCTTATTCTTATATTATTCCAAAATATTACTGGACTTTTTTTTTCCAGGGAAACAAACAAAAAAAGTCAATAAAATACATCAGCAATCAGAAAAATTGCAATATAATTTACTGTTTATTGTAATTTAAATTATTGTCTATTGTAATGGACAACTGGATTGCAATATAAATTAATATAAGTTATGGCTTAATTTATATTAAATATATTAATGAGAACAAAAAGTATTTAGGATACGGCCAACTACTGTAACAATTTCTTCTAAATACCAGATTTTTTAGAATATTATTAAAAATAATCATATGTCCTGATTTTATTATTCCATTTATCCACTTAATTTTTTATAAAACTCAGATTAATTTTTGTGGAGTTTTTCTTTGAAGAAAAAGAAATTTTTTTTGAGGAAAAGGAAATTCTTTGAGAAGAGGAAATTATTCTCCACTACAGACTATCATATACCAAATATTACAGTAATATTAGTTTTGCAATTCTCATTTCAGAAGACTCAGCTAAGAAGGAGCCAAGAGTTACAGAACTATTTGTCGCCATATGACAGAGCCTGATTCCTTGCACTAGCATTAAAACTCAGCCTCTGCTGTAAGTTTATGCACCAATGTAAATCCCACAGATGTAGGAGATGCACAGCCCCTTTTCTGGACCTGGGAGCGTTGCACCCTGCAGGTCAGCCGGGTGGGCACACGATTCTCTGTGCCACTCAAACCCCGCGTGATGGCAGCTGGAGCTGAAGGGCCTGGGCAAAGCTGCCACGCAGGGCAGCTCCAGCACAGCCAGGGGTCTGGGAACAGCAGGAAAGGCAAGACAGGGACGTGTGCACACGGACCCACCAGTTATATTATTCTGTACTCCAAATCATTTAATGCAAAGGCACTGTATAGAGCCAAGTTACATCAAGAAGAACTAGAGAGTTTGAGTGTTCTTTATTAACACAGATCCAAAGTTATTTTTAACTGTGAGAAACCCCCAATACAAATAAATCGTGTATTAATTTTTTTTAAATATTCTTTCCACAAACTGAAACACTTTCTTTCTATTTGATGCAATAATTTAAGCATTTTTGCTATGTAATATCAAATGTTCTTGTACTAATATGCTGAAATTAAAGTAATTTAAATACTACAACACTGGCATATACCAAAGGAAAGGCTGATGTGGTAGCACAACTTCAACTTTTACTGCTCAAATATGAAAAGAATCAGCATCGTAAGCATATCAGCCAGCTGTTCCTTAATCACATCCACTTGACCACTCGTCCCACCAGTTTAGTCCCACCAGTGGCCCACTCAAGCTATAAAAGTGCAGAACTTAGAAATTAAGAAGCCCGTCAAAAGGTATATTTCCAAATGAAAAGGCTTAAGATGAGCCTTCTGAATCAATATTTAACTATCTAAAATAAAAGCGCCTACATTTCCAGTACGTTATTTGCAGAAGGGCTGAACACTGCTGAGCCCCTTCTCTGAGACACACAGTTCAGCACCTTTGAAAGAAACAGGATGAACTTAATTAGGTCTGAGAGGTGAATTTAAAACCCTAAGATTTAAAATTATGAAAACATGTCATTTCCATACAATATACCTAGAAATGAGGGAGGGGGAGGTGGGAAGGAGTGGTGCAGAGAGGATGACAAAGGAAAGGAAAAAACCGCTCCAAGTCCCAGTTGAATAATTTAGAGAAATTACATGCATTTTATACAACAACACACTATTTGGAATCTATCTTTTTGTTAGAAATAAATTATTTCATTTACCAATTTCCTGTCTCTAAACTGAATTTTCATCTGACGTTATTGCATTGCATTTTATAAATATGTGAAAAGAAAAAAATTATGTACTGCTGAATCTACTTAAAAAAAAACCTGAAAATCATGTTCCCATTTTCTAATCTTTGTTTTCTTAAGTCTTATAATGTGTCTTTGCAGAACTAAGTGAGATATAAAACTAGGGATTAATGTTGTTACACTTGGAAATACTGTTGTAATAAAACGAAGACGTATATTCTTCCCTCCAGGTAAATATGAATAGTTTTCACTCTCTTTAGCAGAGCATGTTGCTTCTAATTGCACAGATAACATGTCTGGCTTGTAGTCTATATCCAAGAGAACGATTTCACTTGACCTTCAAAAAGATAATGTTCAAAGGATAACATCAGAATTAATTTCTAATAGTGTTGGTTATTCTTCTCAAAGGCAGAGATGTAAAAAAAATTTCTTTTTTTAGCTATAATTTTATTCACTTTCAGGTTATTCTTCATAAAAAGAAAACTGATAAAATACCCTGTTTCCTTTTTTTTTCCTCCTTAATCTCTCCTCCCACGTCTCATTTTTCCTTTGTTCTCTATTTTCCTCATATTCACCCTTCCAAAGTCTAAGAAAAGGCTGTCTCCAGTCAAATATTCTCAGCACAGTCACTACACATCACAGATGTACTACTTAATTTACAAAATTTTTATGAATGCTTCCTTTCCTAAGTGAATGTACAAAAAATACTTTTCTAGCTTCTAAGAAAAATTAGAAAATTGTCTTCATTGACAGAATTAGCTCTCAGGTTCTGAAATAATAGACTAATAATCCTTTAAAAGTGCAGCTTTTTTTGCCTTTGTTCTTTTCTTCCCCCTCCCTCCAAACATATGTATTGTAAAAGCAGTTCATATCACAAATGTCTGACCTTAATAAAAACCCTCCCAAGTCTGTCATATTTTTCTTAGTAGAAGCTTTCATTTACACAATATGCAAAAGTGAATTTGACTTTTATTTAAAGAATTTAAAGTACTACTTTTTTATTTATATTTCAATCAACTCCTATCTGGATAAGAAGAAAATTTTTTGACCAAGTAAGGTATAATCCTGCCCACACACGCACACATAGAGTTAATTTGTGAAGATCTTCTTTTTTCTGGTATAAATTAATCATTTCGTGACCTACACATAAAAAAATGTCAATAAAAAAATGTCTTTAATAATACCAATTTCTAAAATCACAACCACAAAGAATCAAAGAATGCTGGATATGTACAAGTACATAGCATTTATAAATCAACAAAAAACAAACATGTTAATTGTAACTTCCTCTATCACCAAAATCAGTCTCACTTACCTATCTATTTACTGTAAACACCCAAGAAGTACCAGCAGGAAAACAATAGTCCAACAAATAAAACATAGGAAGGAAGGGCCACTTCTAATTTTAAAATAAGCTAAACAATATGAAGCAGTTCCAAAGAGGTGCCAAGCAACTAGTAGTTGGAGACAATATGAAGGCTACTTTCAAATTCAAAATACAATGTTGGAGAAGCAGAAACAGCTTGCACTCACAATCAGACTCACCAAGTTTCTTACTTAGTAAGAATTTCTAGGAGATAGATATGAAAGTGTCTTAAGAACAGAACAAAGTAAATACCATACGATTTAAATAAGAAACATATCTCAAAGCCTATCTTTAATAAACATTTATTATGTGCTTAGAAAGTGTTTACATATAAACTTTGATGTATACTCTCTCTATATCTCTGCATCAGTACATTAAAATTAACTGTTGACTTTGAGAACAGAAGCATTTCATTGATATGAATTACCTTACTCTGTACAACATGAAAGCATAGATTGAAACTAGCTTTCATAACTAAATTGGTTTTTTGAAACTCAAAAACATGTATTTTTCCATGTAATTATAGTTGAACATTCTGTTAAAAGAACATTATGTTTGTAAGGTCACTGGTTTTGTGCTGTTGCATTTTTTCCATTAAATTCACTAGATTTTCCGTATTTCATATTCTTTACAGCTAAAGTCTTAGAAGCTTTATCACTTTTTTGGCTACTGGAACCCCAAATATGTACAATATTTTAATTACTAAGTGACTACATTTTATGCTGAAAAACAACAAAAAAATAGTTACAAACATTTTATAAAAAAATAGAACTGTAAATCAAGTACATTTTTCACAACTAGTGTAGGACTCAAAAATATTTTTCAGCACTTCATTTCTACTGAATAAACATTTTGTAAGTGCTTCAAATTTCTATTCAAAATTCTGCAAGAGGATTTTGAAAGGTTCTATTTTATTTGCTTTATTTAATACAAATATTGTCAAAAGTGAGCAGGAAAGAAAGACAAGCTTCCACTGCTGGACCTTAACAGCTTTCATATCTCTGAAGTTACATGTAATAGAGTCAGATTCTGAAAATCTTACTACAAAGCTTGCCACTCTCTTAACTTCACAAGTTTCTTGTCTTCCTCTCCTTGACCTCCAATGTGGCTATTAACACTTTATGTTATTCCTCACCTGCCAAGCTTCTTCCTTACTGTTTTTTATTCAGCTTCAAGGCTTGCAAAATTATTCCCTCTTCTATGTTTTTGACCTGCTTGTAGGTGGCACCCCAAAATGTTTCTTCCTACGTATCAATGGAGCAGTCAATATTCAACAACGCACATTATTTTGGGGAAAGCTTATGTATCTGCTCGACCAGAGATGTGATCTTGATGTAACTCTTTTGAGATTAGGGGAACCCATGGAAAAAAAAAAAAAAAAAAAGCAACCCAAACAAACAAACCACAAAAAACCAACAAACCAAAAAACAGATAAATCAAACGAACTGGCCAACACACCCCATATTATTCCACCCCTCCCCAAATATCTGGACATCTTTGGACTCATTTTGATTTTCAGAAAAGTTTTCTCATTTGCTTTGCTGGTTTGTCTGACCAACTTGTGAGCTGCATTTCTCACATTAAGAACAGGAAACACAAAGACTTGGCTTCATTCTCTTCAGGTCAGAAATCATCCATCACAACTTCCAATTATCCAGTTAAAATAGATACTCATTTCAAGGAGTATTTTGCATTCAGTTTGTTTGCTATATACAGGAAATGTGCTACTGAGTCATGGATACAGTGAATATATATAATAAGAATCCCATACATATTACAGTGCATAAGCAGTTTGAATTCCTTTTGGATCTCTACTGAAAGACAATGAAACGATGTAGAGCAAAGTTATCTGCATGGTGCTGTATTCCAACATAAACATTTCCAACTGTAATATTTGAAAGGTCCCACCAATCTGCAGCCAATTACATTCATGAGCTATAAAATCATTTAATACTCACATTTAAGAGTAAAATCATTAAATCCAGAGCTGCCAGTGTTCCTGTTCAACAGACTGGGTGGTCACCTTTCAGAGACTTCACACCCTGGCTCCAGCATGTGGTTCTGCATGATATGAGATAGGGTTGGTAATTTTTTACAGTTTTTGTTAAGTCACAGTAGAGTTAGATATAGAAGTCACTATTTGGATATTAGAGTACTGGGTTCTTTTTCTCTTTTTTTTTTCCTTTTTTTCCCCTTTTTAACAAGGCACCTGGCAATTTGTGCCGTAGATAAAGGTATTTTTCATAAGTGATGATTATTAAAAATAATAATTTTAATAAATTAAAGAAGATATTATTTCAATTGTTCTTTATTTCTTTAAAACCCTTTTTTTTTTGTACAAATGGAAGTCCAAAACAGCCTGTGAAGCTTCACACAAACAATTCCATAATTTAACTCTAACCTATTTAACTTCTCCATGAAATCTTGTGGCACATCTGTTTACCACAAGGGAATGTCCAAAGGTGTTGAAAAACATTATCACAATACAGAGGAAGGCCAGCCTTCGAGTAAGAAGATGTGTAACTCCCTGCCTTCTCCTTTAGACAGACTGATACAGGCATGTATTATTGGCTGGACCAGGCAGGAGGAAGTAGTGGAAGCAGCAGGAAAGAAATGCAGCTTTGCAAACAGTTTTGTGAACAGATTTGTTCACAGAAAGGGTTGTTGTCCCTTGTTTCCCTCGTCTTTCTGTCTTTGCTCCCAATCCTCTCATTTCATCCTTTTGAAATGAACGTGGCACTGACTCCAGATATCAATTCAGGTCAACTGCCAAACTTTATCATTGATTTGGTCAGATTATTTTTTTCTACCAGATTAGTGACTTCAAGTGGCTTAAATAAGTATCAAATTTGAGGCAGGAAATGAACAAAAAAAATCGTAAACAAACAAAAAATAAAGGAAAAAACCCAAGAGTATATGACATCATGTAGAAATGGAAGAAGACAAGGACCAGGACTTTCAAAAGCAAAGCAGCGCTTCAACTTGCTCACCATGTGATATGAATCTGAGTCTTGGGCTGCCTAATATCAAGACAAAAGAAGGTACACAGGAAAAAGAATCACAGCAGGCTACTACTGGAGATTCTAGATGCCAAGCATCTCCCAAAATTCCTGTACTTATTTGTGCTCAAGTATGAGATCAAACACCCTTTGTGATGTTTACAAGGTTTGGAACAATAAAGGTTCCTCTTTAACAATGTCCAAACACAAATTCTTTCCTGTGGTGATTCTCAACACCCTGGAGGTTGGCTAGGCTGTCACCACAATCAAACAAGCATGCAGAGACACCCCTAGAACTGTTTTGGCAACATTAATTACATGTCTGCTGGAGGACCTAAAGCCTGCAGGAGAAAGCAGATACAAAGTGCCAGCTCAAGTACCCATGCTCCCAGGAACATGCAGATGCCCTCAGGAGAACAAAGAAAGGACTAAAGCATCCCAGGAGATCACATTGCCTCAGTTGAGTTTTCCCCATTGCCACGGATCACCCTTGCTACTGAGCACCCAGGAAGCTGGATGCTTCTCTGGATTGAGCCCTCTGTCGGAAGATGTTGTTACATGAGAGTCGTGACATTCTGGCTCATAACTGTGATAAAGTCCCTGCTCACACTGCCTTCAGTACTAGTTGGTTATAACAGCTCAGGGAAAAAGGTACAGCACAGTTTTAAAATCTGTCCAAAAAAACTCTATTAAATTTCCCAGAGTTCCCACTACTAAACAAATGAAGAGCTTGCACACATTTACATTAATAAAATGAGTAGGTTTTTTCCTTTTTACAATTCCCTCTTTTATTACAAATGGGAGGAAAACAAGGCTTCTATATATGTTTTCCCATCATATAAGTAATACATAAATTAATTACCATCTTCATAAATGTGTCATTTCCACCTGGGAATTTCTGAGACTGAAATAGAGATATCTTCCTTAGAGGCAAGCATAATTAGATCCAAAACTAATTAATACTTTTTTTTTACTAAAAGGTGTCATAGAAATTATTCCAGAGTTTATCATGGAATCCGCTACATTTTCATTCATCTTTACAATTATATTTAAAAATAACAAGACTTACGATTGCTGGTGTACTTGTTTATGCTACACAAAGGCAAACAGGACTAAATTACAGCAAACCCATTTCTGAAAGTTATTTTCTCCCTCTCCCATAAATATAAATGAAAGATAATTAAACTGAACTAATCAATGATGAACTCTAACTATTCTCATGAAACACTGAAAAATTTATCAAGGAAACAAGACAGAAGGAAACATCTCCTAAGAAACAGTTGCAGGGATACATCTGCCCATGCCTTGCTTTTTAAACTGCACAAGGGATGAAAACAAGCGCTTTGGCAAGAAGAAGGGAATTGCTTACAGTGTGCATTCTGCCATCTATTTTTGCCCAGTGAGGGCAGGACGCCCAGCCCTGCAGGACTCAGGTCATGTCATCTCCCGGATGCTTCTTAGGGCACGACTTATCACAATAGAGTCTGCTGCTCCTATTAAAAACAGCTTTCAACACGAGAGTCCCAACAGCAATTCAAAGACTTGTTCCCACTTTGCTTCTCTCCTTAAAACTCCTACCCAGGTGGTACTGTACCTAACATCTGCAGTCCTACAGCCCAGATCCCCTAAGCCTTGCAAATCCACAACAGGTGGAAACAAGGTTTTCAAGACAATTCTTCTTCCCAACACTGCATCTCTAAATACTACAGAGCATCAATAAAACCTACTTACAACCAAAAGTGATTCATAAAAGCTCTGGATCAAAACAGAGCAGGAATGTGATGCACACTTCAGTGCTTTACCTCAAGACCCAGCAGCAGCTGCTGAGACCTTTGCAAGCTCTGAGCAATTGACATTGTTCTGCATCCTCTAACCAAACAGATTACCTGATTTACACTAGGCTGCTTATGGAAAGCATGCTTTACATTAGACAATTCCAAAATCAAGGCCTAAATTTTGATAGTCAGCACAAAGAGAACAAGCACTCTCCCTCCCTCCCTTATAGAGCAGGGAAAGAATGGGAAGGTGAGACAGAAATGGTTGGAATAGGAGCCAAGTTCACAGCCTCCTCTTGCCTCCAGAAGGCATGTGATAACCTCTGAACCTGAAATAACTCTGGGAGAAATGGAAGCTCCTGGAAATCAGGCACAATTCCAAGCAAGTATGTCTTGCACACCTGGGGACAAGGAAGACAGTCTTCAAGAAACTGCTAAGAATTTACATGCTATTGTAGTGTTAAGGGCAGCAGTTATTATCCATTTAAAATGCAAAATCCTTCAGGATTTAAATAAATTTCAGAAAATATCCAATTAGGACAATGACCTGTGTAAACAGCCATTTAAATATCCTTATTTACATTACTTAAAATATTCTTTATTAGCAAGAACATCACATTGCCTAGTTAAGGAAAAGCATCTGAGCCATGATGATTGTAGACACTGACAGTGAAATGCAATAGCTATAGCAATTACCATGGTACTGGATTTTCTTTTCTAAATTCAAATGAAAGCAAAAAAATCTTAAAGGTAAAAATTATTTCGTTAAACGTCATCTGCATTTATCAGATATACTTTGTCAAAATATTTACTGGGTAGTTTGAAATTTAAGATATTTTGCTTTAAATCTCTAAGCTTTTGTTCAAAACCTCTATCACATACTTAAATGAAAGAAATGCAAAAGCTCAGTGAGGTTTCACAATAAGAACCAAGAACCATTACTAAGGAATGAGCAAGTATGACCACCAACATTAAAATACAGGCTACATGTTTCAATAACAACCACCCAGAATTTGCATTGTTGTCATGAACATAACCCCAGTCACCACTTGGGCAATGCTGCACTGGAGGTGAGACTGTATATCTGCAAATTTTGCATCAGGGGGAAGAGATTCCTAGGCATAAGCACTGACCACAGCTGCATTGGTGTACTACATAAGCACTAACCATAACTACATGGATGGTACCCCCACCATACCATTGTCTGATGCTCCCTTAGTTGAAAATTCTTCTCTAAAAATGAATCACTAATATAATTGCTTTAGCCTTGCTACTCCTTTTTTGTTCCTCATGGATAGATTGCTTGTGATTTGCAATTGCTATATAATTTTTTGTCAAAACAAAACCCACTTTAAAACCAGGACAGAGAGTTAAAAACTAGCAGCAAATTCTAAAATAAAGCATCATTCCATATTTAAATTTACCATTACACTATCCAGCTCGTCTTTTACCTTGAGCACTTCCCAGAATAGACATCCTGACATTCTAGTCTCACCCAGAATATAATAAATACTATCTGTCATGAGGATATAAGTCTCAAAGCCACATTACTCAGTCAGTTTCCAAATTATATCAGTTTCAGGATAGATCCATCTTTCTTGGAAAGTTCTGTTATTCAAAGCCCAAGCTACCACTTCCACTGATATCTTGCCATCAAAACGAATGATGCAATTATTACATTTAATTATGTATTTATTAATTATTACATGTAACTATTAATTATTACATTGGATGCAATATGTTTGACAGTAGCATGAAGCAAATTTTCTTCTAAAGCACTTGTTAAATTATGTTTCACTGAACGGGAAGAAAAATTGTTTCCAGTGAGCATTTTATTCAATAAAGAATATCGCTTAAATGTTATTTTCCTCAATGTGATACCAGACAAAAATCTGTAACCAGCTGTAATTATCACATTTATTCTCCATTTTTGCTTCATTTTAGCCACCTGATCAAAAACATTTTCTGTTTACTTTCTATTTCCACTTCCTACCTGCATGACCAGGTCTGTGGTTGTGAAAGTTGCTTCTAGACATAAGAATCATTGAAACTGTGAATATCCAGAGGTACAACTTGTCAGGGGAAAAGTAAACACTTTACAAAAATCCACAACCATTACTATACCTGAATATCTTATTGATCATCTGTGATTTTTATAATATTTTTTGCTATAAATAACTTCTAAAACAAAATTTCATTCAGAAACATTTTTAATAAGTCATATACTTTTTATAAAAAATAAACAAGGTAGGGGGATTGAAAAAATCAAATTTAATTAATTTTGGTTCATTTAATCACTTCTAATATGATGTTGATGCTGCATTAATTCTTCTCTTGGTATGACTTTGTATTTTATTGTTCCCCCCTAAGGGTTTTTTCTAACATATATCTGTCAATTTAGTTTCAATTGCAATTTAAATAAAAGTCATTACAAAAACAGAGGTTATAAGCTGATAAAAAAAAGTTAATAGTAGAACTAAAACAACTTAAATGAATAATTTAGGCTGAATTAATATAATTTAAGAAAAATATTTGTTTAGAAACTAAGCAAAGAAAGCAACAGGAAAAAAATTATGATGTAAGTTGTAGCAAATATCTACTGTGAGCAGCTTCTTAGAACAGCCAGTCAAGTAATGTAAAAACTGGATATTGTCAAAAAAGAATAAGTATTTAGGCTTGACACAAAAAAGGGCAGGTGAGGTACATTTGGTTTGTTTTGAGTTTTTTCCCCATCTATTTATATCTGCCAAGAGAGACTTCTTAACACTTGAAATTGTCTGCAATTAAACACGACATAAAACCGGATTTTATTACTAGTCCGTGGAAAGAAGCCGAAATTCCCAGAGAGGCTGTAAGTTTTCAACAGCC
Organism: Thryothorus ludovicianus; assembly: GCA_013397245.1. Taxonomy (NCBI): domain Eukaryota; kingdom Metazoa; phylum Chordata; class Aves; order Passeriformes; family Certhiidae; genus Thryothorus; species Thryothorus ludovicianus. Next base: position 538,096 of record VZTB01017316.1, on the reverse strand, counting down.
TCATTTGAGAGCAGATTTCTCCGGCAGATTGGGCAAGAGCTGCCAAAACTCCGAAGGAAAAGCATTTTGTTTATATCAGCCCCCACTCAGCACGTGGAAAACACAGCTGCAGAGTTCGTTCTCCTGGCCTCCATTTTCACACCCTTGTGGACAAAACCAGCCAATTTAAATTTGTGGAGTCACCACTGTGACACACAGCAGCTTGATGAAGCAGTTACAACAGATCTGTGACTTGCAGGGGAAAAAGGCTGGGCCTCTAGCAAGGGGAGACAGGAGACTCAGGAGCTGGCCAGTCCTCTGAAAGCCTCATTTCATAAAAACACCATGCAAAATCCAGCTTTTCAGTACCACCCCAAAAAACTTAAAAACTTAATATACATGTGCATTTGATAAATTAGGCTAATCTTGGAAAAAAGCTCAAACCTGTCACTCCTGTGGCTGGCTCCGCTACACCCTCTGCATGAGGACCACTCTACAGTGGCAGTTCTATTCTCCATGGAAACAATTCCATGGAAGCAATTCCCCATCATGTGTTTGAAGCATGGCAGGGGGATCTGTGGCAATTGTGGCTGTGGTAGAGAAGAGGAGCTGCCAGAGGAGAAGGCCTTGGTGGCCTGGCTGGGCCACCATGTGTTTGACTTCAGGCATCAAATCCCAACGAGGAGCATATTCAGCCCACGGCTCCCTCCAAGGGCAGCCACTGGGCTGAGGCACTGGGGGATACAAGGGCTTGGCATCTGCCAGTGCCTGACAAAAATCAAGACACCCTCAAGTCATTTCCCTAGCTCTCTCTGAACAGCAAAACTTTACAACATGGCAGCAGAGATTCCCCCTCTCTGCTGGAGGGAGAATACTTCAATACTCAGCACCTATTAAAGTCACAGTATCCCACCAGAGAAATATTTTAAAAAACAGAAAAAAATCATTTTTAGGAGGTCTGAACTGTTTCATACGTGATGCTACAGTCACTCAGTTTTAAGCAATCTTCCAGCCTGCAGGCCATCACTTCCAGCATTTTTTGGGAGTTTATTTTGAAACCGGTTTGATCTGCTCTGAGCATTTGTTCCATGTCCTCAGTTTTCCATTGCCACTGACCTGCCCTAAAGCCAGCCCTGAATGGAACAGCCATAATTCTGTAATCACTATGAGCGGTTTTACTTGCACCTACCTTACAACTGATACCTCACTGGAAAATGCACACTTGCAACGCCAGCACAGAAAAATTCTCTCATTTCACCTCATCATCCTCCTCTACTTCCCTTAGCAGAAAGAGGGAATGAGGACAGGAAAAACTCTAACATCTGACATGACATTATAGAAAACTTTTCCATTAACTGCAGTAATGGCCATTCTTCCTCACTCAAAATACAAGCACAATTATTTTTGTCAGAAAGGCCATCCTCTCTTCACCTTACCGTCTCTTCAACAGCCCTGATAGCACACATGCACCATCTTTAGCAGCAGAAATCTCATATGGGAACAACAGTGGAGCCAGTAAAGAAACACCGGGGCGAGTTGTGTGCGTGTACCCTGGGCTTATGAGCCTCTGATTACCCACTGGTTATTTCACATGGGCTACTGCTGCTGCACTTTTGGCAGGTGAAATAGGCCACTGCTACACCAAATGCAAGGCTCCTCTGCTCAGTCCAAAGGGCAGGCGTATTGCAGAGCAATCCCTGCCATTGCTGATGGAATTTCTCATAACCTAACTTGAATAACATGAGCTTAATTTAAAAAAACGTCAAAAATGTCTGTTCTCCTCCTATTGCTGAAGAGAATCACCTAAAAGATAAACCTGAAACTCTGGTGTGGTCATCAGCCATTAACATGTGGGGTACAGCATGTCATATGAAGGGACTTGCTTCCAGTATGAGTCCCTGCCGAGCAGTTGCCACAGGAATTCGCACACATCTGAGACCTATTAGAAAAAAAATTCAGTCTGAGTTTATAAACCCTAATAATCTCTGAACTTATTTAATATCTTTAGTAGCAGGCTTTCCTGTATTGCTTTTACCTTTTGGAGGTCAGGTTTTAGCTCTTAGGAGGTCAGAACTGTTCCACACATGAACCTACAGTCACTCACAATTTCATTGCTTCATTTCAATTCTAGATTTACTCCCCTGGCTTTTCCCTAGCAGACATATGAGGCCGTGAGTGTGATGTGCCACAGCTTCTATCCTACTGTCTCAGCACCTGTACATCAGAATGGCATCACCCTTGGTGCTGCTACACATGCCTATTTGTAAGCCTCATGGGTGGCAATAGGATCTTTCTGCTGAAGGTTTTATCCCACATAGAATATCCATTTCTCTTCCAGGGCTCAGTGTGATTTGGTAACTGCTTTCTTTACCAGTAACATTTGGCACTGAGTACAGAGAATTTTTTTTTTTTTTTAAATGAAGCTGGATAATATTTATTCAAGTGTAGGTGTTTGGTTTAACAAGACAATTGCTCAGATCTCCCCAAATGTAAAATATCTTCTCCATGGCTATTAGCTCAAATATCAAACTTTTACAGCACTGGACCTTTAGCAATGCCACTGTCTCTTTTTATCTTGCACAGACATATCAATTTTTCACTTAGTCTCCAAGATGCTTGAGAAACTGAATAATTATTCTATGTTTTAAAGCCTAGGATACCTGGAAGCACCCCAGGCTTTTAGAAAAATATATTTGGTTTTTTTCAGAAGTTTCAGAAGTAAAGCTTTAGTGCATTGTGTACTTTGAATATGGTGTCATTTAATTTATGAAGCTACTATAAAAATCAGTTGCTGCGTATTTAATGACTTTTCAGTGCTATTACCTGAAATCTTCAGCTGTGTAAAATTTTCTTTGGCATTCTGAATGCCATTTTTCATCTCATTATTTTCTTTGTGACACTGTACCATATCAAGCAAATTGTTTTCCTGCTCTTTGGCTTGGTTTTTTTGCTCTTGCATAAAGCTTATAAAGTCTTATTTGGGGATTCCTGGCTACTATATTTGCTTTTTGATTGTGAATCATTGCTTTGATATTATTGTCCAAGTGAAAGATAACAAGTTAATTTTATGGTTACTCATTGTCTACCCATTCTCCAGTCTCAGTGAGGAACTCAATTTCTTGTATCTCATTTCATTTGTCCTACACTAGTTCCATTGCAATGATTTTCTGTCCAAGCTTCTCAGGAGTTGTTTGAAAGTCTCCCACAGAGCCTGCTCTGGTTCTGTTCTTCATTTACTTAAGTTCATTAACTTTACACACCTTAACAAAACTTGATAAAATTAACATACACTTTTTTTTATTCTTCTCCTTTCATATCTTGCATATTTCACCCTCTTTTCCCTCTAAAATAGCACAAATTAATTTAAGGATTTAAGGATCATCACACAGGTTTGTCATAGTGCATGACAGAACAGTCTTTTGAACTGTTTCTTGATTACACTTGAATAAGGTACATCTTTCCATGGCCAGCCTCCTTAATCAATGACTTTGTGTATCCTCAAAAGTTGACTCCTTTTTATCTCATATTCAGGGGAAGAAAAAAAACCAGCCAAACCGGGTAAAAAACCCTTCAACACATCCTCACCTAAGCAAGCACTTTTCATGAAGAGAATTCCACACAGTACTAGCCCTAGCCTTTCTTTCCACCACACATCCAAGACTTGCAGAATATTCACAGGCAAAGAGCCATCAGTCTCCTCTCAAGACCAGCACAGGAAGTTGGGGGCAGAGGGGAGACTGATGCACAGAGGAAATAAATCCCTAGAACACTCTGCCCCTTGTAAGATCATTTAGAGATTTCTTTTTTTGCTTTGAAATTAGCTGTAAGTTTGCTCAGATTTCATCCTTCTTGTCCCAACTGACACCTGATCCCTGGCCACCACCAGTACCAACAACTTGTCTTTTATTTTTAACCTACTTTTTGCCTTCATAGAGCTTTAAAGACCTCTGAAAAGGCAGAGTACTAATGCAGCATTCAAAAAAATCTGTATCTTAATATACAGAAAGTTGAGGGACAGCTCATTATAGGCAAGTTGTTTAATTATAATGTTGACTGACGGTGGGTGTCTTTTGTCTCTAAGGCATTTGGACTAACCTGTTATTTTATACCTCTTCCAGCTGAAATAATCTATTCTAATTGTATTATTGTATTATTTAGATAATAGCTACTCACCACTGTCTATTAGCGACTGAAACTGCATATGTGTTAGACAGAAAACACCTACTGCTAGTCCCTTTTCAAAAGAGAGCAAGAACAGCGTGTTGCCTGAAAGGGAGGAAGGAAGTTTCACAAGCTCTGAATTTCTGCATATGCTCCCATGATGTTCCTCTCTGACCTTCTGAACGAACTCAATGTGGGGAAAATCTGAATCAGGAAAATCTGAATGGCCAAAACAGACACTACAAATAATTTTTGTGGTTTCTCAAGATGTCCCTTCATCTTTCACAATGAAAATAGTGAAAGTGGCAAAATACCACAGCACAGAAAGACCGTGCAGTAGGTGGTACACATAGCACATGTGTAACAGAACAGTGCCTCATAAAAGAGAGAGGAGTTCTTCCAAGTCCTAGAGCTTAATACACACTATTGATAGCAACACAAGGTGAATATCTATAAAACAAGTTATTACTTCTGGGCTTAGGAATACAGTGCCACTTGGTTTCTACAAGGCTTTTTACTTGCTTTTGAGGCATAGCACCACTTACTTTGAGAAGGGAAATCCTTAAGGACCAAGAGAGGGTGATTAGATAAAGGAAACTCATCAGTTTACAATCACTTATTCCTCTGGCATTTTCTCCTTCAGGCCACAACATTCTTTAGCAGCATTCCTTCCCTCACCTTCACCTTGTCCCCAGACAACTAATTTTTTATCTTGAGCCTTAAAACAGTCAGATTCCATGTGTTTCTTCCCCAAAACCCAGACTCTGCTAGAAGTATCATTAGTAGGCCTGCTTTCTCAGGGAAGAATTTTCCACAGAATAACTTCCCATCTTACCTCAGCATTAGAAGACACCTGTAGCACATAACTTAGGAACAAAGAGAAAAGTCAAGTGGTGTGACTGCCGTCCAGCTTCTTTACACCACTAACACATTTCAAGTGAAAAAAAGCAACCCATTCATCCTTAACCATGGGTCTCCAAAGGAACTGATTTCCTACGCAAGCAAAGGCAAAATTCAGTCTCTAAATTCCCAATTAACCAAAAATTCAGGAGATTTTACCTGGTTTTTGTATTGATTTGTCTCATGTGACTTTGTTCACTCACAATTGATATGAGGACTAAATATGAATTTCAACTGAGGAAAGCCTTGGTACAAAGCTTTGCACTCTCAGGGCAAAGTAATCAGTCTTTGACCACCTGCATAAGATGCAGTGTTCTTGCCTTAGTTCAAAATGCTTTTTCAAGACTCCTTCTCAACAAAAGCTATAAAGTTATATTTTTTCATAAACTATAAACAAGTAGCTCTCTAAATTGCAGTAATTTACTAGATTTGGCAATGCAAGTAAGAACGCAGCTTCAACCACAGGGAGTTTAGGCATAATAAATATTTCCTGATCACTTCTATTTCATATGTTAGCTTTTGGCTAAAAGACCCTCACTCAACACAAAAGCATATGCACTGTCACAAAGCATTCAAATACAATTTGCAGTAACTGATTTTATATTCTCCTGTAATACATTTTTAGAATGTGAAAGATCATAAAGTAGGATGAGTTTGCTATCTTCCACATAAACTTCAATAATCAATTATTGCCTGACTCATTTCTGTGAAGGAGTCCTTGCCACAAGGGAGGGCACAGTAGTCTTGCTTTGTGTCTTGGTTTTCTAATAACCATGTGGAGAGAAGATGCAACACCACTTTTCCTCACTATCAGAGCAGGACTTACAAAGTTGTCAAAACTTAAAACGGAGCCCCTTAAAGGTTTGCCTCACTTGCCATCCAAAATGTGCTTATGTCCAGGTCTTCGCCAGCTAGCTAGTTCTTCAACACCAGGGAGATCTTCTTGACATGCTCCAAAACATTCTCCTAATTCATCTCAAGAGAAGCTCTTCCCATATCCCTTCCTGGCTCCAGCAAACCAAGTCTCAAGACCCTGCTACAGGGTCTTGTGTGCATCCTGGATCTCAACGAGCTTCTCCACCCATCTGCATCATCTCCTCACCCCACTCATTAGAAACTGCTCCCAATCTTGTCTCCCCCACCTACTCATTTTTGAAGGGGCCACCTCTAGGCGCATGTTCTGCTTTCTTTGGACTCACTGGCTGTTAGAAGGAAAGAGCTTGCACTCATAGTGATAATGAAATGGGCCATCAGGACTCAGTATTTTACACATAGTAAGCTTTTCAGTCTTAGAAAAGCAGAATTTTAAAATACTAAAGGGAGAATTGTTTCTCTCTGCACTTAGAGTAAAATCAACAATGTGTCATACTTGACTTCCCTATTGGACTGCTTTAAGCTGTTTCTGAAGCCTGGCAAACTTTATACAGACATAGCAGACTGCAAAACCACTGCAGGATTGGGCCAAGCTCTGCCTGCAAGTTTCCTTCAAAACAAGGCTGTAACTCTAAAACGAAGTCTTCTGTATCAAAGCTGAAAAGATATTTCAAAATAAAGCTTTAAAAAAGCCAAAAAAACCCAAAATACCAATATATAAATGCTGTTATTTATTAACACTAAAATAATATCCAATATGCTCAGGTAAGTATCTTGGGAATCTTTGCAAATTAGATTTCAACATTATCTGGAGATTCAAACATAGGGTTTGAATTCAAGAAAGAATTTTGCTAAACCTTCCGTGGTCACAAGTATCCCAGCAAACTCATTGTCCCTGTTTTTTATCAGATGCAGCATTAACAGAGCCACAGTCACTGTTGCAACTGAAACATGTAAAAAGATGAAAGCCATTTAAAAGCACACTAGGCCAAGGCTTTTTACTGATACAAGACCAAGCAGTGTCATAGCATGCAATTCCCAAAGGCTTGCCTTGTTCCAGTTGAGAACTGACTTCGAAAAATTTAGGCTCTAAAAAGTTTTGTGCGTGACTTTGGCCCTCCATGGAAACAGAGAAGGCAGTCCCTGAGGAAAAGCCCAATTTTTACATATATTTTCCCTATGCCTGGTCATGACCTAACCCTTGCCCTGGGCACACATTGTGTCACAGTTGGCCAGGTGCACTGCAGCCTCTGTGCATCACATGGAGAAGACCCTAAAGTTCCAGCAAATAGCCTGGGTGATTGTATCCAACCAGAAAAAGCATTTGGGAAAATCTGAAATCTGCAGTGTTTAACAATGGTTCACATCTATGCCTTTCTTTCAGGCATTATTATGACTTTTACTTGCAAAACAGAAAAACCTTGCAAATATTCTGACTGGAAAAAAACTTAAGGAAATCTATTCACCTTCTTTGTACAGTCCTGTGGCCCCCACAGGAGATGGGGCTGAACCTCTCACTGTGGGTTCAAGTAGAAGCCATTTCTTTGTCCAGCTCATAGCATTCACTCTCACACTCAGGTCTAACAACCACCAAAGAAAACTCAAAATCCAGTGTTTGCAAACTGAAGCTGTGTCCCTGAAGGACTCACAGTGAAGTACATCTTTGCTGCACCCATTCCCCAGTAAGGGCTCCAGGGCAAGGTTCAAATCCTCCTACCGAGTATTCATATATGAGGCAAAATATTTTTCTGATGAATTTCAGTTTTTAGTCAGCAGTTTTCTGGAGGACAGGGAAGCCGCTTATAGAGCCCTTGTTGTCTGTGAAGTTTGAGCTGTGCTGTGTATGCATACACACACACACACACGAACATATGTAGTAGCTGCAGGGTTTTAAAAATTATTTTCTCATGTTTCTACATGTTGTCCACTTAAATGTGAGCACTGGTCTTAGATTCACTCCAAACACTGGTACATTTGTCCCTTACGTGCCAATTTTTTTAAAAAAAAATTATGAGTAAAAGAGTAAAGACTGTCTAGTGAATGATAAAAAAGAACATGTTTTTTTCATTTATGCAGGAGTAATTTGTTTAGTAGCATAGTGCTTAAGTCTAAGTAAAAGCATGAAATGGCACTTCAGCAAAGATTTCAACACCTTTAAATCATGACTGCAAATTACTACTGAAAGGTAAACCTCGTTTTACCACTGTGCTGCAGAAAAAGGAATAAAAGATTTTTAAAACCTTCATTTACTCAAAACAAAGAAAAAATACATTTGGTTTTAAAAAGCAACACTTAAAAATTTAATCAGATGCATTTTCAATAATATAATCATACATGGGATCATCCAGGCCTGGCAGTTATTTAGACAGCTGTCAATCAAAATGTCTCACAGCTACCCCACCGTGTCAGCCATCAGCTAACCCACACTTTCCCAGGGACGTCTTAGCATGGCATCTTTGTTCTGTTTTCAGATAAACAGATCCAATTTCTCAACAAACAGACTGCTACAGTCCTTTTGATAACAATGTAATAATTCAAAACAAATGATTCTAGGCTTTGATGATAGCACTTTTATGGGTCATGAAGAAATCCTCCCACCAACATCTGTTTGATTTTATCTACTTGAACTTTATCCTCCAGTTGAAGATTTATAAGCTGAAATCATCCCAGCCTATTAAAGTCAGGCTAATGTTAAAGCACTAACACAGAGAATGAAAGTGCATTTTGCAGTCATCCACCTTTTGAAATCCTGCCGTGAAGAAAAGATATCAAAAGTTTGAGAGATGTATGTTTAAATATGCTAGAAGTCTGCATTCTGCAGAGCCCTGAATGACTGAGAGATTAAGGAATCTAACTATTGCCCTACTGTGGGGGCAAGTTATTTACAGAACTATTATTTAGAAAGACAACATGAAAAATACAGATGTTGTTTACATTGAATGGCTGTTGTCTTAGCAAAAACCATTATGGAACATGGAAATTTACTCCAGACTTGTTCCCCCCTCCTCTTAATTTCTGCATACACTGTAAATAAAAAGCATAACAGCTGACTTATTAGAGTAACACTTGTTACTTATTAACTAGATGGCACAATTTAATCAGGATGTTTTTTAATTTAAAATTTAAAGAAAAAAAAAAAACAAGACTTTCCATGAAGAGTCTGATAAAATATGCCAAGATGAAGAGTATTACACATTGCTACCAGAAAACGGGTAGCTTTTTGTGAAAACCAGCAAAAAAAAATTATTATCAGTGTTGTCTCAGTTGCAAAACTTTTCCAAGAATACAATTATTCTTTCTGTGAGTGCTGACACTTCTACAAACAGTGGTAATTTAGCATTTGTTTTCTGGAACATTCTTTTGGAATAGATTTGTTCAGTGTGATCCAGATGACATTGTTCTTAACCTAAAAATATAGTTCCAATTATAGTATGTAGCATAGTGTAGTGCATAAAAAACATACTAAAACTTTAATAACAGTTGTTAGATGCTGCAAAAGGAAAAAAAATACTGCTATACCTTATGTAACATCACTTGGAAAAGAAATACGAACATAATAGTACTTGGCAGTGTGTGCTTTAAGAAGCCTAACCATGTGCCTTTAAATATATTTACACATCCCTACATTACTGTCAGACCTTTTTTGTATGAAGGAACTCAAACTTACTTTACACACGCTAAAACTATTTTACTACAGTAGGAAGAGATGACCCTGCAGATAAAAGGATATCCTTATCACTGCTTATGTATACAGTACCACTGGAAATTGCACTGACTCAGTTCTAAAGAAACCACTTGGCCACTTTTTCCACCAGTCAGAAGCAGCAAGATATGCACACACTGAACTGCACTCCGTGCAAAGGAAATCTGCTTAAATACTAAAGTCTTAGAAGCTCCAACACAAAGTTTACTGAGCCATAATGAAAAGAGTAAGGTAGATGTTGGAGCAACACTGTAAAGGAGGTATATCTGGGAGGAGTCAAGCACACCGCAGGAGGGCTTGCTTCACCTTCCACGTCCAGCATGTCCCAGGCAGAGATCATGGCTGTACTCTTGGGGTGGGAGTCCAGCCAAGCTTGCTGCAAGAGCCTTTGCTTTTCTCAGACATGCCCCATCCCAGCCCCTTTCTCTTCCCCAGACGCTGAAAAGCAGCTAAACAGCCACTGCCAGAGGAGAGACACACTGCAACCTTGCCACCCAAGGGAGAGGCTCCCTGCTACTGCTGGAGCCAGCAGTGGAGAGGTGATGCTCTCTCTGCCCACTCCAGGGATTTCTCCAGGCAGTTATTTTTGTGAACTGGCAGACATTCGCTTTCTGAACAGGCAACAGTCTGAGTTTCGCAGTTTTTTGGGGGGATTTTTCAGGGGGAGGGGAGGGGGCAAGGGAGAGGCAGAGGGATTTTTCTTTTTCTTACAGAAGAAATAGCTCAGACAGGCACGCTTGAAGCCTAAGTGGCAACATAAAGGAGCATAACAAGAGGGAGACTGAAAATCCTGCATACCTTCCCTTTGACTGTCTGTTATATGACATTTACCAGATGAGTATATGTAAAGTACCCTGTAATTAAGTTCATCTGATCATAATAACTTTTAGAAAACTTCAAAAACTATGTCAAAACTCAGAAGCCAGAATAATTTGTATTTTTTCTAAGTAGATGAGCATGTTGCTCGAGCATAAATTACACTTTTATTTAGCATAAATCAAGGGAAATGATTTGGTAGGGTTGTGGAACTGCACTCCAGATATGACCTGCCCTTTGCTTTACTAACTGTTTGGAGACCCTTCCCATTTCCAACTCACAGCACATGCCCAAGTCCCTGACCTGCCCCTGCCTGCAGCACCAATCAGACCCACAGCCTGAGAGAGGAAGAAATTTGAAGTTGAAAGCCCTGCAGGACAATAATGACAGGTGAAAATGCCAAACTCCATTTGAACTTGGGCTCTCCTCAGGCATTCCATAGCTCCTGTCTCACGCAGGAACAGAAGTCTGTAAATACATCAGGGCCACATCTTTGCCATATCATTTCTATTCACCATGACTGCTGCAGCGTTAACAAGACACCTGCCTCTGCCCGGCAGTCAGGGTGAAAGAAAAAGAAGTCTATCAGGGGGAATATATTTAAACATCAGTATCTCCCCACAACAGTATGTCCAAAAATAGTAAATTCTAAATGCTGTACACTAATCTCACCAGATAGGACTAAAATTAAGAAAACAGCCAAACAAAAATAAAACCCAACAGCAAAACTCATTAAAAACAAACAAAAACCCCGAACAACCAAAAAATACTCAAGTATCTGATGATGCTTATCTGACAATGAATTAAATGATGTGTGTGTTTCCTTCTTTCTTTTTTTCTTTAAACCTGTATAATTGATAACTTACTGCTAAATACCAAAATATTTTAAAAGTCTTCAAGAATAAATGCTGCTGTGGAAGAGGAACTAAAGCCTGCATACCACACACCAAGCTAAATTCGTCCTGTTTAGCCAACTAGTCTGAGGTTAAATACTCGTGGAAAAAATATATTTATTCATCTCCGTTTTCTCCTTCATAAAACAGATTTTCTGAATAAATACCATTTGTTTCTTGAAAAACAACATACTCATAGTTTAATACTGGAATGGATTTGTAGCAATTCATCTGCCTAACACCATAATTTTAGCAAGTGGGAGATTTAAAGACAGGAGGGTACGGATGTTGCCCTCAAAGCAGCGTGTACAGGTGGAGCAGCAGCACCAGCAGCTGTTCCCCAAGAGAGTGGAGCACTCCTGCTTGAGAATGCTGTCTCCCCTCAGCCAACCTGATGTGCAAATGTCTCTATCTCTCACTTTCCTGTATCTGTAAAACAGAGATAGCGAAGTTTTCCCTCTCAACAGACCACCCTCAAAATCTGCAGATTAATCACTTTTTATTAAAGGACAGATGCTGCTAACAGGCAGTGTGAAAGATGCATAAATGCTTTATTTATTCTCTATATTTTGTATTTGAAATATAGCACGCCTTGGGAAGCACAGTTTGCCAACAAGCATAAAAATACCATTAATATGTTCAGATTGTCATATCCAAAATCTGAAACTGAATCTATCATCAGCTGTGCTAGCAGTACAGGTTCTGCCAAGTTGCCACGGGTTACAGAAATGCATGATGACAGCAATAAATAACTTTAATGACTGCTGATAATATCATGAAAAGAGCTCTGTGATACACTGACATCACTTAGAGGTTTACTAGACATTATTAAGTGTTGTATCATGCCTCAGCTTGTCAGCTAATCATAGCAAATTGCTTGTGTATACACATACTTTTATTCATCTGCATGTATGTGTAAAGCTGAATATTATCGACTATTTACTACATAATTTATTCAACTTATTTTCACTTGAACTATCTAAAATAGAAGTATGGCAGTTAAACAACTGGAATGTATCTGACACATAACTGGATATGTCTTTGGATTCTGTGGAAATAAAAGACCTTTTCAAATAAAACTGATTTCTATCCTTACAACCTCTCAAGCAGTGGTGTGGTCTAGCATTACACATTGGAGCCTATCTGTCACACATATTTGCCATTTTTTAATTCCTTTTTTGTATCTGGCCTTCCTGGAAGTTTGTTGATGTCACTATCACAGCAAAAAAGTCTTCCTGGGAATACCTGAAACAGAGTGACAAGGAGTTTTCACAAGCACTTGCAGTAAGAAGAGTTTCATAATGAAATCACCTCCAAATCAAATAAAACAGAGGTTAGATGACCTCAATGTTTCTGCTTAAGTTAGAAAATATTGAATAGTTTACATTATATCTTGATATGTCTTCCTCCCACCACTCTAGGACTACTGTTACTTCAAAAAAAGAAAAAACTTCAAGCCAGTATTGCTGACAACATACAGTCCTAAAACACAGACTTTACCAAAACAAGCTCAAACAGTACATTTTATTTTCATATGTTTTCATTTCCTTAAGGAAGAAAATACTTCTGCTTTTTTTTGCATTTTAAAACATCCCTTAAAGAAGAGAAAGATCACTATTTGCAGATATAATATTCTCATATTCCTAATCCACATTAAACATATTCTTAAATGGCAAAAATAAGATTTTAAAGCCATATTTAAATCATGTACACCTGTCAGAAATACAAATATGAAAAGATCCCTTTAAGAAGCAACATTTAGCAATACCTATTGACATGGAAGGACTTTGGGAAGATGACACAAAAGCTCGCAGATGCGCAACAGATCAGGCACTTACATCTGCTTCTGTAACTCACATGTCACCCTTTTCCATCCACCATAAGATTTGCACATCAACATGATTACACCAAGATGGGTTATGCATCATAAAATGCATATGCCTGTCTAAAAGGTACCAACACTATTCTTTCTCCTCCTTAAGCAACCATTCCCTGTGGGTTATGTATGCCACAGCATTTAGGTACAAGCAAGTTGCTATTTCCTAGCAACTTCCAGTTCTGAAGTGACACTATGACCAAGATTTGTATGTTACAGGAATACTTTTAGTTATGATTATTAACTGCATTTAGTTTAAGGGACAAGATTTTTCACCTGTAAGAACTGAGAAAGAAAATAACGTAATTAATAACCATTCATGGTCCTAACCTGAACAGAGAGGCGTAGCATGCTGCATTCACTTTTTCTCTCTTTTCTTAAAAAAACCTTTAAATGGCCTAAAAAAATATGCCCTAGAAAACTTAATAAAGTTGTAGGAAAATAGATTTTTTTTTTTTGCATTGTACTATATGCAAGTTGCTGCACTCATATAGCAAAAAATCAAATACCCCAAAGAGGCCGCGATAATTCCCAAAAACTCCCAAAGATGAAATGGTTTATTATAGGGTTGCCAGTGTTCCTAACAAAGGTTAAAGAAAGAAAAAAGGAAAGAGTAAAGAAAAAATCATTATGGCTGATTATGTTGTCTCAATAACAAGTATCTATTAAAAGAACCTGAACTTCCATTCTGTTTCTGATAAACCTTCCAGTACATGACGAAAGGATTTACAGCTACCAAGATTATGAGGTGGCAGGAGTCAGATCCATTTCTGCACCTCTTCTCAAGGGTCACTTAATGTGGAGGAAGGAAAGCTTGTGGGGCCCCACTTGGCACTTCTCAGGCTAAGCTCCAACTCAATTAAAAAAAAACCCAAGTTCATTAATAAGTAGCATCCCTGCTAGGAAGTCTAAATTAGCCTTTCATTTCTCTCAGGTTAAAGTGCTTGTGGAGTCATAGAATGCCTCCAATTCTCAAACAAGACCATAACCTCCTAAATGTCATCTCTGCCCTCCTTGCTTCAAAGGGCTCTGAATTTGTGTGAGCAGCAGCACACAGAAATTGGTTAGTGTTGGCAAACAGCGTGACAACTGCAACACAAACCCAAGAGGGGAAAATAAACAACCCTTCAGTCATCCCAATCATTGGAGCCATGTGGGCATTTAACATGCTGTGGGCTCCTAGGGTCCTGGAGAGCATAAATTAGTGCAATAAGTGATACAATTAATGAATTTCAGCAGTCAGATATAAGCATAAGTAATGTACCCAGGAATAAATCATGCAGTTGTTAAACAACAAAGCCTGGTTGCTTTGGGCTATCATGAATTCCCAGGCTCTCCTCGGATCCACTCGTAAAAAAAAACATCACTCTCCAGACCAAAAAAAAAAAAAACCAACCCATCCTGTAAACATATAGGGATGAAATTTCCTCTCAGACTCCTTTTATTCAATGCACCTGTTTCCCAGACCTACCTTGCCCCCTGAATATCTCCTATTTCTAGGACCAGAGAGGGTAATTTTCTCCCTGTCTGGCTTCACGCAGTGTCTCCCAACTCTAGCTTCTGTTCAAGAAGGAAAGAATTTGTCTATCTAAACACCTGATCCTGAGTGTCTGCATTTTCAGGCATCATGTCTCCCTTCCGAAGTCTGAGTGAGGTCTCTTCCAAAATCTATTTCAGTAATTTGGGATGACTGCATGAAGTCATCTGTGCCATACAAATCATGCCAGGTGATGCCATCAGGAGTGTGAAAAGTTCCAAATATTATAATAGATTAGGAAAAAAAGTAACCATAAATAATCTGTAAATAATATAATTTTAATAACTTCTATCTACAGCTTCATTTTCTGAAGCAATGCATTTTAAGACCAGTTCTCTCCAATGTGCATATCTACCCTGCAGATATGCTCTGTTTAGCAGTCGAGTGCTTGGCCCAGCTTGTAAAGGGTGAAAAAAATTACAAAAGCAACAAAATCAGATTACTGCTATTTTAAAACCTCGAAGAGTGTGAACAGGCAAATATAGGGCAGAAATCCCTTTTGAAAAATGAATGAATTCAAGACACTGTTTTGGAAATGGATTACTCTGCTGCCAATTTTATGTCAAAGTTATAACACTTTGGGTAAGAGCCCAAAACATTAAGAAAGCGACTTATCAAATCTTGAACTTCTGGTTTCCTTTGTTTGAAAACTTAGAGCTTTGGTAAAAAACAGAATTGTGAATTACCATTGTGGATTTTACACCATTTTAAGACGAGCAGATATAGTTAAAGGAATCCAAGTCCATTTGTGCTCAGCCTTAAGGGAATTTCCCTAAAATGACATATTTTTCCTCTCCTGTCAGGTGTGCTAGCCAACCAGAGAACAGGGTTAAAGCAAAGTGTAAATATCTGCCACAAAAAAGATGCTACTGTGACACAACATACACATATTTTAAATAGTTAGATCAACCTAGATTTTGCAGAATCTTTTACATAATTTTACAGAAAATCCTGCTCCCTAGCCTTTCCGGAAACTCAATCAATAAGGAGACTAGAAAGTAGTACATCTATGAAGAGTCAAAGCACTAAAATCTATCACAAACTGACCCAAATAAAGTGGTCTTAAATTTTGCATCCAGTTAAATTAAAATCCTTGAGACACACTGATTTCCCCTTTGGATTTAAAGGCAAAAAATTACAGCTCTTTTCTGTTTCTCTCTATCCCCTTGCACCTGTGGGAAGGTATCAGTCAGCGGTTGCCCAGCCTGAGGCTGTGCTGGGGGCAATTGTGAGGCATGGAGGGGCCATGGGAGCCTCTCTTTACTCAGAACCACAAGGGACAGGGTGTGCTGGGCCTACAGACAGGCAGCTTTTGAGGGGCTTTTTGAGAACCTCCTCTCTGGGGCAGGCAGCATGTAAAAAGGTGAAAATTATCCATATGCTTTGCACCACATAGCAGGAGAGCTGCTTGCTGCCGGGCCCTGAAAAGCAGTCAGGAGCTTTCCTCAGGGCAAAGGGCAGAGGGGTTACCTGAGGATGGTGTGTACATGAGCTTTCTACCACACTGGTACAGATTCCAGACCTAAATATAGGTCCTGGCCATTGCCAGCTTAGTTCGGTAACCTGAACCCCGAGGGGGCAGCTCCTGTGGCCAGCACCCTTCCTGCTGCTCACTGGCATGTGCTAAAGAGCTACTCACAGAGGCTCTGCCGCTGGGACTCCTAGTCCAGCACCCTCCTGACGGCTGGGGACGCTCTCACAACACCTTCCTGCAGCCACCATGCAGGTGGGGAGCTGGAGCAGAGGCTGCCTTGCACAGTGGCTTGTTCCCTCAATGACAAGTCTCACTCAGCAGGAATATTTCAGAGCAGTCCTCAAGCTGCTTGAACCTCAACCAGATAGAATCACAAATCACACCCCCCTGATCTACATCACCCTGGACACAGCAGTCCCTACTCCACACCTCAAAAATTGCCATGAAATTCACTATGGAAAGTCCAAACCTTGGATTCAACAAATCTCAGTGAAAACTGTCTTCTCACTGTTAGGTGGAGGACAGTAATCTGGAGAAGAATTAAAGCACACAGCAAAAATTTCTCCTTCAGTTTCTAAGGAGATATTCACAAAGTATGAACATGGCTCATTTATTTTGGTAATGCTTTAATAAGTGAGGGTGAGGTGTTGGCTCTCACTACATCATCTTCCCCAAAGTTCTCAGCACAGATCAAGCTCCTTGGCTTTTTTGCAAAATCTCATAATATAATGTGGATAAAGTAGTCAAGCTAGGAAATGAACCTAGGAAAAAAGCCATCAGATGACTGTGGAAAATAAGTATACAAGCAAATAAAGATGATGGAGAAAATTAAAGTGAGGGAACAGTGAAAAGCAGTCAGTCAGTTGCAGACACTGATGTGCCATAAGCAGAGGCTCTCAGCAAGGTCTGAAGACAACTCTGATTTTTAGTAAGTGGACAGGCTCCAGAACAGCTCAGCCTTTGAAATGCATAATATATACATAAGAATCTTATGAAGACCAGGTCGAGTTCTTCCACGTTCTTTGTATGCAACTCTGCACCCTTCCTTTTTTGACACTTGACATTTTGGGTGGTGGCAGTCTGGAGTATTAACTGGTCCTCATCCAGGCGTTCTCCCAGTTCTGTTGCAAAACATCCTCTTAACTCGTGGTTACCTCAGATACTCCTCGCCATAAACTTACCCACCAGCTATCCAATACCCCTCTCCAAAAACAAAGTAACACAAGAAAAACACCATTCTCTAAATTACCTCCAAAGCTCTCTGCAGTAATTGGATTTTTAGAACGTCACTAAAATGCTACACAAAATTGAGGTAAAGATTATAAAATTCCAGTATTTCAGCACCACGGACTTGTTTGTCTGTATTGAGAAATGTATATTGCATATAAATGTGCCTCCAAATTAACAGAAAGTTATATAATAACAATCAGTAACATAAATAAAGGGATGTGATAAAAGTAAGAAAATCAATGTGGTGAATTGAATTTATATATGTATTTTATCTTTAGAAAGGAAAGACACCTTTATACTATAGGCCTTGATATCTTTGAATAATTGCTCCCAGTACTGCCTTAGGAAGGATACCAAGGAAGCATATTATGCTGCCTAGATGAATTACTTCTCTGCATATTTTCCTTAAGATTCCGGAGCTCTTGGATTATGTTTTGTAAATCAGTTAGCTTCCTAGCCAGAGATTAAGGTAAATTCTGCTAAGGACTAAAAGTTGACTTAGAGTATTAAGATGGATTAATGTTTAGCTGTGGTGAAGCTGAAGTACTAGGTTGGCATGTTTACGCAGTGCTGAAGATCACAATTAATCCAAAATTAGTATAAAAGATCAACAGCAACTGCTCTTGCATGCCAGCTTGGCTTAGTCCTAAAATCAAGTCTTACTTTGGGGGCAATCTGTGTGCAGAGTTGCCGTGCATGTACCCTAATAGGTTTAAAGCTTTCAGAGGAATCCATGCATTTTAAATGTTTAGCTTCTTTGCCCTCTGCTTTGAGAAAATAAATGTAGAAGTCAGTACTCGAGATGCTCCTGCTTTCTATCTGTGTCACAGATCTGTCAGAATAGATTGGTGCTAGCAGTGAACAAAAGCAAAAACAATTTCCTGCCTTATAAAGAAGAGCTCTTTAAAATATGTGTTTTCATTCATCATTAGGGATTAATAAAAACAACAGGTATTTCCTGGCAGAAAATGCTCATTTTGTGTAATAAAACTAGCTAGAAGCACACATGATGTCCAGATATATTAATCTATATAGACATGGGCATAAACAGTTTTGAAAAATATACCTCTCAGTTCTGTAACCACAGAAAGTGTAATATATTTAAAGATGTAACTAGAAGACAATCTTAAGTGACATGTAACAACATAGTTGAAGAGACGTGAAGGTGTGAGGTCCTCTTTACTTCAAAGTCAGTTTAAATGATGATCTCTACCTCTCTCCAAAATTGACAACTCCCCTATGGTCTTCAAAACAGAAGCTATGTTGCAACACGCAGGGTGTAACCCAGCTCAGAGCACTGGTGCATCCTGGCTAGAGCCCGGCGTGGCTGGCCCAGCCCAGCCCTGTGCCCTTACGGATCTGCCCTCCCAGCCTCAGGAAAGGAGGCCTGGAAGGCCCGGGAGGGAGTCTGGAGGGGTGCCCATGGCTCCAGCAGACAGGCCACCACACCTCTGAGATCACTCAGAAGAGAGCAGCGTGTGCTGTCGGGGCCTTAAAGGAAGTGTGAATAAGGAAGCTGCTGGGGAGGCAACCATCACCAGGCAGGGTGGTCCTACTGTTATGGAGCTAGTATGTCCAGTAGCAGGGGATTAATTGCCCTTAAAACAGAAAGCAGGTGCCAAACTAAGAAATTTTTCTAACCTGCAACGCGTGAAATTAATCAGGTGAAAGTAAAAACAAACCCACTGTGTAGGACAGAAGCCCTGTTTTGTGAGTCAGACTATAAGTGCCTTGAGTCTTTTTGGGGAGGATCCACTGTGGGTGCCTGGGGTCTTCTTGTGGCTTATTTATTTCTTTCTGGGCAGAGCCTTTTCACTCTCATCCAGAAATACATGTTTTTCTACAGTATTGTATTACTTTGGAACAAACGGTACTAATCATAAAACACATGGCTGAATTTGGTTACTAATTAATGGTCTTTACATTTTTTATTTCTGTACTAATTAAAATCAAGAAACAGCCATTCTGAGCATCACTTTCATAACACTGAAATACACTGAAACCAAAGAAACACTGCAGTGTTATATCAGGAAAGACAGACCATACACATCCCAACAGCACAGAAGATGCTGATGCCAAACCAAATGAGTTGAGAAATTTCAATCGAGTTTCCCTGTGCATTTCACAGCTGCAACAAACATTCTTGATGGGGTGTGCCCAGCAGTGAAGGCTATTTGCAGAGCTGTTTGCTAAGGAATTTTTTCAGTTACTGGGTACTAAATTTACAAGACAATTCATTGCTTCCAGTGGCAACAGAATGCTGAGAGATGGTAACATCTGTGCCTATATCTAGCTAACCACATTCAAGCTGTGATGGTGATGACATTTGTGAAACTCGATGAAACTTTTCTTTAATCTCATTCTTTATTTTAGAAACACACACGCGAACAATTTCATATCCAAGTCTTAAAGGAAACTCTAAGCTGATGCAATGTGGCCTCATGCAACAAATTCAAAAGCTCCCTTTCTGAGGTCTTTCTCCAAGAGACACAGAGAGCTTCCTGTTTATGGGACTGTGCATGCCCACAAGCTATGTATTAAAAAAAGAAAAAAAAAAAAGTGAGATGTAAACATAACCCAGGCAAATTCACTAAAAATTCAGATCTGCTCACTATGGGCTTGTGCTGGATTTTTATCTCTGATTCTTGCAGGGTTTTCTTTACTAAAACACCAATCATTTACCCTGCAGAGATTTTGACCCACCACACTAAATCAGGCCTTCTTCAAATTTTTCCTTGGGAAGTTGTGGAGAGGCTCTGATAGGTGCTTTTCATATGATGGCCTCAATCTTCTGCACTACCTTAAGCCTCAAACAAGCAGGAGAAACTGTCCAAAAACACTTGTGCACCAAACACAGGTTAAGAATCAAAATTTAAGGTTCCTTCTTTTAACCAGGAAAGCTCAGCTCAGGTACATCACCTAGTTTTCAAAGAGCTCGTGCTTTAGCCAATTTCACAGCTGGGCAAATGAGACAAATAGAGGTCAGCACATGTGCCTAAGGTCACACAGAGATAGGAGTTTGGCATGCCCCTGGCATACCCCTGGACCACAAACCCTTATGCCGTGAACAACATGGCCTGCTTTTGATGTCCTCAGTTTCAGTAGCAACAAGTTTCCTGAGCAAAGACAAGCTGCATCAACTGGTCTGCAAAGCTCTTACAAACAGAGGCCACAAGCAAGATAAAGCTGGTGAACAAGCTGTTTTTCAGGAAGCAATGCAATCTTTGCCTAAGGTTCTTCCTTAGACAAAATGAGGCAGATATGCACACATTTATCAATTCTGCTCTCTACGGTCCTAATGCTTCCAAGCAATGAGCTCAGATTTTTGATTTTGCTAAGTAAAAAAACCATACCTGATACAAAGTGGACTCATCTACATATTAACTAGCCTGCATCTTTGAACAAGACATTTTTCTTCATAATAAAAGACAATCCTCATCTGAAAATATTAAGCCTTCATTTCAAATGTTTTTCACTTGTTTTGTTACCCTGTAGCAGAGCTACACATCCCGACTAAAAGAGAACTGCTGTTTTGTGGTTAAAAAGTAAACATGCTTTTCTACAGATCAAAGCCATAGTGGCAGAACACACAGTGGAACATGCCCACTCAGAAAGAAAGGGTTACTAACCCCTGCTTTCAAGTATGAATGATTGATATGCAAATATGGTTTATGGTAATGCTCGTGAATATCTGCTTTTCTGGCGGCCCAGAGTTCCCGCACGCATTACTCTCACAGATCAGGGCTGTGTGAGGAGGCTTTGGGGGCACATGTGCACATTCAGAGGCTCAGTTTGCTGTGGAAGCCTTCCAGAAAGCCAATAGATGCTTACATCATAAAACTGAACATATATTTCAAACTTCTCAGAATCAACAGAAGCAAATAGTATATCAAATGCCTCTGGTCCTACGCAGCAAGGGTACTGCCAAACCCCAAGTATTCAGGATAAATCATGAGTGGAAACCTCAGATCATGAAAGAGACCTTTAAGCAAATCACAAGGTAGGAGCATAAATTTGGTCTCTTTTACAGTAACTTTTGAAGGCCCAGTTTAAAAAAGATTCGTTAACTTACATTTTAACAGATTTTTTTTCTGAAGTACTAAGCTCTGGCACATGCCTATTTTACACAATGAAAGCTGTGACTCAACCTTTGCTACTAGACTCCAAGAGCTGGGTTTTTTCTGAAAAAAATTTAAAAATAAAATTTTTAAAAATAAAAAAGGCGCCAAAAACCCATGAAACAGCTTAAATTTTTCAATAAAACAGTGAACTAGCAGCAGAAAGGCACTGAAGAACATAGAAGTCTCCTGAAGCCTGCAATGACTTCTCCAGCTAGTCAAAATGTGTTAAGAAACTCCAGTTCTCCCAACAACAAAGTACACAAACTCTATCTTTAATTTCCGAAATATTTATCTCCTCCAGTAAGTGCTCTGCAACACAGCAAAGCAATCCCAAGTGTTTCCCATTAGGCAACGGTGTGCCACAGCTTTTCTGCACACACACTCACAGCCGTAACTCATCACTAGCATTTCTGTGCGCATAAATTCAGACAAAATATAAGGGTGAGAAGAAAAATAAAGCAAATCAAAAGCCATACAAAACCTTAAAAATGGTTACAGTACCTGCAAGCTCCAAGGCAGCACTCACAGTGGAGGCTTCCCTGAGGCAGAGAGGCCAGCACCCTGCTCTCTATGAACCATCTGTGGACCTGGACCCAATATCCACATTTAAAGAGACAGAGGAATGAAAGTAAAATCCATTGGCTTTTATCCAGGTTGTTGTTCAAGAAACCACTTTCTTTTTATTTTTTAATGAACTGTTTTTAAAGAGAATCCATCAATAAAATATCACACTTGTGCACCTTGGTCTCTCCTTAACCAACTGCAAGATGACAAAAACATAGCAAATCACACATATACCACAAGTCCTAATGACTCAAACACGTGTTTGGAGCAAATGTAAATATTCCACTCTCTCAATGAGAAAAGCTCTTAAGTGTGGGCTTAATTTTATCTCTCTCAATAAATCATTTTTAAGCAAGTACCTCAATATAAGCCCACATTTTATTTCCTTAAATACTACTAGGACTTTAATATGTGCTTAAAATTAAACATGTAGTTGCATACTTTGCTGAACCTGTCCAGGGGCCACTACGATTGTGTGAGTTGTAAAATCTCTCAATGGCTTAGAGGACCCTGCACATGCTCTGTGCCATTCATAGAATGAGACAAGAAACACCAGAGGATCTGATCCATTAGGGCTGAATAGACCTGTGGCAGTAGGAGATTATACCTTCTACTTTTTCTGCTGCAAAGAAGTCACATACAGAGAGATGCCATACAGTGAGGCTACAGAAACCCAACAGATTTGCTCAGGTCAAATATGTTTTGCACTTCCATATAAGACAAATAGTGTCTGCAGCCATCCTTAGCTGAGGCTAATGCATGATGGTGCTCAGCCTCAGCTGATAAATTGCCTGATGCTCCTCTAATTTAGGCCGTGGAGAGTGACCTGTGGAAGTTGGAGCTTGCCCACAGCTCCCCTTTCTTACCCGACCACTGCTTGACCCCTGCCCTCACCAGGACAGAGCCCATCAGGGATCAGGAAATGAGGTTGCCCAGCAGTTCCAGTGGTCTCTGTGAGAGGAGGCCAGAGGAAACCCTGAACTGGACATTGCTGGTTCCAGTACAGAGGGAAGGTGTCTTTGCATGTTACTGTCCAACTCTGTATCCAGCTCTATTTAAACTGCCAATAAATTAAATTTTCCCACTTCAAGCCTGTTTTGATTATGATGGTAATTAAGTTACCTTCCTGTCTTATCTAACCCATGAGATTTTCCATCTTTTTTCTTACATGATGCCATTGAGAAAGAGACATAGATCAGCTGGGTGGGCATCTGGCAACCAGCCAAGGTCAACCTAGCACTGAGCCTGAGATCCCAAAATGTCAAGTTGGTCCACTTTGGTCCAAATCATCTTTTTTTCCTGAAGTTAGATGAAAGGAGTGATTCATAAATACCTAAATATATAGAGACATAACCTATATAATGAATCTACTGCACTAATGTCAAAGAACATAATAAAATTACTTCAATTCTATTCATTTTTAAATGTCCAAGGACAATAAAATGATTTTTTATGAAAGAAAAAAATATTTCCTTTATTTACAAAACACAGATTATCAAAGAACAATGAAGACAGAATGGGGAACTAAAACCACACAGATTTTTAAAAAGCACAGCAAAACAACAAGTTATACATTAACTTCAGATGCCTTCCCCCAAAATGTTATTTTCAGGTTAATTTTAGAAGCTGCTCATTTCACAAAGAGACACAGCTATGACCAAACAGTACTATACCATAATCAAAGGTGTAACTGCCACTGTGATACATATGCACATCCAGCCTAGCTCTCCTGGAAGGCATCTGTGCTAACACACACATGTATGGGTTTATGAGATTACTGAGATTAGGTACTTTTACAGAAGACCAATTTGGCAGCCCTAAATCAAATGATCTGGTATTTTGAGTGAGTCACACTACCATGGACACTCTATTCCATGACTGTGGGTCCCAGTGCCCAGTTCAGCCTCACAGATGTGGTCAGCAGTACAGAATATCCTAGAAAATACCCTTTTACCTATGCATCACTTGCTAATTTTATTAGTCTGTCAGAGAGAGTCAGAGCAGAAATAAAAGATATGAAGCCATTCTCCTGAACCCTGCAACACAAACCTCACGTTCTGCTGGAATGGCTGCTGGCTTGCCTAAACACAGCATGGTGGGCCCACAGACAACTGCTACGTGTTTACCTCACATTTATATGATTGTTTCATATTTAATATTCAGCAAGTGTAAATTTGCACATCAGGTTCTGTGTTTTCAAGTATACGTATTTACAAACACACCATAATAAGATTAGAAAGTCAGTCTTCAAAGATTCCTGAAAATTTTGCACTGAAATATAAATAGGCAGTTTGAATAAACAGTCATACCACTACATTTTAAGTGGCTGATTTAATTACAAAGCAACATTCTTCAGAAAGTCCACTCTTTGCTGCTGAAGTACAACCTAGGTAAAATATTTTAGAATAATAAATATAAATTTTAACATCAATTTCTTAAGGAAGTTATAAGGTGTTTTTTTAACGACTAAAACAAGAATATCAATAACTCCATCACCTCAGAATCCTCTCTCTCAGGAAAAAAAAAAAAAAGAAAACTAGCCACAGAGTTGTTCTTAAACACCCTAAGAGTTGTACAGAACACAGATTTCCACAACAATATTGTTCAAATACATCTTCAGCAAGAGATCAGAGCATCAGACAGCACAGGAGCCAAATCAGGGCACAGACACCCTCGAAGCAACCAAGCACCTCAGTGGCCTTGAGAACCCTGTGGGAATCACTGGTGGGAAATGTCCCCAGTGCCCCCCCCCAAGACAGATACAGTCAGAGCTTGGAGCTTCTTGAGTCAAGATCACCTGGATTCAAGGCACAAGGCACAGTCAATATTCTCAGGAGGCAGTGACTCCTGGCCATAACTGGGTTTTGATAGATGAACTTGAACATCCAACTCGGGATAAAAGAAACACAGCATAGCATCACCCTCATTTACACAATGAATTATTATATCACAGATTTTCTAGTTACTAAACACAAAAAGCAAACTAAATGAAAACAGAGGAAAATTGAGCAGTACATCTGTTCCAAGGCAGATTCTTTCCTCCCAGGGAGAAGGCCAAATTAAAAGGTTAATAACAGAATTACTATGCCTCTCCAGTGGGTAGGCTTTTAGAACAGAGGGGAGGCTTTGAGCCTTTGGCTCAGCTGCTCACACAGAGCTGGAAGCCATAGCCAGCTGACTGAGAGCAGGAGGAAGGGCACTGGATGCTCTTCTATACGGGGAACTTCAGACAAAGAAATTCTACATCCAGATGAAGGACTCCCAGTGCTAAACGATAAACAGGATGACAGCCACTGTCTGCCCAACACAATGACGTAAATTCCAGCCTTTCTCTCCTATGGTCATCCTCGCCTCCAGACACCAGCTCCATAGCACTTTCTCCAGCTGACCCACAGCATAACAAGTACCTAAATGGAAGTTCTTAAAAAATTCTACTGCCCTCAGCTTTCCTAGAGTAGCTTATTTCCAGTTCTAGTTTTGCCTAATATCTTTTGCATATGCAGATCCTCAAAACCACAGGCAAACTTCATGAGATTGAGCAACAGACACCATATTTGGCAAAACAGCTCCTGTCTATGTTGATCCAAAAGATATTTTTCACTGTTGACCAGAAAAAATCAGCCTTCCCCCAATCAAAAAATCATATCTTCAAATGCCCTTTGAAACATAAGTGCTACGGGTTGAATCCATGGGGTCTGAGGCACCAACCTGGCCTTGAGTATAAGCCAAACAAAAGACCTAGCATTTCTCAAAACAACTGTTTTTCCAGTCTAAAAAGTGCTTCTGCATATTTTCTTGAGTACATGGTTTGTCTCACTGTGTTTCCTGCTTGAATAACCTGTTATTTCGCCAGCAATTTAAATGTGCAAAACTCTTGGCTTTCCTGCTGCCATAACTCACAGACTGAGTAACGCAGAGGAAAACAGCCTCAGTCCACAAGTTGTTTGGCATCGGAAGCTTGTGTTGATTTTTGACAAGTGCAGTTTTCCTAATACAAGCAGAGATTCATCCTGATGTTGTACAATCAATCTCTTATTAAACGTTTACCTCAGTACATCAGCATTTTTATTTCAGTTGCCAAAATGCAAATTTTCTGAAAATCCTCACCGAATTAGTGGCCATTTAATTATGTTTACCAGTGAGAGTCTTCCAAGATGAGGGAAGCCAACAATCTTGAATTAGGACTGTAGAAATGAGATCATACCACACATTAATTTACTGCATACGGCTGCTCTGCAAAGTTTGTCATGAAGCATTTTTGGGGATTTTAGTGCCAAATCATGTCTAAAAAATTCTATTGCTGTGTATAATGTGTGCTTTTTCATATATTTGCTAAATTTTACAAATAACTATATGAAGAGATTCTTCCTACAGCTGGTTTGTCCCTGGGTTTTAAAATTTGTCTTCGTTAATCATGGTGAAAATAGGAGGTGCAATGAGGAAAAATATGTCAGAGAAGGCTGACAGAGAAAAGTCATCATCAATAATGTCACATTGGAATAAAGCTGCACATAAATCAGGGGTGCCCTACAGTAGATTGAAGTCTTCTAAAACTAATTACTAGTATCTTGTCTTGTACCACAATTGGCAACATGGAGAGAAAAAATTCCACTATTAATCTGAAGTCTACAGTATTGTATAAAGTATTCATTCAAGAGAAGAAGTGGTTTTGTAAAGCAGTCAATAAGTAGATATATTTTGACATTTTGACACAGATGATGACTGTGCTAGTACTCAGTAAGCTAATGAAACAGAAAAAATTAAATAATTCAAAGCTTATATCAGATGCCAAATAGAGTTGCATATGTGTGTGTGAGGAGATGAATAAGAGCACACGAGTGCTTTTTTGGCTATGAAGTGCTTAAATAAGAAGACATCAAGAGTGACAATATACCCAGTCCAGAATTGTGAGCCTGAATTTTTTGGGTTCCTTGCAGATCACAAAAGAAATCGCTAATCAAAGAAGCCAATACTTTATGAACCAAGGTCACCAGGACAGATTCACTGTGCCAGTCTTTCTTTCTCTCTTCCAAGAAAAGGATGGTCAATCCTAAACCACAGACAGACACTTCTAGGAATTGTATATAAGTCTGTGTCAAGTCCATTTTTGTAGCATGCATGACTAGATTGTGTGCATTGATATAAAAAAATAAAAACAAGACCTCCTGCTCTTCCTCTTCTATCTCATAGCTACGCTCCATGGAAGTTTTTCTAAACCTATTGCTGAAAAAATACTTGATATATAGGGTTCTGTAAAAGACTTTTTCTGATTCTTAAAATATTTCTACTTGAAAAGAATAACAATATAGTTTTAATACACATATATTGTACTAATTAATTTTTTGGGTAAATAGAGATGTGGAAAATTTACAGCTGTAGAATCAATTATTCTGACTCTGGCATGGGGGTTTAGTGTAAGATTAGATTATTATTTACTTGAGAAATTCTTATAGAAAAAAACTGAAATTGTCTATGCAAAATCTTGCAATTTCATTGTGTGTTTGATTTTGAAGATTTTTCTCAACAGAATTTCAATTATCTCATACTATTTTCAGAGTAGACTGCCTCATGTGCATGCTGCTCATCTGTCAGGGCATTTGTACAAAACTGTTTTTGTAAGGTAAAATTTTTTGGACAGCAGAATTGAAAAATTGGTTGCAGTCTTTATCAAACAGTGCATTAAAATTCCTTCAATTATGCTCTTATCAGCTTAGAAAGAACCAAAGAAAACTGATATGAAAACAAGGAGACATTGTGTTATGAATGAAGACTGGTAAATTGACTCCTTTTCAGAAAAAGCTGAAAAACATCACTTTAAGTTGTGGCAAGCAGCACAACAGAACCTGCTCTAATCATATACAGATGATGGGAATTTGTCTAATGTTTTATGGTGAATCGTTGATGAGGCCTGCAGAAGGAAAATTTGTAGAAATAAAATCACCTTGACAGTAAAGCACTAGGGTCAAAAAGCAAAGTAAAGTCAGTGTTCTTAACTTTAATAAAAACAGTATGATCTGTCATCAACACAGCATTTTTACACTCTTGGACAATGCACTCTGGGAGCTCCTGCTGGGTTTCATTTGATTTTCTTGAAAACCAACAAAGAACAGCTTATGGCTGGTAATTCATTATGACAGCAGAGAAGTTATAAAAATACACATGTTTAGATCCCTGTAAACAAACAGCCCACACTCCAATTTTCCACACAGAGACTATTAGCCAGCCTAGGTAAAACATACCTATAAACTATAAAGTAGGTCTGTTAGCTTGGAAATTGTTTTTATGTTTGAGCAATTTGTTTTTAAGGGGAGGTTTGTGCTTTTTCTTTTTTTTTTAACTGTGAAGCTGAAAGTACAGACTTAAAAAAATTATAATTGTAGTTTCTTTAAATTAATCTGCCTTCTCTGCTGCAATGGTATTCAAGGCACATTTTGGGCGAAGAAGCTTGACAAAGTGCAAAGAGGTATTCTTAAATACCTGAAGGGATTGTACATACATTGCATCACTGTCTAAATACTGACTGGGCAAGATCACAAGGCAAAACAAACAGCAGGGTAATTGAAAACATCTATGAACTAGATGATCACAGAGGTGGGGTGATAGGCAAAAGGATATACAATTCAGTCCTCATTGCCTGATTTTACACTAATGTTAGGGTTGTAAGAATGAAAAACAGGTAAGAAAAGAAGAGAAAGAGAAAGAAAAATAAAGAGAACACTTGAATTTTAAGCTTCATGGGCAAAAGGGATATTTCAGAGAAACAAACCTTCACTTCCAAAAGCTGCTGCTCTGAGAAATCTGGAGAAAAGCAGCCTCAAAATATGCAACTTTACTTAACCGTTTCTATTTTTAAATCTGCAATCACTGACAAAATTTTGAAGAGATAGTGTACAAAGTTCTCTTTAAGTAGAGGTTTTTTGCAGAAAAGAAAAACAGTACCTGGATGGATTAATGCAAGCACACTGTCTCCAGCACTGATACATAAATCATGTATGTGTATAAACAGATAGAAGGGGAGAGTGGCATAAAGCATTTTGAAGAAGCCCAACCTGTGGCTAGCTGATCCACACCAGCAGGAATCCTTATGGCAGACACTGCCCAAGTGCAATGTCTGGCTTAGCTGGTGGCAAAGTAATAGAGAGCACCACTTAACCAAAAAAGCTATACACCCCTATTCTTTAATTATTAGTGGGATATAACCCACTTTGCTACCCCAGCAAAGTGTAAGCAAGCCCAGATTTAAGGGAAAAAAAAATAAGGAGGGACAAAAAAAAACCCAAAACAACCCCACTGCACCCCCAAACTTTAGGAGACAATTACATTACCAGAGAGTGAAGTCTTTTATGAGGACAGGCGCTGTACTTGGTTACCTGCCTTAGGAGTCTGCAGTGTGACACAGCTAGTACAGTTGGTTCAGCACATGCATTCACACATGCATACAGAGACTAAAAAATTACCAGCTTTCACAGACAATTAACAATTCCATCTGTTTTCATTTTTGTGTTGTTATCCACACCAGGTTCTCTGAAATCAGGTGATTTCTAAAGGTTATTCCGATCAGCTGTCACCTACGTGTTGGGCACTACTAGTGTATGGTATGACCAATATGACTCTCAATGCTGTAACAAAATTTCCTTTATTTATCCTCATTATTTTTCTCTAAATTCAAAAAGAATCAACACTACATTTCTACAGAGGGAGAAAGGGGCTCTGACCAGACATCCATGGTGCAAGGAGTCACTCTGCAGACTGTTGTCAGCAGCTCTGCCTCCTCATGACTGAAACTGAAGGGAAAGGTGGTGTTCCCCTTGCAGTTTGGATAGAGCATGCTTGAGTCAGAACACACTGTTCATCCCTGAACAGCTGAAGGCTGGGTTTGTCTCCCCCAAGCATAGCCTGCACTACTGACTTTGTTGTGAAAGTGCATTCCTGGATAGGTGCAAACACTTGGGCAGTTTAAGGCTGCCCAGTTGCCCACCAAGTTGCCAGAGGGGTCTGTAAGCACGCAGGGTGCAGCAGCTGCTCTGCAGGGATTGCAGAGATGTGGTGCTTGATTCAAGAGCTCAGATTCCAGCTCTCAATTTAGATACTGCTGGGCTTTTCTCCTGAGATATTTCAGTTCCTACATCACTTAGTTTCTGCAGTGCTGACCTGAGCAGCACCTCAGTGCACCTAAATATCTGCACTGGAGCAAAGAGATGAAATAATTTCCTGAGTCCCAGCCAGCATTTTACTGCCCTTTTCCTTCAGAAAAGCCCACATGCAGCACCTACATATTGATATGAATCTTACGTACATTTTTGAAATTTATTCTCTATAATGGAATAGTAAAAACTGAATGTAATACAGACATCAAAGAGAAGATCTAGCTTCACTGGAAAAAAATAAAGAAAAGCCAACCATCTCAAGGGAGGTTAAGGTTAGTAGTGAAAAGGTGCACAACTAATTGACCTTATTATATAAATTATACTTGTCCCCAGGAAAGACATTCTTCTTCATCAAGTTCCCATCATTTACATGGGAGCTTCCATTCTGCACTCATGCATTTGGAAAAGCAAAATTAATGGTGGAGTTTTTTCCCCAAAACACACTGAAGGCAGGTAAGTGTGACTTCTATTAGAATCATCTTGTGCAGAAGTCTGAATTCATCCACCTGTGTCTGGTTCTGGATTTTTACTCTATTCTTCTGAACATAGAAAACAGTTCTTTTATTCTGACCTAACTTTCTGTCTAAACTTCTGTTTCCTCTCTAGTTTCTAGTAATTTAATTTGCAAATGCACAGGTCCTTATTTTAAACATCTTAAGCATCACAGCTTTCAAAAATAGCAACAAGCAAAATAAAATCATTTATTTTCTGGCGTAATATTTACCTCCCTAGGTGTCCATCCAATCCTCTTCTTCCCAAGCAATAAGCAAAACACATGTCATTTGTCAAATACCAAGGGAGCAAGAGGCACAGATAAAAATCTTAGATGCAGGTTGTATCTGCCCCATCACTCACAATTTCACATTTTCTTGTCCCATCTTAGGCATATGTTTAGCACAAATTTGCATCAAACTTGAAGACAACTGCATGAAGTAGTTTGTTATTTTTCCTCCTCTTAAGCCTTATCATCTTCGAAAGACTGGGAAGTCCCTTTATTGGGACTTCTGCCTCCATAACAACAGCAGAATGGGCCCTTGTGGAACAGCAAAAAAACAGCTCAGCTCGTTTCAGATCTGTGCTATTTTATTGAGCTGGCAAAATTTTCATGTGCAAGCATAACAGCCCTGAGAATTACAATAACAGTTAGCAATATCCCAGCCCAATGGAAATCCATGGGAGCCTTGCCACCAACTTAAACAGAACCAGAATCTCACTCACTACTTATATATGAAGGAGCAAAATATGAGGAAAAACAATTTAAATCATCTCCCAAATAGGAATTATTGCTTTTCTTTCAGTCTTCCTGGAAGGAAAAATGATTATGCTTTTTAGCTGTCAGAAAAAAAATCCAGGGTAATTCATAAGGTATTACATTAACACATATAAAACAAAATGAAAACCAGCTTCAGACTATGACCTTTCACTCCAGCAAAGGCTGAAGCAAGTGTATTGCAGTCCAAATTAATACACATTATACTAGGCAAATAAATTCAAAACAGGGAGTCAGATTCTCCTCACTCTGCAGAGCTCAAAGAAGACATCAATTCTGAATAGGACTCAGACCACAACTTGAAAACGCCAACATACAACACTGATGTTTTTAAATCTTCAAGAAAAAAAAAATCCAACACATCACAATAAAACCCATGGTATTCTAGTAATATCGAATAGCGAACAGGGATTTTTAAAATATATCTTATATCACTGCAGTATTGTCTGCAATTTTGGAATTAAGTCCAGGATTTTATTTTTGGCTCCCTGGATCCTTATATTGTATTATCCTCAGACAGTAAGGCTAGAAATCCAACTTGCCTAAGTGCACTTATATACGCATACTTAAAAAAAGATGCCTTTAACTGAGAGATGTATGTTATGGTAAATAGAGTGGAAGTTACAGTAAATAAAGTTGACATTAGTAAAAAATCTATCAAATGTCATGACAATTAAAATTAAATCCCTACAACCTTAAGAGTAAAATATATTTGGCTTATGCAAAACTCTAATTAAGGAGATTCTTAATTCTTAACTGAACAAATGATGCAGAAAGGATCAATTTTTTAAGCTCAGTGTACTGTATAATACCATACAAACAGAAGAAATATATTTACTATAGAAGAGACAGTCTGCTATAGCTCTTCAAAAGCAGATATTTAAAGTTTACTTTCACATGAGTTTTCACTTTTTGACCTGCTCTTGACCTGGGTAATACTTGCAGACCAGTGAGTTTAAGAAGGCCTGGGATCTATTAAAAGAGTAGTAGCTTGACTTTTACTGACTAGCACGCTGATGCTTTAAAGTAAATGTTATGGTTTGTCACAGGAACCAATTTGGTTACCGTTTGTTCTTCCTGCCCCTGCCTGCTGATATTTTTTCAAGTGTTTTTCATTCTTTAAATTCTATAAAGAAATCTGCATGCTGTTATTTTAAACTTCTGTATCTTTCTTTTGAGTAGTTCATATTTAAACAGTGGGCAGCATACCCAGAGTTTAACCCCAGTGCCATTTGGTAGGACTTGAACTCCACATGCACTACCATTGTGCTCCTCTTTTCTGGCCACTCAGTTATCACGGTGAAAGTTCCCATTTACCTGGTTCATAAAGGCATAGATGGCTCTTATTCTTCTCCCCCTAAAGTAATCATAACCAATGAAGTACCCAGTGTATTTAAGTACTTTTTACTAGCTTCATCACCTATTTAAATTTGCACTTCAGTTATTATTGGTTTATTTTGTTAACATTGCTGGTTCCTGTGATACCTTTCCAGCTTTGTGCAAAGTGTAGGATTTTGGTAGATATGTCAAAACATTGAGAAACTTCAGTAAGTTCAGTTGAACACCATGACTCATCTCCTAATTTTGCAAGGGACAATTTTGCAATACCTGTGTTCAATTTATTGGCTTATAATTGTTCTATTTTGTGCAATACGAAAAAAAGGTGCAAAATTTCTTTCCCCCCTCTTTGAAATTACAAAACCATAAAATCTCAAGTCCATGGGGAAAGGCCACAGCTGACCCCCTAGCTAGCTATGTGCTTGAGAAGTCCTGCATTTTAGGAGAGGTACATATGAAAACAGGAATGAATCAACCCCCAGCAGACATTAGCAGATACTTGACATATACCCAGCAGTGACTGAAGCACTATTTGGGTTGAGCCTTATCCTTTCCTGTAAAGCATTAGATTAAAGAAAAACGTGGTTGTGTAAATCCTCTAACTTGTATTTTTTTCAATATCACATTTTTATTTGCCTCAAAACAAAGGGTTTGTGTACCAGCAATGACTTATGTCCCAAAATATCAACTGTGTAAGTTTATGTTCACAAAACTAATCACTCCTGTTCTCCCAGGTCAGTGCAGAAGGAGATGGTACACAGCAGAAAAACTGCCTCTCTTCCTGTGACAGGTTTATTGGCTTGATTCTTCCATGAATTATGTCTGATATTATATAAAGGGGATTTTCTGTCGACTCTCCTACAATATTGTGAAGTCTGTCAAACAAAAGAAATCTCTAGGTTTTTGAAGTTGCCTGTATTGCACCTTTAAATTGCAAGAAATCCAAACTTGAGACAGTTTGCTTGAGGCAGAGCCGTTGACTGACTAGAGAGCTTTAAAAATTCAGTTAAGAAAACATTAGCAGCTCTGGACAGAATTGATGAATGTCAAGTGACAGCCTGCAAAACCTTTAGAAATTAGATGGGGTGCAAACAAACATGCAGAAATAAAACTACTAATCAAAAAGATACAAACGTTTCTCATTTCTCCTAGTTGTTTCTTCTTTCTTATCAAGTTCTAAAACTGTCACGCTTACACCTAGCGTTTTTAAGATGTCTTCATTTCTAATCGTCTTTCTAGAATCAAAGATGGCTCCTTTGCATCCTTGGTCAATTTGTTGCTTACTGATTGGATCTACAGAAAAATGATAAAAGATCATTTCAAATTCCTAAAACTGTCCTTTGATATAAAATGCTTTTGGAGGTGTTACCATTAAAACAAACTTTAGTTTGAGCAGCAACTCTTGAAAGACAATTAAACCGAAGGGAGCATTTTGGTAAATTATTTAGGAGTGATTTTCCTGTGCCAGTTCCCTCACCTTTATTAACACTAAGCACCCTACCCTCACAAAGCAGCAGCATGCAAAATTGTCCTTTAAAAGTGCTACAGGGTACTGCCGCAGTAACTTTACTGTGCAGTGAAACATTCACTGAACCTGAGACAGGCTAAGCAGCATTCCACCATATAAATCACCTAGCCTTGGTTTTGTTCAAGCAATATTATTAATGGGAGTGTGACTAACTGAAGTAGATATTGTGATACTTCAAAGAAATCCCACGCATCCCATTCTGTGTTTTTCTGGGATGTAAGATAATGTCACTGCCTTTGGTGTCCTGTTTAAGTCTGACTAAGAAGAGAAAGTAGGCTACATTTGTGTAAAGATTTCCTATTGCATTGAATGAGACCCTTTACTTGCACAAACGAAAGTTCAGTGACTTCAGACAATGTTAAAGTTCATTAGATTTGTTTGACTACTAAAACAAAAGCAAAACAAGGAAAAAGAAAAAAATTCACAGTCCTTCAATGCTTCCTTCTGAAGAACAAATAATATCTGGAATATTTACATATGCTCTTCAGCTTTCGTTTAATACACAAATTGCTGATTCAGGTTGATGGTTTGCAAAAATCACTTGTACAAAGAATGAGCATTTCTTTATGCTTATAATTTTTTTTTATTTTTCATTTTTTTTCTTCTTTTAAATAAAAAATAAGATGACAATTACTTACAAGAATTTCCATTTTTACCAGCTGTAGAATGACTACCCTTTAGCTTCTCCATCTATAGCCAAGAAACCAAATTGCTACCATTTATAGCTCCAGCAGGCTGCTGTAGTCACCAGAAGGCTACCTTGAACTCAATAAAAGATTTATCTGAACTGCTTTCAAGATTTTAAAAACAATTAGTGGAAATGTTAAAAATATCAATATTGTAGTAGCAATAAGATGTTTACAAGATATAAGAATCTTTTATGGCTAGAAAAGGCATTAGAACTGATGGCCTACTGATGGTTACCCCCAACCCCATGTATGTCCCAGTATAATGGTGATTGCACATATTAAAAGATCAACGATAGATAAATGGAGTCAGTCTTGGTTTCTAGGATTTAGTTGGACACTTAGGAGTCAAACTCAGAGCTTAAAACTGTTAATGGAGTGATCAATTTGTTAACAAACACCAGATAGGATTTTGTAGTTCTGAGGACAGGATACTAGAAAAAGAGAACTTTTTTCAATAAATCAGCACACTAGAGAAGAGTCAACACACAGCTGAGAAGAAAAAAGAATCATAACATTCAATTAATTGCAATTATTTCATCAACAAGTGTAAGTAGGTGTTTTTTCTAATGAAATCAGGGAGTTTTGGAAAATGAAGGATAAATTTAGGTAGTATATTTTAAAATTAATACAGGTCACAACATTTAGCTTTGAATCCAAATATGTATTCCAGCTTTTGAGACTTTGATAGCATTAGCATCTGGGGTTTGAGTTCAGGACACTGTAAGCCTGGAAATCAGTCAAAATCCAATATAAGTTGTTCTGGTCCTACAACAGGATAAGCAAAACTGTGTAGGAAAATTCACAATTTACCCAAAGTTTAATCCAGACTAAAGGCAGGTGGGAATCCTGGAGAGACTGACTGCTTTTTACTGCTGCTTTCCATCTTGACGTTGAATTCAAAGTAAATAAAGCAAGTTTGACCCCAAAAAGATTTGCAGCTAAGAATGAAAGTAGAGTTCATTTTTTAAAAACTCCTGCAATCTAACAAGAAGGCTTTTATCCAGAAAAGGCAGTCCAGCTGTGTGGTCAGAAAGCCTCTTTTCCTGACTCTGTAGAAAGAAATGAGAAATTTGTGCCTTTTTTCAGAGTAACCAAATATCAGACCAAATCTCTGATGTGTAAAACAGGCAGACACCTTGACATTAGGTTGTAGACTGCACAGCAGGATTGAAAATTGTTGAAGTATCAATAAACTTTTTTTTGCAAGATTTGGGAGAAATTTTTTAAATGGCAGAAAGGCTTAGCTCACATTTCCTGGCCTTCTCAAGTCAGTTTAACTTCCATTTTCCTAATTTCTGAATGGAAGCTTTTACCAGATTTCAAACTGTGCTAAAGCCCAAGGTAAGGGATTTATTCAAGTATTTCTAAACACAAAAAACTGCATTATGCAAGACTTCTTCTGCACAAAGATCTTCTCTTGTCTACTCTAGAGAAGACAAAGCCTCAAAGGGGGTGTTACAGCAAGGCTGCCTAATAATCAGACTGAATCTCACAAGCAACCTTGTTTAGAGGGGATGAATGGGCAAGAATGATGAGCAGGAAATTAAAGCAGGAGAACTACCCACCACTATTTAAAATGAAGCCAGAAAACGGGAAATTTAAAGGATTTGAAAATAAAATGGGCTTCCTGGATCAAAGCTTTGCAAAAGGAATACAGAAATTTTAACCTTTAGGTAGCCAGTTCAAAATCCAGCTGAGGTCAGGAGGGATGAAAGGTTATCATCCTCTAATGATTTTCACAAACTTAATTAAAGACTCCATCAAACTTTTTATGTTCAAGTGCACAACCCTAACTTCCACTGGAGACAACAGCAAAACTCATATTGACTCAGAAAGGAGCCAGCCTGTATCCATAAATAGGCATCATGTCAATGACTGGAGATAAGCTTATTTAAAAACAAAAAGGTGAATACACTCCAGATGTAAAGAGGTTTGAGGATCTTGACACACATTTCATGATTTTAGTCGCAACTTAATGAACAGTCTTCCTGAGAAGATAAAACAAACAACAAGCCAAAAGGAGGTAAGACCCAAACTAAAGAAAAGCAAATAATTAGACTGTCCACAGAAGGAAAAGTATCATGAGAGAGAGAAAAAAAAGTTGTTGGGTATAAAATTGTACTGGATTTGATGAACATTTCTCTCTCCTTAAAAAAAACCAACAAACAAACAAATAACAAAAAAAAAACAAAAAAAACAAGTCTTGATCTATAGTGTCACAGGGAGAAGCAAAAGAATTTGTCATATAGATGTGGTATTCAGATTTAAATCATATTTCAGCTTGCAAATGCAAATCGAATAAGGAAACGCCATGAGAATATGTTGATTCAGTAAGAAACACAGAGAGCACTGAGCCTTGGATGAACCATAACTCTTTTGGAAAGAAATTTGAGTTCACTTACACATTTTTGACACAAATACACAAAACATGAAATGTGTAAGTTCCCATCTCGTTCGGCTGACAAAGATTTTGCACCTTAACTCATTAAACTGTAAACGCTGTGTAATGTCATGAGATCCTGATGGACAGATTTCTGCAGCCTCCTGAGACCCTACAATTTGCCACTCAGATTCCTCTAATTGTAAGAGGTGATAATGAGCTAAACATAGAACAGGCAAAACCAAGGAGGAAGAATCAAAGTACATGATATATTCAAGAGAAAACTGAGGAACTCAGGAACCAAAATCTCTCTTGAAAAATCCTCTTTCAATGTATTAATATATTTGCATTTGTCTCTAGAATTGCTAGAGAGCGTCACCTAAGTGATGCCACAGGAAAGAGGATGGGGCAAAAGAAGAATAAGGATAAGAACTAGAATCTGGCTTTTAAAAAATGTAATATTCAGCTTACTGCTCAACACTACGGGTCCTCCTGCACTTCATGGGAAACTAGACCTCCCTTACCTTCATGTTTCCCTGTGTTGTTAAATGATAAATGGCATGCTTCAAAACTCTTATCATGACTCAGATTGAAGTAAAGGTATTCTTAGAGGTTCACAAAAAAGAGAGCTGCATGTAGACCGGTAACATTTCCCCAGTAATTTTGTATAATTGCAAGCATTTTCTTGAACACAAACTTGAATGTTCAAGATAAAACTGTCCTCTACTGGTTAAGGCTCAGGATTTAGCCTCAAGAGAAAACCTGAACATCTTGGAATTTGTCACAAAAAGGAAAACACATTGAAAATCATTTCCCAACAATTTAAAAGTTAAAATTTTTAAAGCATTTTTTTCTATACTTTTATTTTGAAATCTGAGGTTACAATATCAAAATGTTGAAATTAAGTTGAACTTCCCATTTCAATAACCATGGTTACAGATTTGTGTGTTTGGTGCTTTTCCCGCTACAAAATTCTAAGGGGATGAGCACATTTTTTTTGGTTGAAAAGCAACTCTTTATTAAACACCATACATCAGTGGAAAAATATTTCACCAAAGAATTGCACCAATCTACCCCAACCAGCTGTTCTTTCACAGACTGGAAAGAAAAAAATAAAAAAAAGAAAAACAACCAGCTTTGTTGGTAGAAATCTTGAAAATATGAAAATGTAAACTAAAATATCTTTTTAATTATTTATTGATGTTAAAAACTAAAGTATGTGTTGTTATTTATATGCTGAACTGTTTACAGTGCTTGTCTTTCCTGAGCATCTGAAGACCTCTTGAGAAACCAGTGGGGGAAAACCAGAAAACAGGACTTCATTCCCAGCATTCCTTTAAGTCTTGTGTGGCAGATAACACAGACCTATTTATGTAAAATCTCACTAAAATCACTAATTTTCAATAGTTTCCTATAGAAGCAACAGCTCATAGTGACATGAGTCATCTGATGTGACATTTGCATCACACCACGGACTTCAGCCACAGCAGCTGAAGGACATCCGAGTTGAATGTTCTCAGAATTTATTGCATCTGCATAACCTAGATGTAGCTTGAGGTGCTGCTCACCCCACTCAGGCCAAGTAACTAATTGTCCAACAGTGACTGAATGAAAGAACCCCCAGAATTTCCTCAGATGAGACTCTATGGCTTCTCTATCTGGAGAATCCCTGAAGCTCCTGGCCTCCACTTCCCTTAGTTTTAAAAGTGGAGAATAACATCAATTGCTTCAAAGCCTTCGAATGCATAGCTTAATACCAGAGAAAAGAAAGCACTTTAGAGACGAAAAGCTTTACATCTTTTTCCATGCAGAGGAGCCCTGAATGGTCGCTGTGGTTTGGTACCTCTTCATAGATAAGTCTCTCTTCTGTTGTCTTTCTGACCAGTCAAGTCAGGTCATTTATCAAACTAATTGCTTTAAAGACAGACATTCTTAGGCAATCTGTTCCCTCTCTGTATTTCCCATTACAGTCATTGAAAGTTATGTATGCAGATGAAAACGATAACAGACCTCTTGCGCTCTCAGAATATTCCTTTTTTAAACAAACACTGGGAACTCCAACAGCAAACACGGCTGAGTCCAGTCCAATCTGACAATCCTCGGAGTAAGAAAATACAATAGCAGTACTAGTGTCAAGCAGCTCCAGTCCATTGTTTACCCAAAAAAGTTTGAGAGCTGATTAAACAGTCAGCTTAAGGTCTGGAAACATGTTCAGCAATAGCACCTGAGTGCCAAGACAAACATTGCCATGATCACCAGATCCTGCAAACAATCCCCACCTTCCTTCTTCTCTGCTACTGAGAGATAAAAATTAACGTGACATGAAGTAGTGTGAGGAAATGCTGGACTTACACAACATGTGATCCACACCAAACTGCCTGAAAAAAGTTAAGCAGAGACATTTGAATGTAAGGTTGTGCAAGATGTATATAATCTATTCAACTGAACTATAGCCAGCATCTGGGCTTTTGGAAATTCCCTCTGTTCTAGACCTCAGCCTACAAGTTTCATTGTGAAAGGGAGTGGGACATGATAACTGTCACCGGGCCTGGAACCCATCTGGTTCGTCCTGAGGTGTTGCAAACCATCACTTTGTCACTGTGGACAGCCTGCTCCTTGACAGGACACTTGCGGACACTTGGCCCCTTGGGACACACATCTACCCTCCCTTATCGAGGGACTGCGTTTCCATTCACTGCTGACAGAGCAGCCTTCTGCAGTTCCATTGCTCCCTTGCCACAGGATGGAGCAATCAGGGCTAGTGACTTTCAAGGGGGATCACTAAAGCTCTGAGTAAAGGAAACCATACAACAAAATTTTCCTTCTGCATTCCCTGCTTTTTATGGCTCGTTATATTCCCTACAAACAAGGCAACAAGTGCTGAAGTCTTTGAAAAAGATAATAGCCATGCATGTTGGATGACCATCTTTGCTGTAGGGCTCATTTATGGACATGACCGAAACAAGACAGACATAAAACTGCCTAAATGTGTAAGATTACAGAACTGTCTTGCTCATAAATAAAATACAAAAAGGGACACTAGGTGTCATGATATTATGACTAAAAATGTTCAACTGCTATATTAATAAATCGTAGTAGATTGAAGAGTCCATTCCCTTGGAAGCTAAAACATTTGTCAAGATGTATACATCTAAACAAAAGACTCACCTGAAAGTATAAAAAAAAACAAGTTCTTTTTCAATTCATTCCAAAAGTTCCAAATATATTTCCAGCAATATGAAAATGAAATAAAACAAAACCAATCAATAAAAAAAACAAACTAAAGAAACAAAAGAAAATAACTCCCAAAGAAAAAAATCTCACCTAACTATTCCAGTCACAAATTTTGGAAATCAGCACCACTCAACATTTTGCCTATATTCCACACTTTGCCTATATTATATTACATTCCTGTATATTTTGTAGGTACTAGTTCCCTTTAGTATTCCCCTTTAGTATTCTAACCTTTTAGTTGATGTTCAGTGATGTCGGTAGAAGGAATTCTGTTCATTTCTGTGTTCCTTGAGACAGATAGTATGAAGATATCCATATGTATGAGTATGTTGTAAAATAAACCCTTAAGGACGTGCATACTGTTAGAAAGAGTCAGAGAATGCTATGAAGTGGAATTATTAGTGCCATTCTATAATTATTGTCAGTAAACAGCAGGAAATAAAGATAAACTGAAACAAAATTATTTTTCAAGGAGGAAATATTTAGAATTTCATAATTAAGCTAGAAAGGCATCTAATAAAAAAAATCAGCAATCTTATGATTTCATAGTGCTTCTTCCCATGCTGCATGCAACTGAATTCACTCCAGTTCATGTGTGAACTTATTTTTTTTTATTGGTGAATCCCCTTTCTATTAACCAAATTTATATCATCATTAAGCAGCACATCAAACATTCAGATCACTGTGAGGTCACTCTTATCTCCTTGTGATTGATAAATCCCCCTACACGATACTTTTCAGACACTGAACAATTTGCTAATTTTGGTGTATTTATATGAGGATGCAACAAAGTTGCTGACAGCTTGCTTGTGTTAAACAGCAGCACAGCTTTGAGTCTGCTCAGACTCAAAGCTCAGACTCTGCTCCAAATATTCAAGGAAACTTTCAGGAGCCATTTAAACACTGACATACCTTCAGTGAGAAGTGTCAGCGTTGCCTCATTTATATTTACTTTCTTCATCACACATGTATTTGCTTCAGCATTCTTTTCCTGTTGTGCCACTTAGTTTTGCACTGAAACTTCAATCTGCCCTACAAGACAGTTCCTATTGTTCTTTTTTACTGTGGCTATTGCCACAAAAGAAAATAAAGAGTATTTCTATAGACACATCAGCAACAAAAAAGAGATCTAAGAATCGCCATCCTTTTCTGGATTAGGAGTGGCAAAGCCTGAAAAAAAGGCTGAGGTACTTCATATCTTATTTACCTCAGTCTTTAATAATAACTAACACTTGTTCTGTGCGTACCCAGCCCCCTGAGCTGGAAGACCAAATGAATGAAGACCCCATAACCCAAGGAGGAAAGTTCAGGAACCTGATACACATATTAGACACACTGAAGCCCATAGAGATGGACAGGATGCACCCAAGAGTGACAAGGGAGCTGGTGGAAATTCTCACCAAATCATTTCCTATCTTTGGCTGCAGTCCTGTCTAGTGAGGGGAAGGGTGCTGGTGTTGTTTACCTGAACTTTACTAAAACATTTGTCACATATTCCCACCAACATTCTTCTGGAGAAACTGGATGCTCATGGCTTGGTCAGATGCCCTGTTCACTGGGAGAAAAATCTAGCCACCATGGCTGGGTGGTAGAGTCCAGAGGGTGTTGGTGTATGGATTTAGATCCAGCTGGCAGATAATCACTAGTGGGGTTCACCAGGGCTCGTTACTGGAGTCAGCCTTGATTAAAATATTTATCAATGACTGGGACAAGGGGGTTGAGTGAACCCCCAGTCAGTTTTCAGATGACAGTAATTTGAACGGGAGTGTTGATCTCCTGCAGGACAGG
Organism: Thryothorus ludovicianus; assembly: GCA_013397245.1. NCBI lineage: Eukaryota > Metazoa > Chordata > Aves > Passeriformes > Certhiidae > Thryothorus > Thryothorus ludovicianus. Next base: position 495,595 of record VZTB01017316.1, on the reverse strand, counting down.
AAAGCTCTGCAGAGGGTTCAGAACAGGTTGTATTCATCGTCCAAGGCCATTTGGTAAGGTTCAAGAAGGTGAAGGGTTAAGCAAGGTCCTGCCCTGGGACACAACAGTCCCACGCAACAAACATTACAGGCACTACAAGACTGAGACATAGTAGCTGGAAGACCACCCTGCAAAAAATTATCTGAGTGTGCTGGATGACAGCAGCTGAACATGAGCCAGCATTTTCGCCAAGTGGCCAAGACCACCACCAATGGCATCCTGGCCTGCATCAGCAATAGTGTGTCCTGAAGGATCAGGGCAGTGATTGCCACTCCTGTACATGAAACTGCTGAGGCCACACTTCGAGAGTTGTGTCCAGTTCTGGGCCCTTCACTGCCAGAAGGACACTGAGGTGCAGGAGCATGTCCAGAGAAGGGCAGTAGAGACAACCTCTGGAGCCCAAGCCTTATGAGGAGCATCTGATAAAGCTGGGGCTGTTCAGCCTGGACTAAAGGAGGCTCGGGGGAGACCTTATTCTCCACAGCTACCTGAAAGGAGCTTTCAGCAAGGAAGGGGTCAGTCTTTCTTCAACAAGCTGTAGGACAAGAGAAAGCATCTGCAGTAGGGCAGGTTTAGATTGGATAGTAGGAAAAAAATCTCTTCACAGAAAGAATCATTAAGCATTAGAACAGCCTGTACAAGGAAGTTGTCACCATCCCTGCAGGTGTTTAAAAGAAATTCAGAGGTGACACTTAAGGACATGGTTTAATGGTGGACCTGGCAGTGCTGGGTTATCAACTCAACAAGCTTAAAGCCTTTTCCCACTTAAACAATTCTGTGATTCTTTTGGTCATTTTTTTCCATCTATTTCATCCTCTGAGACATGCAGATTATCTTATACCTGGAAAACAGGATTTTCCTTGTTAGTCACGTATATGAATCCAAACACATTTATAAATTAATGCTTTTGGGGGAATTTCTAACCTTACAACCTTAACCTGGTCCTTATAAACACTTGGGATACAATTCTAAAATATTTCCCTTAAGTTTTTTCACACAGGACCAGACATGTCGCAGGGGCATTCTTAAATATTTATAAGTTATTCCAAAGAGATAAAAAAAGAAAAAAACTGAAACCATCCCAAATGTTCCCATGCATGTTTGAGTCTACTAAAAATTCTTAAGATTCTCCCAGAAAATAGTGTCCTACCAATGCAGGGTCATGGTCTTTGGCCTCTACATTGCCCCAAGCATATTTACCATTATTATAAGACCTGTCATTCATCTCTTTAGATCTCTGACAGAAAAAAAAAAAATGTTTAGCTATTTTATCTAGTTAGAAAAAATCTTGGTGCAGAAACAAGAACTCCCAAGCCTGTGTGTCAGCCACAGAACATCTGTGCTTTTGTGCTGGTGATTTTGCGACACTTTTAATGCACAAAGAAAAAGCTTCTTCCAACTTTTTCAGCAGACATTTTACATGTATTTTAAAAATATAGTGAATGTGACATCCTTAACGTCCCTGCTGCTAAAGGAAATCTGTACACAGCATGTAATGAAACAATATATTCATTGTACCAACAATTTTTCAGTATTCCAAATTTACCAGAGAATCATAAGTTGTACAAAAAAATAGACTTTTTTTTTTTCTTGAGGTAGTAACTGGTTCAGTTTTGCATGCTTTAAAGCAATGATTTTTTTGGTGGGTCTTCTAAACTCCTGCAATATAAATAACCAATACACTGGTGCAGTACATGTAAAATACCAGTCATGTCCAATGTCAGACTTTCTTTCTCCAGACATACATCAATTAGTTTGGTTACTTGGCTGGAGGTTCAGTTTCTCTAGCGAAACATACAAGAACCCTAGCTATGTTTTTCAAAGTAAATTGAATTACTTCAGTCTCAAGTCCACTCATAATTCTTAAAATTTGCATATATTCTTACAAGTATAAAGAAAACATTGAAGTCTATATGTGAACCTCTTAACTCAAAGCCATTGGTGTTTTATTTCTCTTGGGCTTTTAGTCCTGAGGCCATTAGCTTGCCATGAGGTCTGACAACATAAAGCTGACTTGTGAAACTGTAAGTCATTCCCTGGGTAAGTCAGAGCCAAAAGTCTTTTCTTGAAGGCTGAAATGAAAGAGACAGAAAATACAAAAATACCCCTTCTTGTCACTCACCTTATCACTAAGACAGCTCTGCCCATGCTTCAAGATCACAAGGTAGGAAGGTTACCAACACCTTCAACTTTCCTAACTATGTATTGCATCTTAGCACCAAAATAATCAGAGCAGCAAAATATGAGGAGGTTAATCCAAGGATGTAAAAGAAATTATGGTCATTTATTCATTTACCTGGAAGTAAACTCATGGCCACTAGGACCAGCTGAATCAATCTCTGAGATTTAGTCATGAACAATAATGGGATATTTCCCATGGTGACTCCTTATCCCAAATTAAGCTAGAGAACCTCTATCTGTTTCTTCTCACAGCCACCTTTAAGTTTTGCAAACCCCTCCTCAGAGTAGTAGAAAAGACATCTGGTAATTTGGCAGCCTATGGGCCAAAAACTGCCATGCAACTCCACAAACTCACATGCCTCTGCCTGGCATTTAAGTATTTCTGCAGAAGAAGGATGAATAAGAAAAGAAGGTCTACAATTTTTCTTTGTTATTGTTTAAAGGCTTGAGACGCTAAGGAGACATCAGCTCTGAGATTATGGGACTGTAAGGCATGGTGAGAAAGAGAAGGATATTGGTTTAGTTCTAGCAGGAAGAGGAGGTATCAAATACAACTTAAAAACATAAAAGCAAGATCACTAAAAGAAAACTTTCAAATGTTAAAGGACTAAAATAGATAATATGATCTTCATCTGATTTCAATATGTGAGATTAAAATCAAGCAAAGATAGGGAACAGCAACAAATGTGTCACAGAAAATTGACACGTCTCACAGATTCAGTGAGTAAAAGAGAAATAAAGACAAAAAACAAAAAAATTGGAAGCAAAAAAAAGAAGATACAAGTTAAATGGCCATACAAACTAATCTTCTGCCTTTTTCTCAATGTTTATATACTGCGAGTTAAACTGTGACATTTTAAGGCATACACAGAATAATTTTTACCCCATAGATTCTTCTTTTTAAAATTACCCACTTTTACTCAAAAGATTTTAAAATAGTTATTCTTTTTGCTGATCTGATTGATCTATCACTATAATTCTTAAAGGATGTGTGTAAGTCACCATGTGCATACTAATCCATAAATAACGGGAAGGAGGGATCTGCTCACCTCCTGTGAGCAAGCAGAGCCACATTAATGGAACAGAGAGAAGGAGGACATGCCACTGCATCTCAGCTAAACTGTTATGCAATTGCTGGAATGATGCAAGATCAGGCTTGGAAGTGGAGCTGGGCTTCCTATTCCCCGTCCTGAGAGATGCAGAGCATTGCAGAGGTATCTGGTGAATCTCCAGGGATAAGGTTCAAGTCTTGTCACTACAAATCACCCTCCGCCAAGCAATTTGTGCAGCAGCTTATAACAGCAGTTAAACAAAGGAGTCATGGGGCCATCCTCCGGACTGAGGGCAAGGCAGTTGCTACTGGGGAGAGGAGACTGGGAGATAAAAGCAAAGCAAACATGCCAAAGTTAATAGGGCAGAAAGGCTCAACCTCCCTCCGATCCTGGCTGCGTGGCAGGAAAAGACAGTGCGTAGGCTATGAATGGAGAAATATGTGAGGGCATCTGCACGAACCAGTCACACTGAAATCTGTCATCTTCCTTCAGTGCTTGCCTGAACAGGTGGGGCTTTCAGCTGCTCTCTGGAGGCAGGACACTTGTACTCGTGCCCTCAGACTGCGCAGGAGCAACTTTCTACAGACTTAATAAAGCAGATGCAAGTAGATTTACATGGGGAAAGCTATATTTATAACAGAAATATAAACTATATCAGGTTAGGTTACTTTCTATTTTCTTAATGTTATTACCATTAATATTATGCAAGAAGAGACTTTCTTCTTAAGGTTTTTAAAATTAAACACTGGAAGCTGCTAAAAATCATGGAAAAAAATAAAAATGGGATATTTTGGAGAATGTTAGCCTGTTGTTTCTAGGATAGTCCCTAATGACTCTGGGTATTTTCCAAAGTGCAAAATACAGTTTCAGAGCATTTGGAAGAGTCTTTCCAGAGTCTGATAACTGAGAATCAAGTTGTAATTCCAAAAAATAAAGGTTGTGCCTGAGGCATTTTTACTTCAATAAACAAAAATAGTCAGACATAATATGTCATTCCAGATGCATTGTCTTTTTGCTCTTTTTTTCCCCTAAAAGACGGGACGGAGAAGTGTCTCATTCCTGGCAATCAGACAGTTCTTTCAAAAAAACTTCATAGTACAGTCTATGATTCACCAGGCATACTTGAATGAAGTCAAGCATCCACATACTTAAAATGGCATTTTGCAAAGTATGTGGAGATTAACACAACTTTCCTAATGTGGCTAGTGGGTCCAGTTAAGACAATGACCTACAGACAAGCCAAATGAATCCTTGAAAGAAATCCCAGAATCCTGGGTAGCCTGGTACAACCTGTACCATTTCCACAGTGTCAATTGCTGTGCTGTTAGATACCCAGAAAGATTTAAAATGCCCTCAGTGCCACCTCTGATTGCAGCTCAGACATAGGCACCATCAATACAAGAAATAAACCCACTAACACTCCCTGTATCACATATACAGAGATGCAGGAGGACCCAGGATGCACCTCTAGGGTCTGCAGAACCCTTGACTGCCCATCAGCCCTACAGCAAAGATACTGTAGGCTTCACAGCAGTAAGTGAAGGAGAGACTCTTCATGGAAGTGGGGCTGAGTAATCTTTATTCCTATAGACACTCCAAAAAGGTGCAGTTTCTGCATATAGGTAGGGAGCACTGGGAATATCTCCATGCTTCCTCACAAAGCAAGGTTACTTGCAGAGTTGTAGGCAAGAGGTTTTCTGTGATGACCAGGTATCGGGTAATAAGAGGAGGAGCACAGGGGTCTCAGAGTAAGAATGTACCCTTTTTGCCCCTTGAGATTTCAGGATTTACTTGCTTTGGATAAGCGGAGATCATGCTAAGACTGATGGAGCGAAATAAGTTTGGGATTTAAAGCAGTGGTTTTCACACTATAAAGAGGTTATGAACAAAAAGCGAGGATTCCTGACCTAAGCAACAGGTATACACTTTACACTAAATACTGGACTAGGATGGAAAGAGATTGATAATAAAGGAGTTGAAAAGTATTCCACTAGTCTTCATCTGAATATAAATAGCTGAAACTAGGGGGCTTGGAGTCTAGGGATTTTTTCCCCTCTGAAAATGGGAAACAATGGGAAAGGTAGCCTACCTTTTTTGCCAGGGAGGTTCAGCAAGTTTAATTCCGGCAGAATTTATTCTCATGGTGCATTAATTTTGCTAATTTCCTTCAGGAAAAGGGAAATTCCTAGGTACATTTCTTAAAGCTTCTAAGAACTGAGTCAGGGATACAATTTCAAAGTCCTTAATAAGAAATGTCAGGAATTTTGACCGTCTTGTAGACCTTGATCTAATAAATTAGACAACAACTATGAGCATTCATCTTTCCCATTGTTACTTTTGAAAATGTTTTAAAATAAAGATGAGAAACTCTGAAAACCAGAACAAAAATTCTAACCTTGTTTCAAGACTTTACATGAACTCTGCCACTTTTTATGTTAGTATTGAAGTGCTCATTTTCTAATGAGCAATTTTCTAACATAATCTTGATTCAACCACTTCATTTCTACTTATGTGGAAAAAATGGCAATGCATATAAATATTACTTAAAAAAATCAGCAAAGTGTTGATGCATAAAAGACGTTGCAACAGGAGATAAAATATTTTGAAAATCTCAAAAACATTTTCCATCAAATTTTGTCACAAAGGACAAGTTCTGATATAAAAACATATTTTGGTTTTGCTGTTGCATGTTGTGCCATAAACCTGGAACATTCTGATAAACATAAACAAGAAAACAGTCACATTTAATTACATATTGAAATAAAATGGTTATTTAAAAGAAGAAATAACTGAAAGTATTACAAGAACTTTTGGCAAAAATAATCCCTTTCCTTAAGGAGCAAGAGTCTGCAAATGGGTTATAATACATAAATATTCTTGAGTCTCATTTTAATTTAACTGTTCAAAACTTTCTGTGGGCCTAGCAATTAATTTGATCAATATTATTATTACTCAGCATTGCTTGAAATTCCTGTCTAAATTGCATAATGCTAAATGACATGCACTATCCAAAAACCACCAGTGCATTATATTGTTCCAGGGATGGATTTGGTACCAGTTGAGGAACCCCAGAGAATCTCTAAGACTAAGACAACACCTTTCTCAACAAGCAGCATTATTTTCCACTTATTTACCTTTGTAATGCTGTGATCAGAGGCAAAGTCTATAATATTTTTCATTGGGATACCACATATAATTTTCATAATTTTGAAAATTTTCATTGCTCCTGTAAGCACATGGCAAAAACAATCACAAAGGAGTGTGTTATTTTCTACAGCTGCTTACCCCCAAAATTTTATTTCTTGTCTACAAGGCATGGACATAGCCTTTATTTGTAGCAAGAGGTTGTCATATAACATGAAAATAAGACTCAAAAATTGAAAATAATCTGAGTGTATGTATAAAATTCTAAAGGCCAGTCTCTGAGTACATGAGTATACTATTAAACATTGACTTCAGCTGATGCTATGAGACGGTATCAGGACTTTAACCTCACAGTACCAGGACTGCTTTGCAGGTAAACTGCCAGAAGAGACTTTCAAAGCAAAATCTGGCTCTCCTCCTTTACAACTGAATCTATTGATTTTAGCAGCACTAAAACATCAGGTCTCAGCATGCAAAGCGTTGTTTGCAAAGACTTCAGTCAGCATTGCACTTTAGAAAGGCCTTATAGGATAAAAAGCAAAAAAGAAAATTCCTTCTTAGAACAAACAAACATACCCAATTCTTTTTCTTCACTGAAACATAGTTTTTATCCTAATTTAATTAACATGCTACCTTGGGGCAACACAGCAGTTCAGAAAAAGGTACAAGGAAATTAAAAGGGCAACAGAGCAATCTTACTGAATATTTCTCTAAAGGAAAAACATTAAGGGACTCTGACAAAAAGTTATCCTTTGAGGAAAGATAAAAGAATTCATTCAAGCTGGCTAAATATTTTTTTCTTTCATATGAAAACTAAGAATGAGACAAAATCTGAAGACAATCATCAGCCATTTTACCACATGAATGGTTTACTAGCAAAATCAAAAATATAAATATGTAGAGATGCTTTTATTTTTGCTGTGTAGAGGCTATTTCTAGGAGAGAGGGGAAGATTATTTTCATCAGGATGCATGAGCTGTGTTTTTCTTTATAGCCTAACTTGAGTGTTTTGTTTCGTATCTCGTGACTCAGCACTGCCAAGCCTGCCTTGCTCGTTTCCTGCTGTAATAACCCCAGTGCCGACACTTCCCAGCACCCTCGTTTCTGGGCAGTCTCACAATCAGACCAGGGCTTTGAATCCCCAGACGTGGAAGTGTCCTGACCCAGGGATTAGCTTGGGGCCACCATGAAGAGATGAAATATAGACATGGATGGCTTCTCAGAGCCCATCAGTAGCATTAATCTGTTTGTCTGCCTATTTATCCTCATTTGGGTTGGCCAACAAAACATCAGGACTAAGCAAACATGGAACTGCACCAATTGCTACTGCCATGCTCCCAAAGCACCTAAATCTAGGATATTTGGCTTAACTAGAGGCATGGGCTATAATGAAAAGCAGATGTAGACGCTGCCACCTTTTGGTGACAGCCAATTGGATTATTACACATTCCCCAAATTCACTGATGTTGCACCTGTATCTGTCCCAAAGTGGTTCTGGCACACTGAGAGAATCCATAGCTCCTGACTAGCCTGAAAGGCAGCCAGAGCTTGTCTTCTAGGGACTGCTTTAAAAATAGACATATTTTTACATAACTGTTTGTCTATAGTCATCTTGCTGTGTCAAGGCATTACTGCAGAGCTTTAGACTTCTTTCTGACAAAGAGAATGGCTACAGCACAAACCTACCCAAATCATTTATGTCAAGGCCTTAGCATGAAGGAAAATTAAAATCTTTATTTCTTAGACCTCTGAGCATTAGCGTCAACTTCCAAAAACAGCCTTGGTGTGTTTTTTGCCTAGAAGCTTGTCCACTGCATCACAAGAGGAAAGGACAGAAATACCAAAGTAGCAGAAAGATGTTGGGGAGGAGCATTTCCACCTTAGCAAAGAGGAAGGGCCCCCACCATCCACACACATCCCAACAGGGAGAGCCAGGCAGTGCAGCAGAGTTCACAGCAGGCAGTCTTCAACATGCTGTCTGGCCAGGGAGAGGTACACAGCAAATCCCTGCCAGGCTGCCAGCATTCCCACTTAGGGCCATCCCAGTACCCCAGAATTCCAGAAGCTAATGCTCCACCAGGCACCTTGCTCCTGCTTGTTGTATTTGGGACATCAGCCTGGACTGGAGGAACACCAGCACCTGAGCCACCATGGGATGTCATGCTCAGCACTCAGGAGACTGACAGAGAAAGGGAGGAGGGAGGGAAAGGGGGAAGGTGTTGTGCCAGCACTTGGAGCGGCAACATGCTGTCTAAAAGGCTATCCATTTTCCTGATGGGTATCCAGTGTCCTGCTGTCAACAGCGTGCAACAAAAAGGAGCGTGCTGCTCCATTCCAGGGCAGCAGCAAAGTGCCCTCTGCCACACATGCCCTCAAGGCCCTGACAGGTAATTCAACCTTTGCTGAGCGTGTCCCTAGGGCACCCTGTGTTCCTCACTGCCTGGACTGTGGCCAGCTAAGGCACACTAGTCCTCCTTCCATGGGATTTCCCTGCCTGAGAATCAGCAAATGTGGTGCTGGGTGGGTCAAGAGGAGTTGTCATTCAGCCACCACAACCAGGCAAACAAAAAACATCAAGCTTCTAAAATTTTTGAAAAGCTAAAATTGACCCAAATTTTTAAATCAAGTAGGTCATTCTCTCCAGGCAAATAGGAACCTAGGTAGATTTTTGAAAGCGTTTTGCTTGCACACAGCATTTATTCATTTATTTAGTGCATTTTTTTCCCCTCACTTATATAGGGGAAATAGGAAGAACCCAAAGTAAGCTCTCATTTACCACAGAAGGAAATAATCTGAATAACAGAGAGAGAAACATACAAATAAGTGGCTGTTCCAGCTGGGTTAACCAGGCTATTAGCACAATGCCTCTAGCTGTCACAACACATCACCCTTTGCTCCCTGATTGTTAATACTTTGTCTCAGTTTCCAAGCTGTCTTTGCTAACAAACAGCCTTGTCCCAAGGCTTTGAACTTAATCATTACATTTGTAAGTGGTGATAGACTTTGTCACCGCTACCCTGACTATCCAACAGCAGCCTTGTTGAACATTAAAATGTATTACAGCAAGCACTCAAAAGTTCAGAAATGGAGGAAGAGTTTAGGATTGTGTATTTTGATCTCTGCACACCATAGGATGATTGATTAATACTACAAGATGTAACCTTACAGAGGACTGGGGTTCAGTTTTCTTTTGAAGACACACAGTCATTTTTCGTGTGATGGGGTGATAGGAAACACCAAAGTTCCCACAGATCAATCTAAATGTGGCCCATAGGCAAATAAACAGAAGTGATATAATTTGGTGAGGGTTTACATTTATTTAAGTTAGTTCTCACACAATATAACTTCTCTCCTAAGGGTTTTACGTTTAGGCTACAGCTAAAGGCTTTCATTACTTTTAAGTGAAAAACTGATTTGTTTGGACAATGGAGCTGAAATTCCACTTTGAAAAATTAGTTTTTGAAGCTTTAACTACAGATACTCAGCCATATATGATTGTACTTTTTTAGACTTCATATTTCTTCATGATGCTGGTCAATTAATTCCACTGAAAGGACATCTAGTGCTAATGCTAAGTTTACAATAAAGTCAAGGTAGCCATTTGTAAACAGATACATTTAGGAGCTAGTGTTCATAGGTATAATAAGTAAGTTGTGTAGCTCTCAAGAAATGAAATACGCTTAGATGTGTGGTTTTTTAAAATATCAGAGGTTGACTTTATGTGTCTAACATGAATCTCATACACCCTTTGTACAGATGATTGTTTAAATCTTTTATAGGTTTTTATGCATTAGCATCCATGGTTATCACACAGGGATGCACACACCACGCTTCTCTAGCTGTGTTTGTTTGCTAGCTCTTAAAGAAAATCAGACAATGGTGGGATTTAAGCAGTGAAAGCCTTCATCTTTCTTCAGTTCTATCCGTGCTTTTTCCACACTTCACAGTTTTAGATCCCATACAGGGCAGTTTATGGCTACCCAGCAATGAGTGCCAGAATAACAAAGAATTGGCATCTGTGTAGCATCTGGAAATATGGTTGTAGCAAAACTAAGCAGTAACTGCTTGCAAGCTACCTTAACACAGGGATTAAAAACACTACTTAACTCATACAAAAAGGTGTTTTAAGTCCTAATAGAAAAAACTCAAACCAACCAAACAAAAACACCAACCCAACACAGAAAAAAAAAAAAATCAAACTAAAGAAACCCCAACCTCCTATTTTTCTAACCAGTAGTAGCTGGAACCAGGGCAACAGAAATCATATAAGCAGCTTCTCCACAGCATGCTGTTTTCATATGGAAAGAAGCAAGAGGCTGGAGAATCAAGTGGGACAGATATAACACTCACTGGGCTGGGAACAGCACAGAGCTCCTCTCTGTCAGCAGCAGGTGCCAGTCTAACCTGCTAACACCAGCCCATTTATACTTAGATATTGGTTGGTGGGATTCATCTGATAAAAAAACAGCTGAACTTTGCTTCTGCTCTGGTCTTTTCCCCCTCACCTTCACCATACCTAACCTGTCCATCCATACCAGCACACTAGATCCCATAGATTGCTTAGCCACCTCTTGCACTGCATTCCTTTTGCCAAAATGATCTGAATCTTACCAATTATAAAGGTTTACACAAGATGACTTGAAGCTGCAGCAAGACAGGGCCCCTTCCCAGGAAGCAAGTTGGCCAATTCCACCATGTGCTGCTATAGCTTGTCTCACCCAGAGCTTTGGTTTCTGTTGGAAAACTTTGTGCTGGGAGTTCAACACTGTCAAATGCTTACTGCTAGTAGCAGTGGAATTAATTTTACCTTATGAACTGGTATGAAGTTTGATTATGTTTGGTACTGCCACCATTCAGTCATTCACATCATCAGTACACTGACTACTACTTCTGAAAACCTTACTGCATTAGTGAATGCCCTCAGGATGCTGAAGAGGTCCAGATTTTCAGTTTGGGGGTCTCCCTTCATTTTGACAGGGAAGACTCCTTTCTGCTACAGTAGGTAGGCAAGAAGACTCTGTGGAGCTCACACCCTGAGTTCTTCCAGGAACAATCTTGCTCATGTGGGAAAGACTACTGGAAATTGTTTTTTGAAGTCTTTGCTGTATTCCTGCTGCATCAAATCCTCTGATGATAGGAAGTAGCATAAGGCCACTGACATTCAAGATTTAGCTCTGGCAGGCTTATTGCTTTTTTAAGGTTTTTTCAAGGTATGGTTCCTGCTGCAAAAGATGATTCACAGACATTGGCCAATATTCTCCCAAAAACAGAGTGGCTACTGTAACATTGCATTAACTCAGCCTTTTTTGTCATTTGTTCCCTTAGAAAATACTGACCTTAATTTAAACACACTGTGTTTTAGCATAAAAAAGTTACAACTCATAAAAGAATATCTGACTTTATAAACCTACTCAAAGCCTTTTACTGAAGAGGGAATTCTTGGTTTCTGTGAAATTGATAGATTTAATGAATATATTCCTGTTATAATATGACATCTCATTTTTCTCTCTCATAAATACTTGTCAGGTTTATGATTTTTCACTCATTGGCCAGGAATTGTGTTGCACAAGCTCAGATTGTGGGTCCTCATACCAAGTTTAATTTCACTCACAAGTAGAGTTGACAAAAGATCACAGTCACTAAGCCCTGGAATTACCCTAGATATTGCCCTCTGTGCTCTGCAAATGAAATCCTACAGAAGACCCTTTGGAAAAGAAGAACACGATGGTTAACTCTCAGAAATCCATTTTGCACAGGGCAGTGTCAGTACACAGAGAAGCACTGAATGACAGGCAGATCTGCCAGTTCCTGGATGAGCAAAGTCAGATGCTCAGCATTACACTCTTGCTGTCTACTCATCTCAGGCTGTTCCTTTCCCACTTTCCCTTGTTCCTCTCTCATGCCCTTGATTAACTACCAGGTCAGATAAGAAATTAAGAACAGTGAAATCAGAACCAGACCGCACCTGTCCCCAGCACAGGCAGAACAGAACTGAAATAAAGCACTTACGAAATTGCTGTGATCATAACCTTCAAAACGCCAAACTTCCCCAGCTGTCTGCTCTCATGGACCAGGCACTGCAGTGGAGAGCTGGGCAAGAAGGCCCAGCACGCTATTTCTAATGAAATGCTGTCACTTTGGGAAAGGCTAAAGCAGTCCACAGAGTAAAGATCTGTTTTTAGCAACAAAGCTTCTGAGAATAGATATGACACTATTTCGTTCATCAGGTTACGACTCAGTAATAGAGGGATCACTTTACTGCTATTTAATTTGATGCTGTAAGGGGAAAAGGTAACTGCTGTTATGAACGAAGCACTGCTTATCTACTACTTATCTATTACAGCAGCAATTGTCATGGTGAGTGCTTATTGTAGTGGAACATGTTATTCTTGCTAACACTAGAGAATATTTCACTCTAAGGATTCAGCTGCACAAGTTGCATTGTTGGTCCTGATCCTAGATGCATACATAGGCATAACTATGCACATGTGGCTATGAATGTATAAGACTTCTCAGTTCTTTAGAGTCAAAGCTAAAGTCTTCTTTTTGCTAGCAGTACATTTGAGGAACAGCCTCATTTATCTGAAGAGTGTGGATAACCCTAAACCTTACCAGATTTTTGACCAAGGAGAACCTGGTGACAGAAAAAGCATCATTCATGCTTCAGGAAAAACATTCAGACAAGGTTACTCTTTAAACCCAAAGAGGTGTAGGAGAATAGCAGTCTGTACAGTTCAAGGCAGGAAACCAGGTTTACAGCTCTTGCAGTGGGCTCAAGGCTACTAAATTAGATCTCCAGCTCTACTCAGTGCAAGCAGAGAACACCTCAGAATGAAAAAGAAAAGTTAATAATTTGAGTCCCACGTGTCTAGCACCATAAAATTGTGAATGGAGTAACAAACACAGCAGATGATAACCTAGGCTGAGATGTTTTTTATCAAGGAAGTTCAATGTCCAAAGAACAAAATATTTTTCAGCAGTATAACTATGCTTTCTTTTGTAGAACAGGCGGGAATAAACTTTCTTTGGGAGACACAGCACAAGACAACGTGGCAGCAGTCCCCTTTGTAAATCTCTCATGAGCCACACACTAACACAGAAACAAGCTCATACTACAAAAAAAAAAAAAAGCACAGAAAAGAGAATGCTATCCATACAGGATTCTATGTTTCCCAAATTCAAATTGTTTTCATAAGTCTGAATATTTGTTGCTTCGTAATTAAAGGAAGTTATTAAGTGCTCCTCCTAGTTGAAGAGAAATACTGACAGATGTGCAACTAATGCTACATTTCAAAGCAAGAACATAATGCAAACTTGTCTGTCCTGAAATAAAAAAAAAAATAAAAGCAACATTTCATTACACAGCAGTCTGGTTTTGGTTTATCTGGTTTACAACCATAATGTAACCCCTTTGCTTATTAAGTTGTCAGAGGAACACAGATTAGCACATAGATTAACAAGGAAAACATATCTTTCTGAAAGAATTACCCGTTTCAATTAATCACTGAAGCGTGAATGAAGTCACAGAACATCTACAAAGAATTTTCACATGCTCTTTTTTGGCTACACGTACAGTTACGTGTGTTAACAGAACTCATTTGAAGATCACCACTGATTTGACTCTTCTTCCAAGTAAAAAGTACTAACACACCATGTTCTTTCTGGGTTCCCACAAAGCACAACAGGAAATCCTCAATGGGAAGGCAAAAATACCCATAGAGGTGTGAAAAAATAGAACAGAATTGCATAGTTAGATTCAGCTCAGGTATTTAGTGCTACTACTCAGCTTTGAACAGAAATTTCGTACTTGTTTATAGGCAATGGTTATGGTATTCCATTTACACAGGTCCTTCATTAGTTTAGACTGTATATTATACCACCATATCAATATATGTTTGACCACTAAACAGTTCCATTAGAAAACCATTGTTAAGGAAGAAAAAGTATGATAGTGTAATGCCTCAGCGGTGATGCAAATAAACTAGTTCAGAATTGAGCAAGTGACTATCTCGGAACAAAATCAGGATGGCATGTCACAAATCCACTGTTATTCTCTAGGGTTGTAAGGCACTCTGTAAAAATCAAGCATTTAAAACAAATTTTTGGCTACTGAAATGCTTCATAAACAGGTTCTTGAATTGTCCTATTGCAACATATGTCCCTGGCACCTAAAACAGGGTCAACATCCAGCTATTAACTACCTAAATCTCTGCCACAAAGCTGAGTGTTTCAGATTCCCCCCAGCAGAGGACAGGGTGCAAAAGCAAGCACTACAGCTAGCAGAGACACTAAAGCAGACTGCTCACCACCACCCTCTGGGAAAAGACCTGAAAGAAGAACCTAGAGAACAAAACATTTTTGCTATTATTTACGTTTCTTTTCAGTCCAGATCAAAAATAAAGAGAAGAGTGAGAGAAAAATGTTAGGTACACTTTTCATGATAAGGGGAGCGCTTTGCTCCTAAGATCACTCACTCTGTGTTAGACTTTTCATCCTTATTCATTTATGAGGACACTTTGGGGAAAACCTTTTTAGTGTAAACAACTTTTTATTTCACACTGACTTTTCAGCAAGAACAGCAGCAGAAAAGTTAATGGATGCACATAAGATTGTATTTTAAATTTTGGCTTTGGACAATAGAATTAAAAGTAGCATAACTCAAATCTTAAGAAACTGGGCACACCATGAGATTAGTTCTTATATTTATCAATATTCATCAGTAGTGGGATAGCATTGTTTGAAATGAAATAAGCTAAGCTTTCGGAAGCCCTAATACCCTGATGGCTTATCTTCAGGTTAGGAATATATTGTAGATTCTGTCATTTTAAAACAAACAATAGATTTAAAAACAGAAGGCTACGTAATTGCTTACAGGTAGTGCACAATTACCACTGGAAAGGTGAATTCTGTTTCACAAGGCAAAAGCATAGAGCAACACCTGCAAAGTAGATCAATTCGAATAAGGTCATTCAGATTAATGAATGTAATCACTCATACCAAAACTGAATAAAATACAGACCAAAAAAAATTTAACACATGATCAGCTTTTTATACCTTGTAATTTACCTGCTTTTGACTACTTCTACAGGACAAGACTTTATATATACATAAATCTTTGTAGGACTGTGGCTGAAACCAGCTTTGTATTTGGTTCTTCTCTTGATTCACCAGGCATAAGCTATGGCCATAAAATTAAAAAAAAATATTTCTTATTACTCTAGTTGTGTATTGAACTGTATGTTTCTCTGAATCTGTCAAGTGAATTTTTAAACATCTCCATAACTTGAGTGCCAATACTGTTAACCATGAAATCTGTTTTGAATTTGAAATGGGGGGAGGGAAGATAGGACAGGAGGGAGAGATAAATCCTGTATTTTTCTTTATCTTTTACAAATTTTATTACTTCAGACAAAAAATGTGACTGAAGTAATAAAACGTTACTATTGCTCAGTGTAATGGTATGTGTTTGAAATACAACCCATTTGCTCTTCATTCACTTCATCAGAGTTTTGGCAACTGCTAAAGGCTTCAAGTATGTGTGTAGAATATTCCTTATGCTATCACATCCATATTATTTCTCCACTTACCATTTCTTATGGAGCTATTTATAACAGTTGCCCACTTATCAGTTTTCTATTTATGGCTATGTGCTTTCCTCTGCCTAAAAACATTTAATGAGATTTGTTTATGAAACCCGTTTGCAATGCTTTGAATGCTGGCAGCAGTTACAAGAGGGAGATCAGAGACCATAGGTGCAGCTCTTCTTCCAAATCCCTGTCCTGACTACAGACTGGTGGTCACTGCCAACTCACATGAAATATGGTCAACTATGCAATCCTAGCAATTATACAGATGACAGGACACAGCTTGAGTTTATATCATGACATTGCTCCATTGACCCTCTCTCTCTGACGCTAGGGACGCCACCTCCAGGAATCATGGAAAGCAATAGGAATGCTGGGGAAGTAATATACTCCAAGTTCAGCTGGGTATTTGGGGAGCTCCGAAGGGCAATGTGGCAAGCTGATACTTAGCTGCCTTGTTTATCCCTTATTCTGGCTCCCTCATATTTATCTAGCTGTTTATGGATGCCTAAAAGCTACAAAAGCTGTTTTCTTTGGCTCTGAACTACAGTCTACAAAATACTGCTCAGTAAGGGGATCAAGTTTGTGTCCTTTAATACCTAGCCAGGTGTTTTTCAGAGTTGGCAGCAGTGTCTTTACTGATAAATTTGACTGCATTTTATGTCTTTTCCTTTTACAATTACAATGCAGACTGCTGTTCAGATATTTCTCCCTCTAAATCATGCATGAGCTTGGCTTGCAGTAAGAGTAATTCAAAGACTTTCCCACAAGCAGTATGCCCTACCTAAAAGCAAACTAATAAAAAAGCAGGGAGTATAGAAATTCCCACCTATCTAAAATTGGTTTAGATTTTCTTTCCTAACTTCTTAAGTACCTAAAGGGCATAAATTATGTTTTGTCAAAGCTTAAAAACCCCTCCATTTCTAAACCAGCAGAACAAAATCAGAAAACACTGCAGAGTGGTCTTACAAGAATATATTTGGGTGCAACAATTAGCATTGTATTACAAACTTTCTGGCACATTTTGACTCCTAGTGCATCATTTCTGTAGTGGACTAATTACTGATTTTTAATTTCTTTTCCTTAGAATACTAAGACATAACAATTTCCCAAAGCAAACCTCCTCAGAACAGTCGATGAGTCTCTGCCACAGTATTCCACAAAGGACAGGGATTTTCATTCTGGCCAATATCAGAAATTTTTTTATATCAAGTTCCCCACTCACTGACAATGTTCAGTCATGATCACAACTTCCTTCCCTCCCTTCCCATTTCTATCTTGTGAAACTGCATATTTTGCTTAGAGTGAGGTACCAAAATTTTCTTATATGCTTCCAGTTTCCCCTGGTTGATACGAAGAGCTCAGTGGATATTTGTGATATGTGACAGCTGTCAAGAAGGGCCATGTTCCTGGAATGCAGCACAGAATGCATCCACAGCACAAGGATCATCTCTTCACATAGCCAGGAAGGGTACACAGACCTTGGCTCAGTTCAGTGAGAGCTGACACAACAGGTTATCTATTTGCCAGAGTCACCTAGGAAAACTTGTGTACTATGACAAGGTCTCAGGAGGTCATTTACTCTGTTTCAGAGAAGTATAATAGGACATTAGTGCCTGGGAACCACTATAAAGGCATTTTAAATAATTTCCAACAACCTTAGAAGAAGACATTGGGTTTTGGGTCTTCCAAGAATTGCCTAAAGTTTCTGCAAACTTTGGCATAAATCTAATGTATATCAGGGGTAAGCAACTGAATTATTGACAAAAACTGAATAAATTCACGAGGGTGGTGCCTAGGGCCAAATAGAAAAAAATTAAGCTCTTTTATTGCTTAAGAACAGCAGAAAGGTAGAAACTCTTCCTTTAGCTTACAGTGCATAAGTGACATGCAGTTTTTATTCCCCTGAATGTCACTTCATTTGACATAACAAATATGGCATCCAGAAGGCACTTCTGTGGCACTGAGTAAAACCTCCAGTGCAGGACATTAATGTAAATGACAACTTATGTTCAAGACAAGACAATCCTCACAGGAAATGTGAAAATTGATTTTCCAAAAATGTTCACAGTATTTCTAAGATAACTTGTTCCACAAACTGTTCTGGACTGAAAAAAAACCCCATAGTTTATAAGATATACTCAAATTCACTGATCAACTACATCATAGTAAATAAATTTTCTGTAGAACTAAGCCAAACACAGATCACTAAAACCAGGATTTTGAAGAAAGAATGCTTTGTATGAAAAGACCAGAATGCTTTGCATGTTCATAGCTATAAAGAGGTAGATTAAAATGGCAAAATAGGTAATTTCTATGACACGTATACATGGGCACTATCCCTTGTTGACCTTGGCAATATTTCAGAGGGAAGCTTTCAAGGATTAACTGTTCAATCAATCAGATTTTATGACATACGCCAACTGGCTTCACAAACGTACTTGCAATCAAATTGCAGGAATAACAACAAAAAAGGTTTAATCTATTGTTAGCTCTTACACCAGAATACACAGAGAAAAATTGCAGGCTTTGGCAGGAACAACCTGCATGTTTCAGAAACTCCTCACCTGCCTCAGTCTGTAGCAAGGGTAGAGTTTAGCTCTGGCATAAGAGCTTGGGGGATCTTTGTATGGGAAAGTGCCTTTCTGCACCTCACTCTCAGCACACTGAGCTAATGAGAACTGACCCTTCTGCAGCCCGAGGAGGAAATCCTTCCCAAGTGCATATCTACTGCAGTTACTCCCTTTGAAGCACCATAGAAGGCTACATACATGCAAAAATTAAAGAGGAGATACAGCCTGAAAACAACCTTGGGTGCAGAACTGGCTCTATCTTATTATTAGAATAATCAAATTGCATCAATGATCTCTAGTTAGGGCTGCATGACCCTGAATATTGTTGATGTACTCACAGTAATGCTATAAAAAGACAGTACTGCCCCCAAAGAGCTAAAAACTGAAAGATTGTCGTAAACAGGTACAGATAAGCCAATAATACCCTCAAACAGGTTTCCAAATAATGATGGTTACGAGACAGATGGAAATACAAGGTGAAGGACATGATCTTCTAACAAGCCCTTGTAGCAAGTACATTTAGCAGGAGGAGGGGAGAAAATAAGCTATCAATTCTGGTCTACCATATATCCTGATAAAAACAGAGCCTGTCGTAATTCAAGAAGATGTGCTCTATTTCACAGGTATAAGCAGTGCAACTGATAACAGGTGATGTTATTTTACCTCAGATTAAGCAAAAGTGTAAATGCTTATTGAGTGAAAGCCAAACCTTAGATAACTCATTGCAGAATAGTTGAGTGGAATCAGAACAAACCATTGTCTTCTCATACTCTGAGAATCCCACAGAAACCCTCAACAAAGTTATCCAGTAGTAAGAGCTACAGAGTATCACACCTCAGCTACTTTTGATGCCCTTTTTTCTGCAAAAATAAAAGCAACTAACAGATTATTTAAAGAGTGGAGGGGATACATTTGGTGGAGGAAAAAAAAAAAAGAGGTAAGGGTGAAAATAGGATGCTCTGGCCCCAGATTTTTTCACCATTGTCATCTTCTAGGTCAAAGGGCAGATCAGAGTATGAACTGGGGAAAAAAAATATTGTTACTATTCTTATTGAGTCACACCAGGCTATGGAGCTAATCTAACATATATATAAAAAAATCAAATATCCTTTTAGTAGATATGATTAACATAAGCAAATTATCCTAATAATTTTTCTTTAAAATATTGATAATTTTTGTTCTAACTTTGTATCAAATATCCTGATGTAAATAGATTGGCTAAATTTGATACCTTTGTTTGATTTGGTTCCTTTCACTATGGTTACAATTGTAGCCAGCACAGCCAAGAATCTGGGTAGAAAACTGACATGAGCAGCAAGTGATCATTCACAGCCCATAACTTGCCCTGAAAAACAGCTGAGAAGTTACCTTAGACTGCAAAATGACAGGTTTAAATTAACAGCTTTGCCCCGTATTCACAAAAAAAAAATGTCTTGAGGACCCTCCTACAGCCTTTACAGCTATAGTTTTCTGCGGGGTTTTCCAGAGGTCTGAGTAGAAAAAGACAAGAATCTTTTGAACAATGCAGTACCCTCTTCTCCGTAACGTTGAGGAGAATATTTGAACACAGTCGAACTCTGGAAACCAAAAGTAACTTTTTTCCTGTGTTACCTGTACATTTTTATGTCTATGGTTAATATACTCACATCAATTACAGTAATTCTAAACCCAAAAGGAAGATATATTGAGGTTTATATGATTATATTGCACAAGAAATTCTTTAGCTGAAGATTTAATTAATGAGCGTGTGTTATTGGTGGAAGAACAATAGACTAAATCAAGCTGGAAAGGGATGCCAACTCCAGATATGGTTTGCAAGATAGAATTTGTGAAAAGTGAAAGAAAAAAGTCACATATACAGTGATGTTACAAAACCTTTGATATCCAGGATTAAATAAGAAAATGGCCTCTTTTTCACACAGATAAAATTAATAAACCGTCTTTATTTCTTTTTATTAGAGAATTTTTTTTTATTTATGCTCTGCAGATGTTGCACAGAGAAGCAGAAGGATGTAGTCTGCTCCAAGCTGCTTGCAGCTTGGACTTAGATAAAACTTCGGGGAAGTCCTTGAAAAACACTCAAGCAGGCAATTTCTTTTTATGAAAGAGCAACTAAGAGTCAGTAAATAAGTTCAAATATCTACATACACACACACGTACATGTGGAATAAAGACTTTTTTCTCATCTCAATGTATCTCCCAGTAAAAAGTGACAGTGTTGAGGGATGTGATCAGAAGTTGGTCTGCATAACTGTATTTTAAAAGGCTAATGAGATAAATTCATTCTTATAATTCTACTTACTTTCCAGTCTCTATTGTCCAGACACTTGGAAAGGGGGAGAAGAACTAAAAAGAGGAGAAAGATATCAAGACCATTTCAAGCATACTCTTTGGCAAAAACTCTAGATCAAACTGATAAGCCTGCAGACTGCTGTGCATACTCCATCACAACCTTTAAGAAGTGAAACCACCACTCTTCCAAAAATAATATTCAGAAAATAAGGCTCTAGATAACAACCCAATTTTACTAGAGTTTGCATAGTTTAGTCAAAAATGAAAACTGCTGCCTTGTCTTCTCATCGTGCTTTTCTTGTCACCTTACCAGGTCTAAAGCCTTTGTTACTGAAGTATAAATGTTTTTTATTTCCCTCTATTTTTCAAGATAAAGAATTGTGGTATGAGCTGTAGTTCTGCTGACAAATTCCCTCACTAGGGTGAGTAATCCATTTCTTTAGGACCCTGTGGCGCTCCTTTGGTTTCCCTGATCCATCATCTTATACATGCACCTGTTCTCTGCTTCACTTCCACCACCAGACCTTGAGTGTTGCAAAAGCAATCATTTTGCTCAATCATCCTTAGTTTTTCTCCATATACATGAAGAAAAGGAAGTACAAAGACATGAAGGATAATTAACATGCTGTGAGTGAAAAAGGAATAAAAATTACTTCCTGACCCCAGGCTTTCTTGAAGCCTCTTTCCCTGAAGGTATTTTGGAAAGAGAACAAACTAAAGAATATTATAAGTACAGCAGTTCAGAAAAGGAAGGAAAGGAAGAAAAAGTTTGTACCTAAGTAACAATCCAGCCAAAGCTTGTATTAAAACTTAAGACTTCTGTGTCTCAACAGCCCTGTGGTTTTAAGGAAGAGCTCTAATACCTGCTTGCAAAGTGTATCTGATTTGGCTGTACCTGCTGAGATGCCCACGCACAATGACAGCCATTGTACATTGCTCCATGTGCTGCAGCAGAAGAGATCTGAAGACTTCAGCAGAGCAGCTGAAAGGCATAGGTGCCAAAATTATATCCCTTGATGGAGCTTTGCTTAGCTCACTATGTTATGAAAAAAAGAAGATTTATCACATTTTTAGCACATTCAAATGACATTAAGGTTACACAGATAGGCATTCAAAGACACAGGGAAACACAAGAGTTAAAGTTTTATGTGAAAATTACATTAGCCTCATAAGACAGACATTGTAAAACTTATCTTTATTCTAAGGTGCAGTTTTTCATTACTTTATCATTTACTTCTCTCT
The DNA here is from genome assembly GCA_013397245.1 of Thryothorus ludovicianus. Lineage (NCBI taxonomy): Eukaryota > Metazoa > Chordata > Aves > Passeriformes > Certhiidae > Thryothorus > Thryothorus ludovicianus. Next base: position 473,488 of record VZTB01017316.1, on the reverse strand, counting down.
CCTCTCTGAAAGTAAGATCAAATGTTGCCTGCCAGATTTCAAGTGGAAAAGCATAGACTGTAAGGCTTTTCCCCCTACCCCTGCAAGTGAAGAAAGATGCAGGACATTTTCCCTCTGTAATATGAAAAAAAAAGTCATTTTCTGTCAGCTTATTCTAAGAAGTACACCAATATAAGCCTGGCTGAAAACTCTCCCCTCCCCATCTCTCCTAAATGAAGACACCCATCTGGAAAATCTCAGCCTAAACTGTTTAAGCTTTGGTAGCATTAGCACAGACAGTTAAAAACACGACCTTCTGGCTGAAAGCGTTAAGCAACCTTAAGCATAGGTAGCGTTAGCAGCCCTGTCCATCATACATAAATACAAACAGAAGAATGAGATCACAATATTCTGAAGTTTTTAGAGTGGGAAGGAAATCCACTGCCAGAACTGTGTGAGGAATATGTTTAATGCCTCTTCCAGCCAATGCAATGGCATCCTTCAGTAACAGGATTAACAATAGATATTTGCACATTTTCCTGCAACATCTCTGCCAAAACAACTTAGCCCTGGACTTCCAAACCTTTTGTTACACCCTCAATCTCTCAGTTACACTACCCCCAGCTCCAGGAAGACATAAAATACTCCTTTTCTGAATAGATGATGAGGAAAAGTTTGTAGCAGAGTTTTTGTTCCACCCACATATGTAGTTTGCATTCCCACTGGAAAACTGTTAGCAGCACAACCCCGAGATCCTCCTCTTCTCTCTTCCTTGCACCCATTTACTGTTTAGCTGACTTATTCCACATCAGGTACTGCTTTACACTAAAAGACAACTACAGTAGTCACCTCTCTTGTGATCAATAAAAGGAGATTCCTTCTATGTGTTCAAAAACCACACTCAATTAATTCAGTCACAAGCTGCTTAACCAGCTGCAAGAACCACCAGGGAAATTCACTGCCTTATGCAGTGCAACTAATGGCCCCTTCTGCCCTCCAGAACTATCAACCTCAGAATCCTTGTAATGAACAAACTATCCAGAAGCTAGTTCTGAGGTTAGTGTTACTCAATAAAGACATATAAGAATATCAATACTAATAGGTGGTTTGGTATTGCGCTTAGTTTTTGGGTTGGGTTTTTTTTCTTGTTTCAGGAGAGGGAGCAGTTCTATTTTAAAAGAATTGATTCTAGGTGAATGGTAAAAGTGTAATGGCAACAGTCACTGATCATCAAAACAGGACACACACACACATTTATGTCAAGCAACACCATAGGGTGAAGCCATGCTCTTCCTTGCTCCCAAACTCCAGATGCAGAATAGGTTCAGGTATTTACTCCCTGCAGATGGGCAACTCAAAAGTTGCTGTACATGGAGGATAGGCCAACCACAGCCATTAGAGCTCCATGTGGGTGACACCAAATACAGCCCAGCAGGTACTGGAGCACTGTGGAGGTGCTACTCTGGCAATGCTCTTGTGCTTCCTCATATTGGATAGGAGCCAAGTAAATTCAGGGGTGAGTGATTTTTAACTTAAAGCTCACCAGTCTTCCTTGTTGGTGTTTCCCAGGCTACGAAACAGGCCACCACCACCATCCTTCTCTAAAATCTGTGTAATTTACAATTTTACCCCACTTCAACATTATGATTAAAGTGGACAGGTTGATGCAGTCTGGAGACAGTTTTACAGACCATAATGTTAATTTCAAAACACTTGTTACCATGGGGCACTCCTGCCCTTTCGATCAGGACAGTTCAAGTTCATGGCCCAGATAACCTCCTTGACTGTCTGCCTCCTGGGTCTGTGAGCCACATCACCTGACTCAGGACATCAGCAGAGGCCCATGAAATCATCCCTCTGCCAGGATCAACACCTCCAAACAGCCTCTGTGCTGTTTCATATAAGCACTTCTAGGCAGCCACAAGGTCATTTGGTTGAAGAGAGAAATGTTTGGTTTGTGTTAGCTAAAATTAGTTGACGGGTGCAAAGTATTCTTTTACTTTGCTGTTAGAAGCCTGAGAGTAGCTGGATGTTCTAAATGGAAAAATTAATAATATAACAAGGAAATATCTTTCTTTCAAAAGTGCTGTGTCTTACATGTGGCACAGAGCTCTCAGTTGTTTAGATAGAGCGGGGCTTGAAATACAGCAGGAGAAAGGCTTCAGGTTTGAATTTTTTTTCTTTTTTTATATCATTTAATGTGTTTTACAAGCTACTGCATTGAGTTCTGTATCATTGTGCAGATAAAAGTTAACTGGCTAAAGAGCTCTTGAAAAGAAAATATTAATAAACAAAAATTGATGTATTCCACACTTTTTTTGCTTTTTCCCCAACACTTATTTGTAACTTCCTTGAAGAAAGCAAGTATATAATAAAGCATAGGAAGAAGTAGGGGGAAGAAATGTGGTTACCATGTAACAAAAATAAGTAGCAAGCATTTATTTTATTTGTGGCATGATGATGTCACTTGCTTTGCCATGTGCAGCCAGCTTAAATCAGGGTTTCCATTAAATAACAACCCACAAGGACACTGCACAGACTGTTGCAGTGGATACTCACTTTCTAGATGTATGTGCTCACAAGTCCTTGAGCTGGTTTAGGTCCCAGTAGCTTTTCTCCCACTGGGCTCCTGACAGAAAGCAAAATATGCCAGTGAATATTTGCCATTCACTAGAATGGCACTGATGACCTTATACTCTTGTATATTGGATTATACAAGAGCATAAGTGGGCTGATATGAGCATAAATTCTCAGACCTTTAACAATCTATTCCCTAAATGTACAATTATCAAGGACACAAAGTCCACTGTAAGCAAAGTTTGGAATCTACAATAATAATTTATTATTTTACCCACCACAAAGCCAGAACATAGATTGGCAGCCAGGTTTCTGTTCCTGCAGCCCATCCTTTGAATCATGTCTTCTCCCACTTTTGTGCAGCCAGTTCCATCAGCCTCAGCAAGTCCTGATATCTTCACTTTCATGCTTAGCTTGCTGGGAACACACAGCAAATTCACACTTACTTCTGTGTGTTCTTCCTTCAGACACAGCTGATTTGCTCAGAGTTCAGTTCCAAGGCACTCCCATACAAATGGGAAGCACAATGGGTAAATGACAATTTACGAGATATTTAACCCTACTCTGTCAAATATCCAGGGATTACACTGACAATACTGCAGCATCAAAGTTGTCAGCAGACACTGATAATGAGCATATGAACAGATTCCCTGCATTATAACAGATTCAGGATAGATTTTGCTCATGGGAAACAAGGTATGGTTTTGTTTTCACTTACTAAAACATGAAGTTAAACATTCAGTCCATCTGCAAGATGAGTTACTTCATTTCATTGTGAATTTCATTATTATCTCTTCAAGGTATGTTATTTCAATAACTCTGTCCAGGATAATCCAGCATTTGGGATTAAGGGTACTGAACTTTTGAGAGCTAGAAAATCACTTTATTATGAGACCAAGAGAAACAGAAATGCAAAAAACCACAGTTTGAGAGACTGACATTTGTTCTCTGACACATTAGTGCTCTATGTTGGTTTTGACATAATTTGAAGTCTTAGTGCACTATGCAACATCAGATATTAATGACTTCCTATTTCTATACATTCCCCTTCACTTCAGAAATGGTTTCATTAAACAGACAGATGTCTGACTTTTCTCTAATTCACCAAACCACATTGACTTCAAAAATAACATGGAAATCAAACCAAGTCTACCTATTACTTATTATTCAATCCATTTCAGGAATTTGCTTGACCTCTAAAGCATAAAATAAATACCCAAACAGCAAGAGCTCTGAGGAAGAAAATGCACGTCTCAATATTTCAATGTAGACAGAGCAGTATGGCTCAAAGTAAAAGTTACTGCAGTATCAACATGATTCCAGTATTACATCAGTAGCCCCAGTTTCCACAGTATGGAAGAATCAAACCCTGGCACATCAGTCTATCCTTATCAGCCAAGCTACTTACCCAGGTTTCCTCATAGAATAAACCTCAAAATAAAAAAGTTAAAAGTACAGTCTTCCTTACACTATCAGCCTAAAATTTGGCAAGACTTGGAAGGCCCTAAGGGGTTAATTTCAAATCTGCTTTTGTTGGCTTTTTTTAATCCTAACTGAAAAAATGAGAAGCGATAAAGTGGATGACAACCATGGCCATCACCTGTTAATATTTCTGTTCATTTGTCATGTAAAACAAGGATTCCCATTTACTACCTTATTTTTAGAATTGCTTGTTCATAAGCAGCTTTGTATCATCATCTGTCAGTTTTGAACTTCAAAAAATTTACACCACAGATTGAATTTACACTTTACAGTTGGTCAAGGTATAACATTTATATCACTGAGAGGATATATTTTCACAAATTTTTACATTCTCGGATGCACAAAGAACAGAAGAATTCTACATTATTAATATTTTCTTAAAAGAAATGTGTTAGGATCTTTTTCTATGTCAGAGTAATACTTAGAAAAAATAAATTAAAAATCATAACTAGAAAAAGGGAAAGGGAGAAAGATAGAGAAATGTTGAAGTGTGGATGCTTTCATAATCCTTGAGGTTGTTAGATGGAGCTGTAATGGGCAGCTTGACATAGGTTCTTAAATGTCAGCCTTCGGAATAACAAATCTGGGCTCTTTTATACGTGGGGGGAGGTGAACTTGACTTCTCAAGTTTGTGAAAACTGATCTTAAAATACTGTGTGTATATCGGAGATCTCTAGCAGGGCAGAAACCTCAGAATGCATAACAGGGTGAGTGACCACAAGCTTTCTTTTTCCAATCTGAGAATGTATTAAGAATCCAAAATTAACCAAGTCATTGAAAATTATAATAGAAATCTACATCTGAATGCTGAAAGAAAAAAATTGAAATCAAAGATTTTTTTTTCAAGAGGACTAGTAGTAAACCAATAGTACAGTTAACTCTAGGCATCTTCCCACACAGACTAGATGACTTTTTTACACTACATTAGGCAACCTGAAAAGGTATGGAGCTCAATATTCATAGAGTAAAGGCTAAAAACATAACCACTTCAACAGATAAGAGCTCAAGGAATCTTATTTAAATAGTCTCTTTTCAACTTCCCAGTCCTTGAATAACTTCATCAAGCTCAAAGAAGAAAATAACAAAAAAAATTAAGGACAATTTCTCCTCTTCAAAACTCTAACAACCCTTATTTCTTTTTTTACTTAAATGATTTTATCCACATAATATAAATAAGTCTGGTCCATGGTATCTGGCCATAAGTAGAATTCCTCCAGGTAAATAAGTAAAAAAGTCTACTAAAAACTGAGAAGTAACATCCACATCGAACAAAACACAGCCTAGCTATCTTCTTTTTTAGAATTGTTTTCTTATTGTTATTTTTTATTATCTAGTCTTATTTTACCAATGTTCTTTGCACATTTTTTCTGAGTCAGAATGTTTAATAAATGTTATATGTTGTCAAACTATAGGTGCATGGTGTGAATAAACTGCAGTGAATATAACCACTCTCTTCAAACCCATGTTGCCAAATGATTTTCTAGAATTTCATTGAACAGGTGAGAAATGCTCAAACTGCCACAAAGTAGTGGGACAATTGGACCTTCCAGTCTAGAGTACAGCAGAGATTCAAACTTATGGAAGAAGCTACTGCAGCTAGTTACAATAATCCATTGAAGATAACTAACACTTTAGAACATTTCATCTGAGAATACACCTCATTTCAGCTGTGGGCTTGCTTGGGTTTGGGAGCTGGTTTCTAAAGTAACAAGGCAAATATATGAGCTAACAAAACAAATGATTAAATGCTTTGAATTGAATCCCTCAATATTGAAACCAAATAAAATAATCTTAATCATGCTGATTCTTATGTTCATATCCATTTTTGTATCTTCTGAGTCTAGGCTTTTTATGTTAAATGTCAGCAATCAGCTACAGAAAGCTCATCAGAAACCAAACACTCTGCTATAACATCTTTGCAGAACAAAATAATACTAAAGGGCATAGCCCTCTCAAAACATGTATGAAATTGCCACTGACATCTATTAGGACAAGTGTACAGCAAAAGAACAGGATGTGACCTCACAAAAATTGCTTCAGAGTGGTTTACAAAAATCATACCAGTTTACAGGCAAGTCCTGCAACTTGTACAGGACCCTCACAGGTCAGCAGGATAGCTTAGTCTCTAGGAGGGCTTCCGGAGACAGATTTTTATGTTATCAAAAGAGATTTTAAAAGATGCTGTTTTGAACTTTCATTTATTTAGATTAATTTACATTATGAAAAGTGTTTTCCTTAAACAAAGTCTGTGAAAGGTTATAGTACAGGGCTATGTCTCCTTTTCTTGTACTTCATACTTATTAAACGTTGAGTAATATGAACCTAACCATAGCCTTCCCTTTAAAGTTAAAAAAATCTGGATATTCTCTCTCTCAGCAAATAAAGATAAGAGCAGCATGCTGAAAATGCCAATTTTACTGCATATTTCAAGAGGTGATAACACGCTTTCCTTGGCAAATTCTCTTTTCTCTACCCAAAAAAAATCAATAACTTAACTATGCTCTTTTCCTTGAAAGAAATGCCAGAATTTTCTGAAAATATTAATTACAAAGTCATGTTGGTATTACTACAAATTTAAGACATCTCAAGAGCACAAATAATTTGTAATTATGGCATGGTGGGAAATAAGTAAATATATAACCATTTACTGTGGGAAAGCCTTTAGGAAAATTTTACTTCTGCAAATACACATGAAAATGCTGAAAACTAATTGAAGAATGTGAAACAAGAGTCTTTTATACCTATGCAAAGGTTCACATTCAGCCAAGAATTCCATTTGAAGAGATGAAGCCTACAATGGCTGAATACATGACATTTACAAATAAAAGCAGCTGGCTATGAGGAGTCTCTTAAAACTAATCAATTTTCCAATACATTTTATTATGGTTGTCAAAAATCCAATGATGCAGGTTAGTAGCATGGAGCTATAAAAAGCCCCACACACCATGCCAGCTGCATAATCTTTGCTTGTTTCAAAGTCTGACAGTTTCCCTCAATTAAAATAAGGATACTTCATTATGAGTATTAAGCATTGCTTTATGAGTTATGCAAAGTTTATTCTTTTTCATTTATGCTTTAGAATTTTAACCACATTGTCTCACTTATGCATAATCCATCAACCCAGGTGACAAATAGTCTTCTATATTTACACACTAGGAATATACAAGGAGCATAGTGTATTAGCAGCTGAAACTACAAACGCCACTGTCAATCAAACTGGCCAGCATAGGACCATATTTCTTGTCACCAAGAGGCTTAAAGCAAAGAATCTGTGCCTAATTCTCTTAAACCTTGCAGGTCAAAAGGTTTTAAAATTATTTTTGACACCATTTCTTTGCTTTGTCAACAGGCCTGAGTACTTTTTAACATGTAAAGGATATCAAAAAGCTGCTCATCGGAACAATCTGGCATTAGCAATTTATGGGTTGAAAGTCTAGAGTGCACAGTAATTCCACTGGTACAGCAGCAGGCTGTTCTGGAGTGAGAGGATGGAGATTTGGCTGTAGCTTTTATTAGTGCAAAACCTCCAAACCAATCATTTGTGCTCCAGGCAACCAGAACTTGCTAAGCCAAAGCCACGGCACAGCCTAAAGCTGCACCACACTGCAGAACACCCCATTGTCAGCACAAGCTGTCACAGAGACACCTTTCCTGCCCAGTGGTTTTATGCCTCTTTCCAGGTCTTGTTTTGCCCACAGACACTCCAACACAAAAATAAGGTCTCTAAATGGCAACAGTGATGTCCTTATTTGTCAAAGTACCCTGCACAGAGATGACAATCACCATCCTTGAAAAATCCGGGCTTTTAAAAGTTTTCAGGAGCCCAACAGTTTGAGCCGTTCATTACTAAAGATGCCGTTCTGCAGCAGGCCCAAACCCCAGGTGAGGTTTTGGTCCCATCCTGTCAGGTCAACAGAAGGAAATAATTCCTTCTTAGTGGAGTTTATAAAAATTCTGAAAATATTGAATGGTTGGAAAACAAGCCCCCCACATAAACTGCTGGCTGCAGCTCTCAGAGTCAGTAGCCAGCATCTTCAACCCTCTCCAGCAGTCCCAAGACACTGTCCCTGTGATCTGGCAAGGAGCAAAGGAGACACGCCATGAAGCAGGCAGAACAGCACCTCTCAGGGAGCCAAGAGCTCACAGAAGCAGAGCCTGACCCACCACCTAGAAATTACTACATAAAATACTTCCCAGTTTGTCCAATAAAGCAAGGCTGCTGCATTCTCCCAGTAGAGTGTGATTTCTGGCTGAAAATAAAGACAGCAGGCTGAGCTGAGAGATGATGTAAGCAACAAAGATACTGACATGGTAAAGAGGAATAAGATGAAAGTCAAGTAACAATGGGGAGAGCTTGAACTTGGTAATGCAAATAAAGATTTGAAGATGAAAAAAAAGACAATAGAATAATTCAAAGGAAAAAGTAAAATAAATTAATGTGAAAAAAAAAAACAAGTTATCAAGAAGGGAGAAGAACAGATTAAGAATAAAGAGAAATACACTGTATTTACACTGAATAGATCATCAGAACTAAAGTTCACAGATCCAACATTACAATCAAACATCAGAATAAAGACAAACCATGAAGGAAGTTTAAAAACTCTGGAATAATAATTCTCATTGACCATGCTCAGAGGTACTTATGAGATCACAGAATAATTTAGATTTGCAAAGACCTTTAAGATTATTGAGTCCAACCATTAACCCAGCACTTCCAAGTCTACAACTAAACCATGTCCCTAAGTGCCACCTCTACACATCTTATAAACATCTCCAGAGACAGCGAATCCACCACTTCCCTGTGCAGTCTGTTCCAGTGCTTGATAACCCTTTCTAAGAAGAAATCTTTCCTAATATCCAGTCTAAACCTCCCCAGGCACAATTTGAGACCATTTCCTCTCATCCTATGCCTTATTATTTAGGAGAAGAGACCAATCCCCTACCTCACTACAACCTCCTTTTAGGTAGTTAAACAGAGTCAGGTCTCCCAAGTCTCCTTTTCTCCAGGCTAAACACTCCCAGCTTGTACAGCCAATGCTCACTGGACTTCCAGCTCCTTCACCAATTCCATTGCCCTTCCCTGGACTTGCTCCAGCACCTCCATGCCTTTCCTGTAGTGAGGGACCCAGAACTGGACATAGCACTCGAGGTACAACCTCAGCAGTGCCACATTTAGAGGATGATCCCTTCCTAGTTCTGCTGACCACACTATTCCTATTGCAAGCCAGGGTGCCTTTTGCCTTCTTGGCACTTCCCAAAACTTGGCACAAGGGCTCCCTCTCTGTCAGGGAACAAGTATTCGAGACCCTGCAATGTAAGGTTTTAAAAAAGTATGAATAATATAAGATCAGGTTCTTGGACAGAACAAAGATAATACCTCCATATCAATGAAATTGGTGCTTTGAGTGTGGTAAAGGAGGCAACAATGATGAGAACAGGTGCTGGTGTCCCTTCACCTTTGCTTTACTGCAGACCTATCATTGCCAAAGACTTCATTCCTCCCCTATTTTCAAAAGGCTGTACAACATTAACATATAATTTTCCCCAGGCTTTCTCAAGTGTTATGCTTTAAACAATTATTTACAGCAGCAACAATTGTATGCAGCCTGGAAGACCCCAGCCTTGCTGGAGTGCGTTACCTCTACATTCTTTCCCAGCCTTACAAGAGTTAATTCTCCTGTCTGCCAAAGTGCTTAATTCAGACACTGAAGCATAGGGAAGAGGAGGGGGGAGGGAAGAGAAAAGGGGGAGAGCGTAGCCAGCAGGACAACTCTGTGTAGCCCCTAGAAGTGCTTTGAGGCTGAATTTTGGCCCACAGCCCAATGTTGGTGAATACCAGTGGCTTCAACTATATTAGATGAAATATTATCATAAGGTTATATCCATGTTCCTCCCTGCACTGTGTGTGTGCGTACTGAGTCTGGTTTTTATTTTGATTAAGAGCAAGGACACTGCATCCAACAACCCAAACTGACACTCACAATCAAAACAGTGTATTTCATGACAACATATGCACTGGGACATAAATATCAAGCCTATTTAGATAAAAATTGTTATGAACCAAATTGAAGGAGAGAACGAGCTATGGAACTTTTGCACACAAGGATCATGGCTCAGCTTTCCTTAACTTTACCCTGTCGGAGCCTTGTGTCAGAACAACAGATTATTTACCTGTTACACCTCCCTTTTTTTCCTGCACTGTTTTACCATGCAATTCAGAAAGCAGCACAGCCACAAGTTACTCATTTCTCTGAAGAGAGAGATGGACAAACCTCACCCGAGGTCTGACCTTTGTAAGGATTGCAGCTTGCCTGTCAGAATAGGATAAGTGACAGATAACAGCCCATCATAAGGGCAGGAAGAAGAACAGGAATAAATACACTTTACATACTGGAAAGAAAGAGAGATGAAAGGCAGCGATAAAGGATTCCCATCAAGAAACGAGGTGAAAGAGAGACATATCTTGGAAGCAGAGACTGCAAAGTTTGTGGAAAAAAGGGGAAAAGGAGACTTGGTGAGAATAGAAACAGACCAGAAGAAAGACAGCAGCTACCATTCTAACATGAAAAAAAAAATATAAAGGGTAGTATAAGAATTGGCACTGTTATTGAAGAAGCCAAAAAATTTCAGATGTTTACAAGGTAAGCAAATAATCACTCTTGGTGGTGGATTACAAAATGTAGTTCAACTCAACTTCTGAGCAATTTGAAGTTTCTACTCTTCTTCCCTCTAACACTTGTTTTCTTTATTATCTTTCTCTTCCTTTCTCCAGATCAATTGCATGTTCCTTTTTTTATAAAAGTAAAGATCAGCTTGTAGAAAAAGAATTCTCCCTTTCAGTGAAATTTCCAAGGCCTTTATAACCCTTACTTTTCTTTTTTCCCATTAACAACTCCTAGTTCTAGTATGCTCCTTTCATCCATATTAGGTGGCATTACAGATGGTTCTGCTTTAGTGCAATGAAAGTGTAAGCTTTTCCACTGATTTATAGCTGAATAATATTTATATTGCTTACAATACTACAGTTTTATATGTGACATAGAACTTCTCATGTGTCTTCAAAAGAACTGAAATACAGTACATTTTCCGCATTCAACAGAAGGGAAATGTTAATTGATAAAAGAGCTCTAAACATGACTGCTTGTGTGGTGTTAAGAGAAAAATCAGGGAATTTCCAAGAAGCTGGAAAGCAGAAGAACATTGGTAATGTGATGCATTAACTCAGCTTTAGAAATTACAAATTCCTTCCTTTTGTAGGTATGCCATGCATTGAATGCAAGTCACACTCAGTTGCTTACTTTATCTGATGTCTTCCAGGTTTTCCCTACCAAAATTTCTCTTGCTAGGTAGGCTCTGACTGCTTTCAACACTCTGTTAAAATAGTTGGAGCCTAAAGTGCAAAATTCTTTGGAAACATTTCCCTTTGTTAAGAAAGGTACTAAAAAGCCTTACCTGCAAGAAAAACAAGCTACAAATTGGCAACATCAGGTTTCAGCAATAATCCCTTTCCATTCTCTAACTAATTCCATCTAATTCTCAAAAGTTTTGCTTGTCTGAGTTTGAGATGCTTCAGATATGGATCATGCAGAAGAAACTCCCAAACACAGAAGATCCAAAGGTACTAGGCAATGCAGCAAGGCTGTCAGACTTGTTAGGACAGATTCAACATTGATTCAGTGTGTACTCTGAGGAGGGCCCAAGAGCAGGCTTTGATCCAAAACTATTGAATCCTGGTTTAATTTCATGTTTAGGCTGAGGTTTGGACATGTTAATATTTTTTGGGAGTGATTCATCCAAAACTTTAAGTTATCCAGGAAAAAATGTGGGATTAAATTAATCCTGGATGTTAGTATTTAAAAAGGAAAAACCATGTTTAATATGATCTGAATGGCAGTAGAAACGTGAAGCCACAGAAAAATGATACATCTATGGAACAATAGCATAAATTACTAAGATCAGCGGATCTTAAACAACAAAGCAGACTCAGAAACAATCTCTAGGAGAGGGATCCTATACTGAGCAGAATTGGCTAAGAAAGTAACTCAAATCCTGCCAGTGGCCAGCACCTAGACAAAGCAGCAGTAAGGGGTGCTTCACCAGCCTTGTACCAAATTAGCCCCCCTAATCCAGCTGGGTACTACATAACAGCTGGTTTTGGTTGCACACAGAGTACAGTCAGGCGTGGAAACCCAATTCCATTTCACTCCTCTACACCCAGCCCCCAATAACCCACAGCAAAAAAACTGCTGCACTTTCTTGCCAAGACCCAAGACTCTGGGATTTTAATCTGGGAGGGAGGGAAGAAGGAGAAACAAAGTGAAGCCTGCAGCTGGTTTGGGTCTCTGGTGGGAAAAAAAATATTGAGAAGTCATAAACTATTCCGTTCTTCAAGACAAGATGGGCTCAGGAGTTTGGAAAGAAATTTCTGATTGCATTGAAAAGATTAAAATAGTGATAACAAAATAAGTTTCAGAAATGGAAAATGGTCTGGAAAAGAAGTCTCGATATCTGCATATCTAATCTGCTTTAGTTCAGCTGTCTAACCAAATGGTGATTCTGCACTGTGGGCTCCTATTAGAAACATCATATGGAAAGATCAGTTGCCAAAATGTTTATTTCCATAGTGAAAGGCACATTAGGTGCTGAAACAATCATCAGTTTTGTTGATGTTTACATTGTGAATATTTAAGCTGTGGTAAAGTCTTAAGCGATCATTTTTGTTATGAAAAGAAATGACAGGACATTCATATTTTGAAAGCATCTGAGTTTATCAGATTATGATTTTTAGCATATTTGTGGTCTTTCCCTAAAGCATATTGTTTGTGTGTGCTGTGCAGCTCAAGTGTTCCTATCCAGCTAGCCAAGGCATGTATTGAAGAGAGGACTTTTATTTTCTAGCTGGGCCTATGCTGCTGTATATCATGGGCCTCTGTCACTTCCCAGCAAGATCCACAAGCCACAGGACTCATAGCTGGGAGCTGTACTTCTCCTGACCAGGTGAACGACAGAAGGGAGTCTTGAAATCCACCTTACAAGTGTTCAAAACCAGCTTGGTTTGCCTTCCCACAGAGCTCTCCAACTTGCTTCAATTAACTTTAATTTTCAGTGCTTTAAAGATACATAGATTTAGGAAAAAAACAGAAGACCCCCTCTGACCATACGAGAATTTGTGCAAAGCATTCAAGGACTCAGCAAGGCAACGCAGCAGGGCAAAACATGCAATAAATATTTCTAAGAAGCCCTAAAGCACAAACTCAACATCTTCTCCTTATGCTGTTCCTCAACTGACTGCCTGAAATGAGGGATTGACACTCACCAAACTTAAAATCCTGGTGCCATGTGAGACTAAAAAAGCTGTTGTCATATTGCCATCATGTGAGCATGTCTGAGGGAAGGAGAGTGATCCAACACAGGGAGCCAACCAGGCATGGCAGAGTGAGGACCCATCAATACCCCTGTGCTACTTCCCTCAGATCCCTCTTCCTCTAAAAACGATATACTACTGTGATATAGGAATTTTTGCAGAAAGTCTGCTAAGCACTGCATGCTGACAATGCACAGGGACAAAGCCCAGCTGCTGCACAGGCTTCTTGCAGAGGAATGTACTTCTGTGAACATTTGTGCGTGCACCCAGCATGTCTTAAAAGCAAAGGGGTAAAAACCAAAATAAGCCACTTCTTCCAACCTGTCAAGCCACACATATTCAACAGGTGATTCTCTGTTTCAATTCCATTTTTGGGCTTCCCTCCACTGGCCCATATCTTACCTATTTCCAACCTACTGCCATAATTGCTTTGTTCCCCACTGCAAAAACACACATCAAGAGAAACTTCCCAACAGACCCAGAGTGTCCAGTATATCAGGTTACCTAGTAACAAAGAGGCAAGATCTAAGCAGAACTCCACATTGATGAGGATCTGGTTTTCTGTTCCCTTGAAAAATTAAGAAGTTGCTTCTCTCCTTTGTAATTCAGCCAGTCTTGTGTTGGATTCTCCCAAATGATCAACTACTTTCTTCCAACTTAACTTTGACTTCCCCTCCCCCTATTTAATTGAAGATTGGCACAAAACTATAATTTATAAGTGTACTATTTGTTTTAGCCTAAGTTCCATTTGTCCTGTTTCTTCCTCACTTAGTTATCCAATATTCAAAATTCACAGCGGATTTACTACTTACACACAATCCTTGTATTTTTAAAAAATATTGCAAATTCAGAGGGTACAAAGACAAAGCTGATGAGAATGAAGGAATACAGAGAGAAGGACTTGCCATAAGGTTGGAAGGGCATATTTCAGACAAGCAGCAAATAAGGCAGTAGACAAAAAAATTGTGGTGTGAGGTATGCAAAAGATGGTCACGATAGCTCTTTTTCCTTATCTAAATTCAAAACCAAGAGGCTTATTCAAATTTGTGCGCTCTAGGAAAATTTAAAAATCCACTCAACTGAAACACCACCAAGCAGTATGCCACTAGACCAAGGAATTATAGGCTGTAAGAATCAAACAAAATAAGGTAGCTGGATATATAGAGGTGAATATAGAGTTAGTACTGACAACTAATTTCAGAAACTTATTAAATCACATCCTATAAGGTTTAAGAAAAATTCCAGAAAAAAACTTGATGAAGCTATGTTTTCCACAATCTGTCTCAAAGTTTTTACCAAACGCAGTAGTCGACTATCCTAAACTGGAACAACAACCAAGTTATTTTGATAATGGAGGAAAAAAAAAAAACAAGGCAGGACAGGAAAAAGTTTTGCTTCAAATCATAATCCTATTGAGTGGTCATTTATCTTGTGTATCTTTACTAATGACAACGTTTTTTCCATTGCAAGTCATCAAATGGAAAAGACTACGTGAATGAATGACACATTAAAGAACTTCAAGGACTATGAAAGGGTTGGAGAAAAAACCAAGCCAAATTCCTGTCTAAGAAATACATCCCCTCACCTACAGTGAGGGGAACAGTAGGGCTGGTGAAGCTGAAGATTTTGGTAGCATGGATCTTCACATCACAATCCTATTGAAGAGATTATATGAATGGAAAATTCCATTTCTCATGGATGATCTATTGGAAACTGCCTGAGGAACATTAGGTTTGCAAGGCACACATGAAAAGAAAATGCAGTAGGGATAAATTGAGAAAGTAAAATATGGAGGAAGAATTAAGCAAAACACAGTCCTGTCACTGAGCATCAGAATGGCCAGTTCCCGGAAACTGAGGAAACTGTAAGATAACCTAATAGAAAGGAAAGATCCAGACAGAAACTAGAACTGAAAATTGAAAGTCCCAGAGACATAATTAACAATGAGTTTAATTGTTTATGAAGACAACTGCTTTGCCAATTCAAAAAGAGTTGGTCGATTCAGAGAGTAAGAGGGAAAAGGTAGGGTTTTGTGGTTGAAACCAAAGGATTAAAAATGCTTCGTAAATATTTGAGATGCAGATTATTTTTAGGCAGTAGACGAAGTTTAAGTGGAAGTTTAAGTGGGTACAGGAAAGAAAAAAAAATTTAAAGACTGGAGAAAATTCTCAGACTTTAAAGGTTCTATCGGTTTAATTTATTAAATCAGACTGTGCAGGTATCTTCTCATAAAAAGTACTAAATCCTAAAGGATTTCCTTGAACCAATGCTAAAAGTTATAAATAGTACCTTGCAAGAAAAACTAGAAAATACAAACAAAATAAAATAGTATTGTTTTGGTTTTTGAGCAGTGAAGTTAATTAACCTTGCTATCAATTAAAACAGAAATGAAAAAGTTTCAGTTGTTTCAAATCAAGACTATTTTGGGAAAAAGCAGCAGAGATCAGTACCTGTGTGTTGTTTCTATCAGCTTTTCTGTCCTGATGAATACAGGATACAGGCAGGTCACATCATACTCTCTCCTGGCCCTTAGTCCTCTGCATCTTACGCTTGCAGTTCTGGTTGCATGTCCCATAAGGCTCCAAAACATCTTCCATTTAGTCTTTCTTTCATCTAAGACTAATTCACATTTTGTTATACTTTCTCCTCCCTTGCAAGAGGCAGATCACATGTTACCATCTTCCACTTTCCACTCAAACATCACTTTACTCTTTGTATGCAGCTCTTTATTTAAAGCACTACCACATGCTTTACAACTCCACCCTCTGGAAAAGAAGACAATGTTAGCACAGTTGCATCATCCTACACCTATCCTCTGCTTGTATGTGGTTCAAACAGAAATTTGTAACACTGCTAGGAACCTAACCTAGATTCAGCTTTTGAAATTACTCTACACAGAAGCATAAGATCAGGAGTGCCTTAAATCATCCTGGCAAATACTCAACGCTGAGGCAAAACTAAGTGTACATAAATTGTTCTGTTTAAACCATTGTTAAGACTCACAAAGAGGAAGGACCTCAAAGACCAGATAACCTAGTAAAGAACAGAATTAAATTAGTGTCGATCACTAACTAGTGTAAATGAACACTAAATCAGTAGGCCAAAGCAATCACTTAACTTTATGAAAAGGCCTGATACAGGAATGATTAAGAAGCCTGCCATCCCAATAGTTTCAGTCCCAGAAGACAATACCGGCATAAGCTATTGCTGTAAGTCTTGGTAGTAACTATATTGTGAAGGGTTTCTCTCACAAAGCAAGCGATGAGGATGATGAGCAAGGTGAGAAATAAACATGTCAACTGCAAGTCCATCAGCATCTTTCAGGGCTGATAGTCTCACAAGCTAGTACTGAATTTCAAGCACTATGCATTAAAATACGTTATTCACAGAGTGACCTCAGCATTTCCTTTTTCCAGTTTTGCACATTAAGTTCTTCTGTAAAACAACCAGGCCTTAACTTTGTTTCATAGGGTGTGTCATTTCAGAAAGCTTGGCTGACACTCAGCAGCACCGGGGAGAAGGCCAGCTATTCTATACTAGACTTTAGCAGGAAGACCATGCTATTCAAAGGACAGCTATACCATAAGAGTTACTTCTGCAGCTCAGAGAGAGGGTTTCACCCAGATCCGTACTATCTCGTTGCATAGCGCCTCTTTTCCTCACTCTAACTCACCCTGTCAGCCAATACATCCTCTGCACACGATGCTTTCAACTGGTTTAATTTGTGCCCCCACAATGAATTAGAAATGCAAATCTGAATGCTCTTGTTCCTAATTATCTTGTCAGCACCAGCAGCCAAAGAATTATGGATTTAGGTGCTCGGATTTGTACCACACTTGAACGCAGCACAATTGAGAGAATTGAATGAAATACCTTAGGAAAGTAGAAAGTACCAACTTACGGGAAGTACAACCAGGACCACAAATCTACAGAATGCAGCAGAACAGCAGTCTCTGACATGTGCCAATAAGGATATACAAGTGTCCTTCCTGGGATTTACAATGTATATATTAAGAAGCTAGAAGGATTTAACAAAATTGCTGTACTGACAATCTTTAAGCTAACTGCATATGTCTTGACATCATATATGGTGTAGGAGGATACCACCACAAAGAGGTGCATTCCAGACAACTCATGCCTATGTTTTGAATAAGATATGATTTATTTTTACTTTTGTTTTGTATTCTTACTAGGGAATAAATAACAAAATAAAACATGCCACATTTTATTTATTCTTTTTGGCCTTTTCAGCCAAGCATGCTCTCAGTCTGCAAACATTTAACATTTTCAGCAACAGTGCTTACCACAGAAGACATCTGAGGGTTATCCTCTTCCCTAAACTCTAATAAATTATATAACTCAAAGGTTGATCAAAGCACTCTCTCAACTCGAGCAAAGTAATGAAAGAAAAGTTTAAATTAGAATCATTTAAATATCCTCAGTATTGAAAATGTGGCTAGGCATGGCAGAGAGAGGAGGGAGTGGGGGTTTGTCGCTGATTTTTTTTTTCCATTTTTAAACAGACATAATCAAATCTCTTTCAAAGTTGCAATTAATTCCTAGCTGGGACAGGGCATAACACATATGGAATTCAATTCCTCTTTGAAAATCATGTGTTTGCATTCCTCCTATATGATGATTTTTACCACACCAGAAACTTCCTAATTAATTGCAACCTACTTCACTATATTGAAACAGATGTAAATAAGATTTGTTTTTTTTCTAGCCACTATAACCATCCTCAATACACATGTGCATAATGGAGAGCACTACTGGCTCTGTGCACCTACAGACAAAATTGCATTATAGCACAGGCTGGCAGATGAATGGATCAAGAGCAGTCCTGCTGACTTGGGGGTTCTGGTGAAGGAGATGCTGGACATGGCCCAGCAACATGAACTTGAAGCTCAGAAAGCCAAACCCGTCTAACGTGTCAAGGGAAGGGATTCTGTCCCTCTGCTGCACTCTGGTGAGACCCCCACCTGCAGGGCTGCATCCCGCTCTGGAATTCCCAGCACAGGAAGGACATGGACAGTACAGCAAGTCCAGAGGAGGCCACAAAGTTGATCAGAGGAATGGAGCACCTCACCTGTGAGGGAAGACTGAGGGCAATGGGTTCGTTTAACCTGGAAAAGAAAGGCTTTGTGGTGACCTAATTGTGACCTCCAGTACCTGCGGGGAGTCTACCGGAAAGATTTTGCAAGGGTGTGTAGTGACAGGACAAGGGGGAATGGATTCAAACAGAGTTAGTTTAGATTAGATGTAAGGAAGAAATTCTTAACTGTGAGGGCACTGAGGCACTGGAACAGGTTTCCCAGAGATGTTCAGTGTCATGTTGGATGGAGCTCCGAGCAACGTGGTCTAGCAGAAGATGTCCCTGTCAATAGTAGAGGGGTTGGAACTAGGTGATTTTAAGGCACCATCCAACCCAAACCTTTCTGTGATTCTATGATCTCCTGCAGTATATGAACAACTGCTTTTTCCCATTGAATAAAAGAATAAATAAAAGAGTAAATTTACATAAAATTTCATTCATTCCTTCTCTCAGTATATGCTAAGCAAAGTCAATCCTTAGGCAGAACTCTTTAACAGCCAACCTGAAACAATTCTGACTTGTAACTGAAAGTGGCTCTAAGGGATGAAATATAAAACATGACTTGAAAAAGTACCCCCTCGATATATTTTGCTTCAGAGTCAGGGGGATATTTTCAGAACCTGAGCATTTGGGAAAATCTGCCAAGCAATTGAGCTTGGTTTTAAGTACAAAAAGGTTGGCAGAATCACAGGAGAGCTTAAATTATTGGAGAACTTAAAAGTGAGAAAAAGCTAAAGCAGTAAAACCCAATGAAAACAAAATATTGGAGACTGAAACATGCCCAGGAGAGGCAAACATGGCCTAACGCCAATCAACATCAGCTTGAAAGATGGTACTTATTAAGAAGAGAGCTTCATACTCAAGAGACTGTTTTGGAGTAAGCCATGGAATCAGGAAGAGGGTAGCTCAGATGATGGGTATTACCAGTGGAATACTCACAATAGGCTTGCTAACAAAGACGCCTGAAAATATTAAAATACTATAGAGAAATATGCTATATTCTCTCAGTCCAGCTCTATTGTGGCATCTGAAATTTTATTTTGACATCAGTATCTGTAAACTAATCCATTGTCCCAACGGGACTTTCTTTGGGGTTGGAGGGTGAAGTTCTCCATAATGAAGAAGAGCTGGTTTTTTAAAGTTAAGAAGCCCTATTTCCACTGCATAATCACTGGGGTAGTACCCTTAGCTTATATAACATCATAAAAAGTATCAGACATTTTCACAAAGCAACCCCAAAAGGAAAAACCTCCTGCTACACAGCCTACAGCACCTCTGAAAGGATCATTATGTTTGGAAAATTCAGTCAATGTGATTTGTATGAATATCCAATTTTTTTATCACTTCGGCACTGGATTAGGATTTGGAAAACCTACATTCAACTTTTGTTTATAGCAGAGACTTCCTGGGACCTTGCCAACATCACATTTTTTGGGCATCTTTGATTGCTCTTAGGAAAACATGAGAAATAATTCTTCCCCACTCTGCTAAATCTATACCAGTTGTAGATTCACACTGTGCCAGTCACTGACACAGCGTCTCATACTTGATATTTTCAGGCTCCATGGTAGGCATTAAAACTTGTTTTAACATCCACTGTTTAAAAAATTTCTAGCTTTTTGAACTTCCGTTATATGTCTGTCCCACTGTGGCTCAATAGTTTGCAGGGGAATGTGTCTCCATGGGTTTTGTGTGTCTTAAAAGGGCAGGACTGCACACTAAGAGAAGAGACTTTCCTTGATAACACCAAAACCACTGCACCACACAAGCTTTTACTGCTTCTCTCCCCAAAACTATTCTTGTTTCATCATACACAAGGGATGTGTGAGGACAGGAAAACAAACTAAAACTCCTTTTAATAATAAAACTATTAAATGTTGGAAAATCATTTTTTCAGTTTAATATCTTGCCTTGCCCTTTACCCAGCCCTCATCTCACTGATTATCTTTAGGACTCTTTAGGGCTACCACAGTACCTTGGAATTCATGGTCAAGATATCTCCTTCTCACAATGCAATTGGCTCTCGCTTTCAACTGCCAGCACATCTCATTCCTTATCCCCTGTGTCAGGGGCTGTTTGAGCCTCACAGCAGTGTCTTCAAAAAAAACCCCACACCATATTTAAGAATATCCAACTGTTTCACATCTGCACTGTTCTCCGCCAGATTGAAAATGTGTTCCGAGTAAGTGATGGAAACAGGTCAGTGTAAATACTTGGCAAAAACAACAGACGTGGCAATGTCCCACATTTTGTTTCTAAAGCTAGCACACAGCCTTTGTAATGGAGAAAAAGCCATAAAATCATCACTGAGGACAAGGTGATTTGCTCCAGATAGACATTGAGCAAGCTTGTTTTGATGTTCAGCCCTAGAAACCTTTCATTATGTAAACACACCTCCCCAGAGCTAGAAGGCATCATTTATTTGATGATCAAAAGGTCAAATATACTTTAATTTCTTCAAGTGACATTAAAACTAATGTCCTTCATTAGCATTTTGAGCTGCTGTTGCTGAAGTCAGGCATTTTAACAGCACAGTTCTCCTCTCTTCCCCACCCCTTTTTTCTCTTGGATGTCCCCAAAAAAATTACATCAAAGTTTTGTCTATGGTTAACTTGTACTTGGAAGGAACTTAACTTTTTTTCACACATAAATAAGAGGCTTAAATTATTTTTCACACATAAAATCCACTCAAGCTTGTTTAAGTACTCAGGACAGAAAGTAAAACCTGATAGAGACATTTTGCTTTTGGAAGCAGCCTTAACAATATATAACTTCATGGTAGTAGGGGGATATGGTTTCAATTCTAATCTGGATCAGACTCTAAATATTCTGACATGTATCAAGCAGAATTGCCAAAACTTTCTTTCCTTTCTAAACATTCAATTGGCTCTGGTCTCATTAGGCAGTTTAAATGCTATTTCATTTTAAAATATTAAAAATACAATGTTACAAGGTTACATTGACATAGAGAAATTATGTGGAACCGTGGCACTTTATTTATTCTACCTTTCCAGTATTTGGGGTACCATAGTGTTAGCTATCAGATTAAATTTAGGCATTGTCCAAATGAATAGCCTTTACATTAACTAGGTCCATTTCTACCTGTTATTCTGGAATTACTAAAATTAAAACCATTATTTCTCTCTTATGTGGCACATTAAGCATCTTGCTATAAGCACAACCATAAGAAACCCTTGAAGAGCAACAGCTGGCTCTGCTTCAGATCAGGTGACTTTCAGAGATCCTTTTCAATCTAGATTGTTCTACAACATCCTTAAAGGTCTTTTCCCACTTATTTTTCAAATTAATTTCTCAACCCTTTTCTTGGTTGTTCTAACAAGTAGATTAGATCACAGATTTTTCTACTGGCCACACAAGTTTCTCATTCAGTGTTTAGTATCACCATGGTGTCTCACTGTCTCTTACCTCTCCATTTGGTTGCTGAAGAAAGAAATCCAAATATTTTTTCTAAAAAGCATATCATTTCTATAATTGTTTTAAACAAAAGTGTTAAAGTGTTCTTAAGTATTATTGTACTCACACGTTCATCCACTTTCCTATAAGAATTTTTTAGACTTACTGATTTCATATTTACCTTTTTCTGCAAACGTAAAAAGAAAATCCTTAAGGTCAATACCACCATGTACCCATCACATTGCTAATCTCCTACACTCCTCTCCCACATGAAGACACAGAGTCCTGTCCTTAACATCTTGTTAGTCCACAGTCTTAATATTAAATCCTGTGTTTGCAATTCACCTCAATGAGAACAGCAGTACAACACTAAAGTGATTTATATTGAAGGATGTAGCTAAAAGAGGACAGGTAAATTGAAACAAACAAACAAAAAAAAACTTGTCAGTGGCAGATTAACCTACTCGCACATCTACAGGTAAATTCCTCATATAGCTGTATTCCACTCATGCCCCTGATTGTAACACCTCTTACATAATGCTCTGAAGAAGCCACCACATCTCACAGTCTGGAAGGATTTTTTTAATAAAATCAGGGTAAGTAGTTTACAAATCAGCTTTTACTCTGAAATCCTACAAGATTTTACGTAAAATTTCATGCACATTATATTAGTAAAGAGCCTAAAACACATTAAGTAGAAAAGTGACAATATGTTTACTTCAAAACAATAATTATTCAGAACGTTCTGGGGGCACTTGTAGAACATTCGCCCAAAAATCAGCTGAACAGTGAAAGCATGAGCTGAACTTGACAAATTATTAGAAAATTACTGGCAAACAAACAAAAGACCGTAGTATGAGCTCAAGGTACAGTTGCTGAGAAAGCAGACAGGGTATATTCAATATTTATAGTGTTACTTATGATTCTGCCTATCTGCAGCTCAAGAGGCCCAGAGACATCGCAAAGTCCCAAGTGTGGCTTTCATCTAGGCCACAATGTCCATCCTTGAGTCCCTGAAGGGTTCAACCACCAGCATAATAAGATACTTCTCTGACTTATTTTGGCCAAGTCATATTGCAAATTGTAATGATGACCTTGATAAGCAGCAGAAATTATGTTTCTTTTCCATTATAGCCCAACACAATCTAATCCCATAGTTACATTATATTCAGTCACAGATGTATGATGAGAGATAAATGCAGAGGTAGTAAATTAACAGATTAAATGTTGTGACAAAAAAGGCCATCAAAATTCCACCTCTTTCATAAACAGGTTTAAAAATAAGAAGAAAACAAGAAAATATGAAGAAAAATTCTTAGCTTTATTCTTCTTTAAATGGCTACTACATGAGCTTAAAAAAAAAGAAAACCAGTAGTGTAGCATAGGCCGGCAGAACCAATTCATCTAGTTAAATGACACCAAGATATGCCATTCATACAACTAATGAGGATTAGCATGCTGATGATATTCTAAAGATAGCATTGTTAAATAAGCCAAATATATCCCAGGAATCAAGCCTAATATATAATGCCAATCTACGTCCATCAATTAGGATGACACAGAGTGCTAAAAATATAACAATCTGTAACAACCATTGGTCCTCTGAACACGGTCCAGCTCTAAAACTGCAGGCTATGGACACAGGCTGATGGAGGTAAAGTCCAAAAGTGTTTGCAGAGAGCAGTCTGCAGTTAGCACAATCTGCCTGGAGCGTAATATTCTTTCACTATCTGTATCTCTGTAAGGCACTTTGATCAACTAAATAGCTGTACATAAGAAGTATGTTACTAGTTTTTCAAAGGCAGTTATTCTACTTTACTTAGAATTCATAATGGCAAAAATGTTTCAACATATCAACCCTCTAAATCAGCTTTTTATAAGAAAAGAATTCCTGAAAAACTAGATTAGCAAACCTCTTGTGAGAGCCCATTTGCAACAGAACATTTCCTACAAGGAAATGCATCTGAGCTGTGCAAGTTCAACAACCTTGAACTGCACATGATCAAAATTGTCTATAAGGGATGTAACTTGATGAGCTCCCTATCAAAGTCATAGGAGACAGACAAAGAAAATGAGGGCAGAGGAAAATCAAGCAAAACAACTAGGAAAAAAAGTACCCCACATACAAAATATTGCTATCAATATTTTCTAAAATACTAGTTTAATATTTTCTAAAACATTTTGTTTTCAGTCATTATACATGCAACAGCGAGCAGAGGAGGAGAGGAAATGAATGAAATACACAATTCACATTTATAGAAGTCTGAATTACTTGGTTTGTTAGTAATGAGAGTACCATGGACAGTCAACTGTAAAGATAGATGCACACTGTTAAAAAACTCCATTGTAGCTATTACCAGTGTTGTTCTTCCTTCCAAAATGCAGCAAAATGACCAATTCTAGTGAGAACAATATAAGATGTCAGCCATGAGCCACAGCTGAGTAGGAATACCTGCTATGTTTCCATTGCTGGCATGGGAGGAATTTCCTTCTGGTTTCCATGAACCAAAATGCTGCTGCAACCTTGACAACAGCTCATAAGCGTCTGCAAATCAGTATTCTCCAGATCCTTTTTCAGCCTTGCAAAGTTTAAACAGAGATGCCAAGTGTATCTGTAGTATATCCATTCTTCCTCTGACAAGCTGCGAAAACTTTGCTCTACCATCCTTATTTGCAGACTAGGATCCTCTAACAACTGTGTTCTCAAGAAATAAACAGAAGGCTAAACATCCAAACATGTATGGTTTTTTCTTCTTTTCTAGAATCGTAAGTGAATACAGCTCCAAAGAAATTGCTCCCCAAAAAACAATGTGTTTCAAATAAAATTTATCAAGAGTTTCAGCTAAGCAATTTATTGCCATCTCTAGTTGGTCACACACTCCGTTTTATCACTTTGAGATCGAATAATACAGCACCCATCACTGAAAAGCAGCACTGTGATCCTCCTTCATAAGCAAATCAAGAGCATAGCTGTGCATAGGCCTGTCAAGGTTAGGGTGAGTTACAGCTCTCAATGTGTATTTTGGACATCTCTTGAGTATTTTGCACCTCTTTGGCTTTTTGTGAGCTTTTTACCTAATTTTCAGAGCATTCTCTAGCATATCATTGGTTAAGATTTAACTTTACCTGGGGCCTGTAAATATAACATATGTCTTACAATCTCTTGTTATAAAGACTACAAAACAGAAACAAACATCTTGATCTTTGTGGCTTCAGCCATCTGTGGAGCCATCACTAATCTTTTATCCAAGGCAGTTACAAGCATACTGATACAAACCTGAGAAATTAAGAGTAGCTGGATCAAATTAAATAAAGACCTAGCAAGGGTAATAGTGAAGTGCATAATCAAGTAAAAAAATATTTAATTAAAAAAAGTTAAGAGAGCAACCTTTACACCATATATCCCAATGCCTTCAATGTTTTCAGAAGTACATAGCAGCTCCCATTCTAGCCACTGCATCTATTACCCAAGTTTCTAACTTTTATTAACACATCAAATCTCTCTCAATGAATCTCTTGCATAGTGACACAGAACTCCACAACTAAGTCATGCGCTGCCTTGCAAAATTACCTTTTCAGCCTATTGCACCATAATTTTACATCTATCCACTGTGAAAACTTCATGGCCAAAACCTAAGGCTTTAATGTTAGAGAACATTTTTGGAAAAAAGTGGTTGCAAACACGAGGTACAGGCTTGCCTTAATACAGCTGTATTACAAAATAATTGACACACTTTTAAAAAGTCATTCTTACATGTACAGAGCATAACTCAGAACAGTTCTGGAAAATCCAAATAAATCCAAATGTCTCATGAAGTGATAGACAGTAGATGCCATAACTAAAACAGTCCTGTACATCTAATTAGTAAAACTATTTGCTATGACAAGTACATATTTAACATTCAGATTAACCTGTCATGCATGTTTCCTTGCATAAAACTCAAAAAGGAAATCTTGACCATCTGATTTTAGTGTAATCCAAATGCAGCATTACTAAAGAGAGCATTACCCCAATATCCTTAAAAAAAAAAAATTTTGCTACATTTCTAGTGTAAAAGCTCTGAAGAATAACATACATTACTCCCTTTGTGTTCCGTAAATACTCTGATATTCAGAAGGCAAGAAGCAACCAGATACCTCACAATGAAGGGGATATCACCTTCATTTTGATATTTCTTTGGAAAGAAGTCTTTGCATCTGCTTTTTCCTGCAGGATGTTGTTCGGGTTTTTTATCTGTTGTACACAAGTAGTCAGACACACATCAATGCAACTGTGTAGCAGGGATCATGTTTGATATTTAAAAATGGAAGTCTAAAAATAAACTGAGATGATATAACTTCAGGTTCTGGAGGCAAGTACATTATTAAACAACTTCTCATCTAAGAGTTTTCTTCCTGATAGGAAAGAATGAGAATTCATACATTCTCATTTCATTTAATTCCTCAGATCCTGCTCACTTTTTCTTATATAAGATATAAATGGTGTAGCCACCTCACTTGCTAATTTCAGGTCTACTTAATAACTCTCAGTGGAAAGATCTTCTGTGGAGAACACTTAATGCTTCTATATCTGCATGTGGTGCATGGTGGCACCTGAAGCCCCATAGAAACCGAGATTATTCTGTTTGGAAAGCCAGAATATCCATCGCCTCAAGCCAGCTGGAAAATGCATGAGGTAAAAAGGAGAATACTTTCAGCAGTAGAACTTTTATGTCTAAGAAAGGTTATTTTGAAATTAATTAGTTACAAAGTTTGATTTTAAGTGAAAATTAAGCAGGCTGCATTAAGAGAAAGACTTCAGGGTTGGAAGAATTCAGTAATTTTCCTCAACTTGCAGGTCTGAGAAGTCATATATGACACAAAAAAACTTAGGAGGTGCTAGAGATGTGAGAAAACATAGAAGCCAAGAAAAAGCTGAATTTTTTTTGGACACAGCTTAATATTTAGTAAACAAGCATAGAGAAATTTCCAGTACTGGTTGAAAGGGTAAGGATGGCATTTTACAGCTATTAAGAGATGGAGTAGGCCCACAGTCGTCTAAGGCCATTTAATTATGTAGAGACATATTACTTTAATGCTTTATACAGGGAAAAAAGTAAAGATTTGAGGCTGTACTATAAGGCTCATGAAACGGCACATTAGAGAAGATATGGTCAAAACACAGAAATAAAGTGCTTTCTGAACATTTGCTGCAAATATGTATCAGATTTAAAACCAGCAATCCGTTCCCGCTCCTTCGTGGTGTATAGCTTTGCTGTGGACTGCTGAGTAGCTGTCATGCTATGCAGCCTGGCTGCTTTCCAGTCCTGGGTGAAGCAATCCCCACAGCATTTGCATGAAAGAAATGATGGGTTCCTTTGATGTGAATGATCTTGAGAAAATAAAAGGTGGGTTTGGGTTTTTCTGGCCTTTATAAGCATTCTTTGTCAATGCCTCTTGCTCACAAGTAAAAACCTGTGCCAGGTGTCCCAGAAAGTCACAACAAAGTACACTCTCTGAAGTTCCATGGAGAAAACATCCACTCCTCACATCCTATGTTATAACTAGCCTTCACAGAAGGGATTCCCCTCAGCTTTTACAATGGATGAGTTTTTTGTTGTTCAGGAATTGTCATCTGCAAGTATGCTGTGAGAAAGACAATTCCTTTGATAGAGCACAAGTGGTTTTTATCTAAATGCATTTGTTGGTTTAACTTTACGGCTCTAGACAGTTTCTGCAAATAATTTCTGATAATTACTTAAATGTTATTTCATATGAAAGTCGTTACTACTAAAATCTACAGTATCCCACCAGCAAGAAAAAAAAAGAAATGGGCAAAGTTGCAAGCACAGCTCTTCTATTGTTTCTAACTCAAGCAGGGTTGCAAATGCTGGAGATTGTTGGCATTTTTAAATGTCTGGAGACCCCTGCAGATTTCTAGAATTACATGCTATGGTTCTTGGTGTTCCACAGACACCACAGCTGATTTACTAAAAAAAAAATTAAAAATGCATTTCTCAATACTATGTGTATGATCCATGCCTTACAGAAAACAGGAAATCTATGCGCTCATGGCTGCATAGTCAAGCAGAGCTACATAGTCACAGTGAGTTTAGATCAGGTATAAATTTTACACCCTAAACAACATATCAGAGAGGGTGCGATGCATGATATGCTCCAAATGTTCTCTGGTCTACTCAAGTCTATCTCTATCTACTCTGGAGTTATACTAGTCTGTAACAAAAATCCAATAGCATTAGCAGCTCATAGAAGGAGAGGAATAGTGTGTCTAGCAGGAAAAGCAAGTCAGAATTCAAACCAATAATCTAGGAAATCATTAACCAGACTGGTTACAACTCCCACCTTGTCAGTATGTGTCCACCACTAATTTACTCCCGGCTGTAAATGATGCTGGCAAGCCCATAGAGAAGTTTTTGAAAACAGAGGACCTTGAAAGAATTCCGTGTAGAAATGATTTGGTAGCAAATCACTAAAGATTTTTAATACCTGCACAAGGTCCTTGGCCTTCACCACTGAGGGGGGAGGTAAGGAGAAGCTCACCCCTCTTTCATGCTTCCCAATGATTATATCAGCCTGTTTGTATCTTGACACCATTAGAGTCACTTTGGGACTTCAAGTCTTGCTCAATAACAATTTTAGTGTGCTTTTGGCCTCCTCACCCTTGGTCTTCTTTTCCATAGCTTGTTTTCTGTTTTTCCCACTTTTTTGTTCCACCTCCATCTGCATCCAGGCTGTGTTAAGATGTGCACCACACCACCTGCCCAAGTGGAATGGATACCTACAGCTGCAGCTTTTTGAAAGCTTGCTCTACCTTCCGTGCAGAGACCAAGCAGTCGCAAAGTAACACAACTTTTAGGGAAGACCTGGATTGCCATCATTATTTCTAAGGTACTTTTCTAATTTTTTTTTGCAGTGAGACTGAAAAATAACCAGTGTAACAATGATGTTATTCTGACAACAACTAGAAAATGAGCATGAACCCCAAGTATTAGAAAATGTGTTTCTCCCAGTTTGGGAGCATGTGATTATTTTATAAGATGAGAAAAATACAGTAGTTCCTAAGGCTTTCCCAGAAGTTTAGATCCAGACCTAGCAAAATATTTTGTCTAAGAACAAAGCATTTCAGTAAAATAAGTCTTTTTGTAGATGCAGTAATTTCTTAAGGCACAAAAATAAAACATTTGAACACAGATCTAATATTTGATATCTTCTAGTGATTGGAAAAATACAGGATGAAAAGCAGATTAAATATTTTTTTTATATAGCCTATAATGGTAAAAGTTACAAATACTAGAGCTTTATACAAGCATGAAAATACCCATAAAAGATTACAAACCTTTAGGGCAACCATCAAAACCTAGGAAACTATAGTCTCCCAGCTCTGTGACCAACACAAATACCCATCTCATCAACAGGATCTACAGATAAAACAGCACTGGTTACTCAGGCACTGTAACAATTTCAGTTGCTTCCAAAATTAAGGTCAAGACTCTTCAGCTTTAACAAGCTCATTTTACTACAGGTGAAGTCAATTGAGTTACTTTTAACTGCTAGAAAACTATGAATGGGATGTCAAAGCAGAGCTTGCCTCCACTAATCTTCTTCTCAAACAACTTCAAATTTAACCAGGATACACTTCTGTTTAAACAAGACATACACGCATTTCTAGGATAGCTTAAGCATTCTCTGTTATTTAACTTTTATGTTTTCAAATGCTGTAGTATAAATAGTCTTCTTAAAATACACTGGGGCTGTTAAGTTCCTATAAAGTGTTCACAGTATCTTTGCTCTTCCTGACTCAAAATAGAAAAGGCAGAAAATAACTGGGAAGTTTTCTGTGGGCTTGTCTTTTTGATTTTTTTCCCTCTATTTTTTAAATACATATTTACATAGACCTACCCTAGTACTCTGAGTCAGTTTTCTACAGTATTATTGCTGATACTCAGCCACAAACAAATTTCCAGAGTAGAAAATATTACTACATACAAATGCATTTTTGAAACAAACAAGTAGAAAAAAAAAATAGAATCTTTTTCCAGACTTATTCCTCCACATTGTTTACCTACATTATTCTTCTAAGATGCTACTGGAGACACAGAAGTTTTCTGTTATATGAAACTTACATTCACCATTCTCAAAGCTCCACAATTTTGCCCTCTAAATCCCTTTCTAAAGTTCTCCTTTACCAAAACCTTACCCAAAAAAAAAAAAAAAAAAAAACAAAAACAAAAAAAGAAAACAATTTTGAGGCCACTAAATACAAATTCTACATTGATGTCCACTGTGGTCATTCACTGTATTTTCCTCGCAACCACTGAGACCTTTTTTAAACCATATCCATGAAGTATCTTGTGTAATAGAATCAGAGGTTTCAAAAATGCCATGACTGTGATGAAAAATATATTTAATCAATGACACTGTAACCAATAGGAAAGAATTCAGAAATAGAGAAAGTTAGGAGGAATAGGGGTGGAAATCAGCCAGATACTTCCACAAGAGGGTTGCAAGATTTCATGCACCATGACTGCACTGTAAGTACCATTTCAGTGCTGAGGTCATCAAAAAGATTTTTGCTAATAAACTTGGTTTTTAATGGTATCAAGCCACACCCTGGTCTTAAAATTAATAAATTCAGTCCATTTTAATACTTTATACCATATATTCAATTTAGTTGCCGGACAAAGAATGTGCTCTTTAATTATGTATAAAGACAGCCTAGGATTTAACAAAAAGTAAAATGTAATCCAGAAACTGGAAATGGTAGGTGACCAATAGCATTTACATTTTCAATAATCATGGTCAAGATTTTTTAGTCTGGAGCTCTAGGATCAACTCAAGAGACGATTACTGTAATTATGGAATTTACAGATCTCTTTCTTTAGAGACGATCTATTTGGCAGAGATCTGCAGTCTCTTGAATGAACTCCCTCCAACCCTCTGAAGTCACTGTCTTGCACTCATTAGGTTCCCAACTAGCAAGCACACGCAGCTGATACTGGTGTCAAAGTGCTACCCCAGTCAAACAGTTCTTGCAAATAGAGATATTTTCTGGCATCTGACTTCGAGGTACATGAGGGCATTTCCAGTCCCAGGGGATGAGGCAGACTCCAGCAAGACCCAACTCACCAGATGCTCTAACATTACACAGCCAACTGCTCCAGTTACAGTCCCAGCTACATCCAGAATCATACTGAGCAATATCTTTGAGAACAGAGGAGGATACGGACTTTCACAGATGTAAGTGAAATCAGACTATTGCTTCCCATCAAGGAGGTACCATTACTCCACTTAGAGTCTGTTTTTTATATGAGACAGCTAGGTATAGTACAGACATGCAAAAGCAAGATAGCGACTCCTGGGAAAGATGGGTTAGAGACAGCACACAAACTAGCTTTATAAAATAACTTCCTTACTAACAACTAAATCTAAAATCACCTGGGAATAAGAACATCTAGTTGTATTCCAAGGACTTTGAAGTAATCTAAAAATATAGCCCACTTAATCAATCCATGCCTTGTTCCAAACAAGTAGTGAAAATACCTGTTTTAGCTGTAATATAGCACCCAAGTCTAAAATAAAATTATATCCTGATTAAACCAATGCTCACTATAGAAGTCATAGAATCAATGGAAGTTTGCAAATCAGTGATTTGAGGTGCCAAATTTGAAATACTCAAGAAACAGAATTTTGATAAGATGGGTGTAGGGGAGGTCCTGAGCCTCTCAGGCTGCATCTACAGACAATAGTTAGGCTATCACCATACTTTGGCTACCCTCAGTGAGAAAATATGGAGATAGTAGCTGCCTTCTACATTGCTATTTACTTTGCAAACCACAATGTGGTGTGCAATTGATTTGAGAGGACTGATTCAAGAGGAAAGGGGACACGCAATTACATTAGAAGAATTTATCTGATTTTATCATCANTCCAAAGGCAAATCAAATCTGGACACAGAAAAGAATATTTAGAAGTGAGTTAGAGTCACCAACCTAAGAAGACTGCTGGAAAGGATAAAAGCTCCTGCTTCAGTTTTAGCTCAATTTCTCATTAGAAGGGATTAGAATGAAATTTTCATAGAAGCCTCTAATTCCTATGGGGTCTACCATCCTCATCTCAAGCATCTGGTATGGTCATCAGAGAAATGGTAGTACATTAGACAGACCACAAGCACAATCCAATGTGGCAATTACTACATGTTTTCTTCTGCTTGATAAAAAGTTAAACAGTCCATCTGATGCCGCTGTCAAAATGCAATCTTGGAACAAAGCACCAAATAAATTTTCTTATGAAATAAAAGACCAAATATTCTCACTAGCAATTTAAATTCAATTCCAGAGATGCAAGATTACCTGCCTAGACCACAGTCTATCCCACCAAACCCTTTGAGTGATTATTTGAAAAGCTACTACGTAAAATATTTCTTTAGATTGCAAGGAAAATAGGTATCATCACTGGGCTATATAGTTGGGTTAGTAAAAGCCAGAGTTCACTGTTTTATTTTTTAGATCAATGTGGGCATTTGAGTAGGATTTTAACTTCTCAGTGAGAAAGAGCAAAAGAATAGATTATTTTCTTTTAAATATCTTTTCTGTTCCTTTTGGGGCAAGTGGTACAGCAATTATCTCTCAGAATCAAGAGACAAGACAAAGAATATCTATATCTTTAAGTTACTAGGAATATATTATACTTAAACTCTCCTTTAACCATATAGAGAAAAAGAGAAGGTAAGAAACTGCTAATTCTCACTGCTTTATCCAAAATAATCACTTTTAGTAATATGCTAATAAATCAAAAAGTACTACTCACTTGACCTTCTTAATTTCTTTTCAGGACAGCTCAACTGCATAGGGATTACATATTTTATTATCTCTTCTATGTTTTTTATATACTTTAGCAAAAATACAAGAGGCGTCAAACACATTGTTCCTTAGAATTGAAGTTTAAATTCATGCTCAGACCCAGAAATACAGCCCAGCATCCTGTATAAACCCTCAGCAAATTCTCCTAAATGCAGATACTGAAGTCTGCCCATCACAGCAGATACATGATGCTAATGATGGATCTTCTCTCAAGAAGTTTGTCAGGTAAAAAGAATACCACACATTAACCAAAGTTAACACATGATGCTACATTATTGAAATAGTAATGACAAATGACTAATATTAAAAATTAAAGAGAAGGCCTCTACACATACCCATTGTATACCATTCCTGACTGTACTTAGAGATCAAAGTGAAATCACACTGAAAAAAAGACAATGAGGCAAAATCCAATCAGCTGTCTTGAACAAGAAAACAAGACAGCCTTTTTTAACTCCTTACGCCCTAAGAACATGTTAAACCATGAAAAATGTGATGGAAGGAGGAACAATGTGAAGGGACTATTTGTCAAGTAGATGAAATAACATTACTTGCTTAAACAGTAGGAGCCAGTACCTATAAATATGAAAATGTCTCTGGCTTTTGATACATGTGAAACAGGGACAGCCATGCAAGAAAACAGACTTGTAAAGATACTTTAATATTTCAAATCGGGAAGAAGCAAAAAGAAAAACAACAAAAGTGAAATGCAGTCTTTCACAGCATCTTCTCTAACAAGAGCCTAGAGAATGGAATTCTAGAATAATAACTCTAAAAAATCACTTCAGTTTCATGCCTTCACTCCCCAGTCTAGCCATGAAAATTATACTTCCCCATCCTTAGGAAATTATTTGAAGTCCACAGTTAAGAGGGGACTTGAGAAAGCTGTTCTACAAGAACTGTTGTATTATGTATAATATCTACAGAATTAATAAAGGATATTATTTTCCTCTCACTTAGTTAATGGCTGTTTTTCCCTGATTTCTTTCTACCTATTCAGTGACCAAATTTTCCCACCATTTTGTTTGTGTGTCTTCTCTTCTGTTACTTCATAAGAAAAGAAGTCTTGTACTTCCAGCTCCTACCTCTGATCCATTCCAGATATGCAGAATTCAGTGCTCAGCAGGAGATGACCTCAGCAGTAGAATGAAGTCAGCAGAAACTTCCCCAAACCTGAACACATTCAAAAAGTACATTCTGTGCTGTTAATATCCTGCATTTTAGAAGGTGATAACTCTGGTGGTAATGAAGGTACATTGGAAATAGTTTCAATCACATTTACAGTTTTACTCATCACAAAACAGGCAGGTGAGCTTGAATCTAGGGATATGAAAAACTGAGGAAGGCCTGAAGCATATTTAGGATAATACAAAGCTAAAAACACACTGGGTATTTACTTAGTCTTCTCTACTACAGATTCATTTCTATGTCTCTTTACTCTTGGAGGAAAAAAAAAAAATTAAAAAGTATCTGGACAAGTTAGAAAGACATTCCTACACTCCAGAAAGCATTCAGCTCTGACAAAAGGAGCTGGAGAAACTAAAAATGGATAGCCTTTGGAAAATACAGTGGAACTGGAAGGAATATGATTAGTTCCATTTCTTGAAGAAAGGATTCATCTTCCTAACATATGGGGAGAAATAGCCTGGGTCAGGACAGGAAAAAGAGCAGAAATCAGAGCTTTAGTCAATAGTCTGGTTCTTGATCTAAGGCTACCTTTTATGTGCATATTCTGTGGTAATGACCTAAAACTTTAATGTAACAGACTTTACAAACCTAAAATGTAATTTATGTTTTTTATCTAGGATGATCCATAGGAATGAAATTGATGGCTAACACCATTATTTTTGATATCCATGAAATACTTAAACTGACAGAAGTGAAAAGGGAGATTTTGTACCCACTAAGCTGATGGAGCTCTCACTGAGAAATGTGAAATTATGTAAACGTGGGCTTTAAGAGCAACAGATGAACTTTCTTCTATTATGCACACACAATTATGAACAAAAGGTCACTCAGTGGTTAGCTAAGCTTCACAGCAAACAGCTTGTTTAAGAACCATGCATGGGTAAAAACTTGACATAAGTTATCAACAGCTACAGTAGTAATAAATTTGTGACTTGTAGAACTATGGGTAATTTTAGCTGATTTAAACAGAAATAAGTTACTGTGTTTCCTAGGCTCATGAGATAGGAAGTAGCAGCACAACATGGAAAAGCCTTGTTTGCTCTAAAAAACCTATTTGTTTTTTAGGTCAAATGCAGGCATAAAAAGAGCACACAATTAAGGTATCTATCTTTATATTTAGTCAGTTTTACCCAGAGTTTTAATTAATGTCTATTTTTTATTTTTAATCACATTTTTCTGATGAGAAACGCAGCTGCAAGCCCATGCATATTGAAATGTTTTTTTATTAACCATTTGCACACAAGATGAGTTAGAGGACAGTGAAATTCCACTAATTCTAGTTACAAAATCTGAGAAACTAGAATAAGCAAAAATTAAGAAACAAAGCAACAAAAACAATAGTTCAATGTTCATGAAAAAAATTGACACTTCACATACTTCTAGATTTCTGAAACATAGTTTCGCATTTTATTAATAAGATCAGTGGGTATTAACTTCCAGGGGAATTCTTCAAGAAATTTAAAATTAATATTACCATGACATGTTTATTTCACATCTACCCACATGCATTTGAGATCACTGAGGCAAGTTCTTGTTTTGGAAAGAAGCTTATTTTGTACTGCACTATATCACACTTTTGGTTCAGTGGCTTTATGCCCAACAGGGTAGAGGTCTAGAATCACTACTTTAAGGATTCACAGATTGTACTCTTATAACTGTAGATTATGTGCATCTAAAGATGCAAACACAGTATCTTAAGTGTTCTAAAATCACTAGTTCTCATTACTTTCAAACACAGTCCAGTGTTGGTAGCATATTGACTTTATAAGTGCCTTGAAATCATAGAATTTCACTGTATTTAAATTGCTACTAAAAATGCATTACATTTACAAGAAATCCCAGACTTTATGCTGAAGAGTAAAAATAACATGATCCATAATAGAGAAATGTTGCCCTTAAAAGTGCACTGTACATCACAATGCTGGAGCATATTGTGGGATTTATTCATCCAAGTGATTAAGCACAAGTGTGAGTGTTTGAGCTATATGTACAATATTCAAAAAACTTGACAAGTCTAATGGTTAGATTTTTCAAAAGCGCCAAGCTCTATCTTCACTAAAAAAAGTTAAATTCATCTCTGTTAAACAGATTACTCTGGTAATCCACCCAAAGAGGAAAAAAAAAATAATGCTTCTTATGGTCTTAATCTAATCATCACATTTAAAAATATTTTTAGTAAACATGTAATGGATAAATTTTCCAAATCACATCATACAGCATCTTTCTAGACTTTCACAAAAGATAGTTGGGGTTCTTTTCCTCAAAGCCATGATCTTTTTGCCACAGCAACAGACATGCAGTAGGACATTAGAAAGGTGGGAAGACAAAAGGTAAGTTCACTTGCACCACTGGTCATCATGTCTTACAAGTCTGTCAGCAGGATTATATGTGTGCTTTACCCAGTGAGAGAAATCTGATAGAGCTTTGTGATAGTTTTATGTACACCTTAATTCGTAGATTAAATATTTGTGATACCTAATGATATGTTTCATTAATATATACAATAAACTACCTCAGTAAAATAATCAGAGTATTTCTCAGCCCTGTAACTACACTTATTTGAATAATTCCATTGCCAGTTAACAAACATTTCCAAAAAGCTTCCCAACTAGAGAAAGTTTAAACACCAGAATAACAGATTTATTGCTTTTATCAAAGCCCCAGCAGGTAGACAGGATGCAGAAACAGGAATTAGATCAGAAGTCTTTAAGCCCTATTGCTACTATTGTAGCCTGTCAATGAGTAGTGTCTTTCCTGCTTGCATTCCTCTGAGCAGTCTCCTGTCTTTCACCAACACTTTGCACCGTCACACATATCCTGTGAGCTGTGGCCCCTAACCTGAAGCAGTCAGCCCCTGTCCTTTTGGAACAGCTGGGTTTTTACCAATACTGTACCTTCCAGTATGTAAAATGACTCAAGCTAGTTTCCTGCTAGGCAATACATTATCTCCAAACATATAAAGTGATTTAACACAGGAAATACCAGCATGCAGAGGCAGCTCCCCTGCACTGTCCATTATGCACAACTGCCAGTTTGCTGCAGAAATGACACTTCAGGGCATTGAGCTGGTTAAATTTACTTTGATTTTACCAAACTGCAACCACATCTTCAATTCAGTGAAACTTTATCCACTGCATACAAATCTGGATTTCCCCTTGGGATTGGATCAACAGCTAAGCTTTAATGAACACTTTTACTAATCCTAAACTAATTTTTAGTTGGGCAACGCACTTAAAAGTTACAAGACCAAATCCCTGTAAATTCACCCCAGCAGCCCATCTTTAATTTCAGTGGCTGAAGAACTGACTCTTCAGTGATCATACAAACAATCCAGAAAAGTTTGCAAATAGGTTTCATTGGCACTGATATACCAATATCCAAGTTGCAACCATACTTCTCATAATACACACATACAGTATTTTATCAGAGAATTGACCACAGGTTTTGGATTATTGTCATAAGGGACATTAAGAGGTCATTTCTGTACCTTGTTTCAGGCATGGTATATGCCTGATCACATGTTTTGATCATTCTCGATAGGTACTTACTTATTTTCAGTGTTCTTCAGGGATAGACCAGAGTCTCCCAACGAGATATTTAAACACTTCAATTATTTTTTTTCAAGAGAATGTCTCCAAAAACTACTACTAATCCATCCTTCTGAAGCTCAAGTCCATTACTACTTCTACTCACCACAGAGATGAAATTGTTACACTGGTTCTAGAGCAGGCTTGCAGACCATTATGTCACCACCTCTGGTGCTACCTTCATCAGGTTAAAGATCTCAGTGCATTCTGTCTCTCTCATCCTCCTAATATCAAAGATGCTCACTGCTTTTCCTTCATTTCTCTGCAACCAGTTCAGACCCAATTACCTTTATGTTGGGACAACTAGTTGGATAGATGAGGCGAGAGCAGTGAATGTTTTCCACCTGAAGTTCCACAAAAGGCTTTTTACATCATTTCCCATGATAACGTCTCAGAAAAGCCCAGAATCTACAGGTTGGAAAAGTAGACAGTGAGGTGGATTGAGAACTGGCTGAATAGAAGGGCTCAGGGATTTTATCAGCATCACACTCTGATGGTTGAAGGCCTGTAACTAATGGTGACCCCAAGGGTTGATACTGGATCCAATATTTCTTAGCTTATCCATCAACTTGGATGGATAAGGGATAAGAGTGCCTCCTCTGCAAATCTGTTGAGGATACAAAGCTGAGAGGAGTGGCCAATACCCCAAAGAGCTGAACAGACTTTCAGAGGGTTCTCATGCACTGGAGGGATGGGCAGAGTAGAGCTCCTTGAAACTCAGCAAAGACAGGTTCAGGGTCCTACACCTGGGAAGGAAGAACCTGGTGCACCACTACAGGGTGGGGACCAACCTGCTGGAAAGCAGCTCTGCTGAGAGGGACCTGAAGGTGCAGGAGGACAACAAGCTGTCCAGCACTGACCTTTTGGCTACAAAGGCTAATGGTATCCCAACGTGTCTCAGGAAGAGCATTGCCAGCAGATTAAAAGAGGTGGTTCTGTCCCTCTATTCAGCCCTGGTGAGGCTGCATCTGGAATGCTGTACCCAGGTCTGGGGTCCTCAGTAGAGAGGTACTTGGAACTCCTGGGGCAAGACCCACAGAGAACTACAAAGAGGGAAAAGGGACTGGAGCATCTCACTTGTGGGGAAAGACTGAGGGAACTTGACCTATTCAACTTCACAGAAAGACAATTGAGAGGGAATGACATTAATTTCTGTAAGTATCTGGAAAGACGGTGCCAAGAGCAGGAAGCCAGGTTGTTCTTTGCCTATTGCTTGGTGGTGCCAAGCAATAGGACAAGAAGCAATGGGCAGAAACTGATGCATGGGAAGTTCGCTTGAATATGAGGAAGAACTTCTTTACTGTGAGGGTGACAACACTGTACAAATTGCCCAGGGAGGTTGTGGAGTCTCCTTCTCTGGAGATACTGTAAAGCCATCTGGATGCAATACTAAACAACATTCTCTAAAGAGTCCTGCTTAAGTAGGGAAGTTGGACTAAATGATGTCCAGTGGTTCTTTCTAACCTTCCTGTCCTGTGAAGTCTTTTTCAAAGCATAATGTTCAAAATGGGACATAGTATTCCAGCTGAAAGCTTACAGTGGAAAGAAGGGAGGAAAATAAATGTTGTCCTTCCTGTTACAGTTCTGTTCAAGTCTTTATCATTAAAGCGACACAGCTAAGTCATGTTTTTCTCGTGACTTAGCATTGCATCTTTCTTCACAGAACCTCTGCTTACTCCATTGCTTCTCATCCATACTTATTCAAGCAATTACATCTCCCAAATAATCATTCAATTTGCCTAAATTCCATCCTATACTTTTCAGAATACTTAATATCTAATTTACTGACAATATTTTCAATTCTGATCCCACCCTCAAACAATTGCAGCTCACCCCAGTTTGCTTCATTACAGCCTTTAATAAAACAGCTAAATTATCAATGAAATCCTCAAACAGGATCAAGTTCCAAATAGACCTGTTTTGTAGACTCTTATTTTCAGTACAAACAACTCCTCTGAGGTACAATTGCTCAACTGGTTGGGAGCCTACCTTACAATATTTACACCTAGACAACAAGTCTAAAATGCATTACAAAAGTGTTTCATCAGACTATTTTAAAAGCTTTTCTGGATCCAGGATATGCCTCTATCCACGTATTTTGCCTTGTCATAGGAGGGGGTTATATTGGTTAGATATAATTTGATCTTGAGGTATTTCTGGCTGTTCTTCATCCTCTATTTCCTAGATATTTCCAAACTGTTAATTAATTTGTTACAGAATTTTGCCAAAGATTAAAACCTCTCTGGAAGGTGCCCTGCTTCTTTCTTCTCATCAACCCCTCACTATTTTAAAAGACAAGCAAGATCTGTCCTTTTCCTCAGTATTTTTAGTGCCTTGCCCACACTCCTCAAATTCTAGAGGTACCTGAAAAACTGAATAAATCACTATGGTCAAGGAGAGACTCAAATAACGTAAGAAAAATCCAAGGCTTGCTTTCCTATCCATGTGGAAACATCACCCCTTTTTCAGGAATATTAACTGCGCTAGTGAGCAGTTTGCAATTGTCCCATTGAATAACAATGGATATGAAAGAGTTAAAAATTCAGCCTTCTCAGCATCCATCCTTAGAGGCACAAGACCAACTTTGTGCATTATATCCGAGAATTTTGCTCTCTTGAACTGAAGGCAGAACAATTCCTTTCAACCAGCAAAATGGAGGAAGAAATCCTTCAAGCTTTCAGACCAGATTGATCACTCAAGAGACACAACTAGCTTGAGTAAATGTCCAAACTCGAGGTTGCTTTCTGAATTGATGCTTTTGAGGTTTGCTCATACCAATCATTAGTCACTACCATTTATTAGCTTGCAGATAAACTGAAATACATCCTGGGAAAGAGAGAAAAATATTCTCCCAGGACCTTGGTTATTGATTTTATTTATTAACTAAACTTAAGCTAAGGCAAAATTAATAACATTCTACATGTGTAGCAGAAACTTGGAGGAGAGACTCTGAATGCTGGCTTCTCCCATTTGTATACCTCTGAAGAGGTCAGCTTCTATCCTAGCCTCACAAATTCAAGACCATAAAGATGAGTGAGCATTAAACACCAGCAGACAGAAGTGAGGCACGAACCAGGTTGTTTGAAGGCATACCAAAGGACTCCACCAGCACAGCCCTCAGAAATGACCCCCTCCACACTGATTCTTAGACCCTAAGCAAACAGGCATGCACGAAAAGACATTGAATTTCTCATGTCTGACAGATGGGAAATTTGGAGCTGACTAAACACATGCCCAACTCTATATCCTTAGCCCAGATAGCACTTCATTGACCCCTGGCTGATGGAAATGCCAGAAGAGTATCATCTGAATGTGACCCCTTAATGTAGTCCATGTGTGAAAACCTTAGGAAACAGTTCTCTTTCCAGTGGAGGCCAGGAAACAAATGAAAAACGTTCACTGAAGTCAAGGGATTTACATTGGCATAAATCTGACACACAGAAAAATTAGGGTCCAAACTCTGTCCTCCAAACTGAGGCCAAAAAGATCCCAGGGAAAGATCTTCTACAACAGTTTCTATATCGATAATCACAGTATTCTGCTAAGAAGCATAAAATAACTAGTGCCGTATTCTATAACACTAAAGAATACAAAATATTGTCCTATTAAGTAAGCAAGATTCCTTTGAAGAATTTCTTTTTTATGTAGACCCAAAGGCCCTGCCAAGTTAATTGAGTTTACCAAAAGGGCCTAAGGGCATAAAGTACTGAAATTGTATTGAAATTCAATAGGAAACTGGCCACTAAATCTTATTTCAAAAATCCTAGTGTCAACTAATTATTTGTAAAGGGTGGCTCTTCAGAAACATTTACTTCTCTAAATAGATATTCCAAATATATATGATCCTTGCATAAACAGATTTGTATTTCCTTCAGCACAAACATATTTTTACACCAATATTTATAGATTGCACCACTGTAGTTCAAAAGCCCATTTTCTGTGCACACAGATGACTTAAAGAATATTAAATTAAATTCTACCTTTCTTGTTGATTATGGAAGGGCATATACTTGCTGATATCTTTATTTTGCAAAAAATGTTCCAAGAGATGCATATGGCAAATAATATTGCTCTTGCAGATCTTACTGCTTTGGAAACATGACTTCTCTGAGGAAACACTAGATCTTGTAACAGAAATATCTTTAAATCTTTTAGATAGCCAGTCCACAGGGAAAGGTTTAAGAAAGGATCAAAGCTTGTCCTTTCAGCTTGAATTATTCCATTACAGCTGAATGTGACATAATTACAAAAGATGTTGGATGTGGAATCTCATCAGGATTATCTGACACTCATCTTTGTTGAAAAAGTCTCCCCAGCTGTTGCTCTGATAGCACAAATGTGACAGGAGTGCAGAACACAAAAGTAGCTGCAAGTGACTGCTGCTTTGAGGCTGGTTTAGGCTCCGTGCAGTGCGCTGTGACTTTTCAGCCACCCCAAATATTGAGGCTGTTTAGGACTGTTTTGCAGGTAAGAGGGAATACCAATGATGCTGTTGAATTTCTAAATAAGAAAATTTGTTTGAAGCAGCCCATAGACCAATACAGGCTCTCTGCTCTGTAGCTGACAGACACAAGGAATTAATCTTCTTTCTTATGCAAGGTCAACATAACTCAGTGAGTAGCTGC
Source organism: Thryothorus ludovicianus (assembly GCA_013397245.1). Taxonomy (NCBI): domain Eukaryota; kingdom Metazoa; phylum Chordata; class Aves; order Passeriformes; family Certhiidae; genus Thryothorus; species Thryothorus ludovicianus. The sequence goes on along the minus strand of VZTB01017316.1, from coordinate 431,318 downwards.
TCATTCCTTTTTTCTCCCCTTTTAAAAAGCTTGCTATATTGTCTGAGCTTGTTTTCAACTGAGATTAAAACACAGTGCTACTTACAACATGTAAGGTAAAGTATATTCTTTTTACAATCTACATTTCTCTCTGCACTTGATGAGTTCTAAACCACTACACGCAACCTCAAATAGGAAGGAGCATATTCCTATAGTGCTATATTTGTATGTATGTATATTTTTTTCATTCTGTGGAAAGAGCTCAGTTGTAAACTATAACATCAAATCTTGAATAATTACCCATTCCAGAGGATTTGGTAGCCGTAAAAATACTTTTCTTTCCTTCCTTGTCATGGATTACATTTCCTTCATACATTATTAATGAAGTTAAACTACTAGTAACATGCCAAATGTGCTGCATAGGAGATTTGTGCCTAATCCAGCACAAAACAGGCCCAGTCACATAATGATAGAAAAAAAAGAACAAATGTCAACAGTTTCACACTGGGACTAGATTAAGCAGACCATACTTACTGATTCCTTACACAGGGATTATCTCACTTTTAGTGTTATGAGAAGACAAGCCACACTTCTTCTATATTATTAACACAGAACTGCACCTCAAAAAGAAACACCGGAGTCCCCAAACTGGCTTACACACAGAAATTGCAATTTATTAAACATCACAAACTCTTTTGGATAACAAATGTAAAACCAAGATATTAATAGTAATATATATCAAAAATATCCTCCTCCTGCTTTAGCTCTCAGTCCAACTTTCAATGGATTTTGTGCATAAACCTTAAGAGAATATTACTTACAATTAGACTCCAACTGAATCCAAATTAAAATAGCTGGTGTCTGTGGTCTTTACCTTCTTACCATGGAAAACTTTCTTTGGCTCTGGATCCAGATGTCAACAGCTAACATGAATTAGCCTGATAAGTAAAGTGCTCACTGAAGGCAACAAAACTGTACTAAACTCTTAAGCATTCACAGGAATAGGCATTTGGCACAAAACTGACTGACAACTAAGAGATATTAAAGTCCAAACAAAACAAGAATTTCTAGGCTTTAGTTGGTCTCTTATCTAAAAGGCACATTCACCAAACTGCTTAGGACACTGGCAGATGTTTACTGAGATAATATAGGTATGGTTTTGCAAGATGAAGAGTATTGTTTTAAGATGCTTACTGCTGTACCAGGAGCACTGAAGCCATGACTGTAGAGTCAGTGAAAAATTGCTTGGTCACTTCAGATTTGTTAAAAATGTTCAAGGAGTAGCTGTCCCGGCAGACTGGGCGAGATCAGGTGTCATCTGTCTACACCACTCTTCACTTTATGCTGGATCAGGTATCGTCTGTGCTGCTGCAGCTGGCATTGGGCTGGTAGCAACAGCACAGCTTGTGCTGCGCCTGGCTCAACACAGCACAACTGAGCGCACACACTGATCCAGCCCTAATTAGTGTTAGCACAGATCTGGCAGGAAGGATGGTTAAATCACAAACTAAATCTGCAGCTCCAAGTTGCTCTTTTACAGGTAAACACACATTAAAGAGTTCTGACTTCCAACTTGAGCCCAGCCCAGTTAGAGCTACCTAGTCTCTGGAAGTTACCTTTGTCAAAAGTCAAAACATTACATGTATGTTTTACAATTCCAGGCACTTCAGGAACCTAGACAGGAACCTACAAATGGCTCAGTGACAGCACAAGGGCAAGTTATTCCCAACAAAGCCATGCTTTAAGCCAGTTTCAACAGCACTTGTGGATAGACTTGGTGTAATTGACCTGCCATCCAGTCTGTTCAGGGTCCCACAAAATGCACTGGAATACACAGAACAAATAATTTAAATTAAACGAGAATTTATTCCACACATTGTACTATCGTTCTGATCACTCTTTCCCACAAGCAAGGGTAAATCAAGTGAGCAAAAAAGAAACTAGAAAATTATCTTGTATAAGCTCCAAAACATTAGTAAGTCCAAATAATTATATAGTCACTAGCATATAAAAACTAATTTGCTCATTAAAAGCCTTGGCTTATACTCCCTTACTGACACCATGAATCATCGCTGTCATGAGAACCCATGTCCTTAGTTTCTTAGGGCTTTCCACTAAAATTCAAGGAGAAAACAGAATATTGTGTCTACCATACAACCTTACTGCATTTCTTTTGTACACAGACAACTCCCATGGCAGGAACAGAGATGTAAATACTAAAGGCCTAAGAGGAAGAAAATAACCAAAGTGTATGTTCAGGAGATGACTGGGACACATTAATCTCTTTTTTTATAAAGAAATAATCCACTGACTGCTAGAAAGTGCAGCAGACACTATCTCCATGGAGCCCCTCCACTCCATACCAGGCTTAACATTTGTTCCTCTCATAGCTCTCCAGACCGTGTAACTCTGTGGAGCTGTTCTGATGGAGCTTTCTGCAAATACCCCGTGAAATGCAGTTTCTCACTGCAGAAGGGGGCCCATGAGGAAAATGCTAGTCAGCATCAAATTCCTTCCACAGTCTATGGACATTTATTAATTCAGCCCTTTTCCTCCCTAGTTCCAAGGCCTCAGATTTCCCCAAGCTCTGTGTGGACCCCACAGACAGCAAAAAATGATGTTTCTGAAGAGACTGAATATGACAGTTAGGGAATATCCTAGCATAACTGTTTCCGGCTTTGTAAATCACATTGCCCTATAGGACACTGAGAAATAAAATTTAAGTTCAAGTTCATGCAACTTTTCTGGTACGCTTTGAGTTACTAAAATATCCATTTTTGACCCCATGAAATGTGTCAAGTATGAACTGCTGGGCTTCAAAGCAATACAGTACCATGAATTGCATGCTCAGCTTCAGTAAATACTAATTCATAATTGCAGCCTACTCTTTACCCAGTTTCAAAGTAGTTACCAAGTCAGAAGACAGTCATTACATTTCATTCGGTGAGAAAAGCACATCCCAAATGAGGTGTCTTTGAAGACGAGAAACAGGACAACTTGCACTGACAACATTTATCCTTTGTACTATGCAAAGCTCTCCTGATTCATCACCTATTCATCTGCCGCAGCCACATTACTGCCCTACATCTGTTTGCATCTTAAATCACAGCCCTACTGCAAACTCTCACTAGTTATGTGCCCTTGGTAAAGTACAAGTACCATTCCAAAATGGTCCACTGGAAGGAGATCTAGGAACTACTGAGGGATTTGAGTATAAGAATTCCACATTATTTTTTCTGTCTTAATTGCTATTTCTCTAACTCTGGTTATTCCTTTTAATCTCTTAAATTTAGCATTTTGTTTATTTGTTTTAAACACTTTAGATCAGAAAGATCCAAGAGCAGTAATTTTTTTTTAGCGCAGAGAGATAATTTCTAGTATTACTCCATTCTGGAGGGGAACAGCTAAAGCCATATTCATACCTTTTTTTGAACCCTGGCTTTCTCCTCCATATATTTAGGCCTGCCCCAGGCATCATGCAAAAATCTTGTAAGCACACACCTGTCAGTCATCAGGAGTATGTCAACCACAAGCTGCAGCAAAGGTAGAAATTTATGAGTAAAACCATTTTTATCTACTAATAAGGAAAAAATCTAGATGGCTCCTTACTGGATCAGGCCAAGGTTGCCAACAGATGTACTGAACAACATCATCTAAGCTTTGGAGGCTGGTAGAACTTGTCTATCATTCTGTTTTTAGGCCTTCAATCATTAATTTTGGAACACGTAACAAGATTTTTGATAACTCAAACACTAAAATAATACATATACATATGTACCTAATGATATGCAAAGATATTCCCCCAAGAAGAACAATACAGAACACACAATCCTAAACCAGAGTCCTTAATATTATCAGCCCATAAAAGGTTTCTGAAGATACAGCCTGTACTTTTATATCACAGAGTTGCAATGCCTTGACCCAAGAGCTTTCCTGAAGAACTCTCATTGTGCCATGTACTTGAACCATTCTCAAGTTACTCCAGAAGAAAGAGAAAACTGTCTCATTTTAGTCAGTTCAGTCATCCCCCTGAGATACAAGCAACAGAAGCAATCACATTTTCCCCAAACACAACAAGCAAGGGCACATCTGCAAGCAGACCAGAACAAGGAAAAATTTTTCCTTGAAGGACTGCTGACAGTTCCATGATAGACGGGAAGAGCCCCACGAGTCTCACAGAATAGATTTTACTTGTGCTCCAGGTAACATTTCCACATCAAAAAAGCCAGAAGGTTTGCAGTATTTGAGACCTGCAACAAAGAAACACCTACTTGTTGTTGTATGGTTTGTGTTACACCTAGCAATATAAATGAAGCCAATGAATGTTTTACAAGTGTGATGTTAGTATTCTGTAAAGGATGTTTCTCCATTAGAAAACCTTGATACTTAAAATGGATTCAGTGGGACTAATAAATTGGTCTAGTAGGTGTTAATCAATAATATAAATGAATAACCAATGAAAAACTGCCACCAGTATGCCAAAGGGGAAATCATCCAAGAATGAAATCGGTGCAATAATACAAGTGTATTGTATCCTTCAACAAATACATGTAAAGCATACTGGATAGAAACCAATTCCCAGTACAAAACTATGTGCTTCTTTAGACAGCCTCAAAATACTTAACTTTATAAAGAATTTTTTATAGGATAGCTTTTTTTTTTTCTTGTTCTAAGCATTAACATGTTGAATTCAAAGATTCATATGCTGTGTTTGTGTACAGGATATTTTGTTTAAATTTTGTAGGGTTTCTCCCCACACACACACATTTAATTATTCTTGCAGACAGCTTTTTGCCAGAGCTCTGAACCCTAGAGGAAAATCCCTGGAGATTTACATGAAAAAAGCCAGCGTTCCCTCTTATTTGCCTATTGAACACATGCACAGTGACAGATTGTTTGGATGGGCAAAGCCTATCCTGTTTTAACATCTGAAACATCTGTCCAAGATCCTCAGACAGTCCGCATGCATTTACAAAGCTCTGACTTTGCTCAGGTTTATAATACTCGTTTTATAGTGATTACAGCACTGCCCATGGCTCCTGCAAGAGCTGAACTTGCTGATTTTTGTCACTCAAAATTCCCTCTCAGGCACAAACCACTAATCTCCCAAGTTCATTTGACTTTCATTTGTTTAAGACTTTTGGCAAAAACACACAGAACACCTGTTACAAATTTTTCTATTAAACTAGACACAAAATCTATATATAAAATTCTTGAAGTTATTGGAATTACTTCTTTGATGACAGAGGAAGCTGAATTACATCTTTCATTTTCCAACAGGGACAAATGAACTAACACCTTCTAAGAATATTTTTGTTCTTTATGTTAAATCTTTCCCCCACCACCACCAAACAACCACTGGCTCTTCTGGCCAGTAAATTTGATCATTTAAAGCCTCACACAGCAGTGTAATAGCACGAGTTGTCAAAATTCATGCTTGTCTTAGAAAGTGCTGAGAAGCAGCTTGTCAGAAAGGGGACTGCTGGTGCACAAAGCCCCAAAGGCAGCCTCATGTCAGAAGCTGCTAACCTTCTCATGAGGGACGAATATCCTTCAGAGCAGCACTGCAGTTTTACAGGTACTGATAGGCAATGCTAATCTCAGCACCACAAAACCACATCACCACTCAACTCAGCCAGTGTTCAAACCTCAGATAATCTTTTCAGTGAAGTTGTGCCTTTACTGTTCATTCAGCACCCAGCATCACCTCTCTGCACAGGGCATCTGAATGCTTCTCTGCCTAATATTAACACACCTCTTTTTAAATCCTATATTCCTTTGGATCAGATAGGTGTGATAGATTATCTAAAAATCAGAAATCAAATAAAAGACAAGACAATAGAAACCAATCAACACCTTATGCAGCTGAACTAGGTATACCAAGGAGTTGATATAGAGGTTCCCCATTCAAACCCTCTTCTATATTATTTCCCACTCATTCCCAACACATTAAATTATATGATAAAATCCCCACTGGAGAGAGTTTGGCCTCAACTCTAAGTTGTCTTTTTATTGTGCCTCCTCAGAGGAGAATAGTTAAAGTAGCAGCAGCTTTGTATCACCTTCACATTTTCCCTCTTTTATCCCTGGGCTAGTCCCATGCACAACAGCTCACACCTAGCTTCATATGGACTCAGAGTCCACTTCTGGCAACCAGGAGCTCCCAGCACATTGAAACATTACAGCCTACTCACTTTTGCTCAGGAAAAGGTGCTTACACTGAACAGGAAAGCAGAAGCCTTTTCAGGCAGCAGAAGTGCCATCCTGGTGACCTTCTGTCAACAGAGGAGTCTTTCAGCCATGAGTTAAGCCAACATTACAGCTACTGCTCACTACCAGGTAGCAGAGCTGAAGACCTGTCTGCCTATCTTGTCTGCAGTCTAGGAAAAAAAACAAACCAATAATAATAAATAGGAGGCCTTTGACAGGCAGCACAAACAGAGTATGTTTTATCAGTAACGCCATGTAAATCAAGAAATGGATACGATACGTTGACAGACGTAATAAAGTGCAGCAGAGGCACAAGTGTCTAGCTCTCACACAGGTATCCAGCAAGTTTTCTGCAGTGACTGGACACTTGTGGCAGGTGCAGGAGGTTATAAGATTACTCCCACGTCCCTGCTGCTCACAGTGGTTTGCTGGCTTTGTTTTAGGTATTTAGCAGACTCTGTGAACCCTTCTAGGCTTGGAATTGATAGCTGAGGTAGAAGATGCTCATCAGAGTTGATACTAAGAGAACATCAGAACATGTTTTTTAAATTCTGTTCTTTCCCCACCTCTGAATTTAGGAATAAAATTTAAAGCACTTTTTTTTTTGAAACATTGGTTATTATGGCTTCTAAAGAAAACATACTATAACACACTACTCAGAGGACATTTAAATGTTGGATAAAATTCACCAAGTCAATAAGAAATATAAAGTATAACACAGGCTGAAAAAAGATAATATTTTATACTTCTCTCCAATTCAACTCAAAGTTTGGGATATTTTCTTTAATCTGAGCTACAGAGAACTGCCCTCATTCCCATCAAAGGTGATTGCTGTAGCTCCCATGTCAACAACTGTTTTAGTAAAAAATTGACTTGTGACAAAGTATGCAATAAAGTCTCAGTATATTAAACAATAAAAGAGTTTGAATACCCTAATCTATATACACCTGCCAGACTAAGACCTATCAATCTGCTGCTAAACTTGTGGATGATATCCAAATATGTACACTATTTCTAGCCAGCTTCTGTAATTTTTAACAAAACTCCTCTACATTCAAGAAATTTCAACCTATTCTTAAACAAATAGGCATTGATTATTTTCTTCAGATATTAGGTTCAGATTTTATGTTAACTTTGAAGGTAAAAATTAATATTTTAGTTGAACTGACATTCTTAGCTATTTATATGGCATAAAAGAAGGCCCAGTAGTGGTGGCATTTTTAATATCCATTATACAAATGTTCACTGCAAAATTCCCGTTCCTTACAGAAAAAAATATGCAGTCTCGTTTCAGCTTCTTTTTAGCAAATCTTTGACTCCAATTCAAGTTATTTTGCTCAATCACATACTGCATCTCATAAAACAACAAAAGTAAATTTGATTAGAGTCTATTCCGGCCTTCCATAAAATTTTGAAGACTTCAGTGGCTTAGGCCTATTCAGAAATGTTTTCACATGTTGTTAAAAAATACATCATAATATTATGGTCTGCAGAATTATACCCTGCACTTATTTAGAAATGCCTAAATAAGTGATAAAAAAATCATTAGTTCGTATCCTTCAGGAAATGAAACAACTCACAGTAAGAATAAAGCAGCCTCCCCAGCACTTCCAGGACAGCTGCTCTATGGTATCCCCATTGTTCGTCATTTGAGCCCACAACAGATAAATAACAGGCCATGAACTCAAACATCTGCACAATCCAACACGTACCTTTCTTGGGATCCCCTTATAAATATGATTCGCATTCTAGGTTTTCAGCAGAGTAAGTTAAACATAACTTTACCATACCAGCACCACCCTGCTACCATTTTTAAGTAATTAACCTGACTTCATAATGTTGATAAATTAAGCCCGTCCATTATCTGAGATATGCTCCATGTTTTCTAGGCTTGAATCTATGTGTGTCTCTGGTATATATATATTTCTGAAGCAACCAACCACACATTCTTCAAAAAGCTCTCACATATCTAACTGCAATCTTGACTGTGCTTCTGCCACCTTTGCAAGTGTTTCCCCCCATTTTTATTTGACATTTGTGGTTCAGGTTTCAACTTCACCTGATCCACAGTTTTCCCCAGATAATTCCACCCACCAAAAGAAAAAGAAAATGCAGGGGAAAGCAGGTGTGAAACAATTCGTCAGCCAGATAGTCAACAGATTATTTACATCTGAAACCTATTAGGCTGGTAAAGTCAAAGTATAAAGAGCTCCAAGATTTGAGCAGACACAAACTTCTAAAATGTGCATGTGAGAAATAGCTAAATATAAAAATTTTAGCCTTTAAATAAATGGATTTTTTTTTAATGAACTTGATACAGCAAGTATTACAAGGTCAATAATACTTTTACTGTTAAAAAGAGAGAAAAAAATTATGAAGGGAGTTTTTAGATGCAGTGTACACACTGATTATACACCACCTATTAAGAGTCACCAATTTTCTCCCTCCTTTCTATTCACATACTTGCCTCCCACAGACAGGTAGGTAACTTTCAGCTACCCTTTATTTGCTTTTCTGGGAAAAGTAGCAATATAGCCAACCCTCCACACAATTTCTCCCTAATTTGGTAAGTGATTAATCAACAAGAATGATGGCAATGTCCATCTCTCCAGTGGATTATGTTATCAGTGCAATAATTTAAACTGCTAAATTTACATGTGGTTCAACTCACACTTCACATAAGTATTCAACTAATGAGAGTTTTCCCCTTGATATTCCTTGCTGTAGCAGCAGCCTTTCGAGATCATGGAAAAAATCTCAGCAACCACTATTTAACACTGCAGTAGCCTTAACGATTGAGGTTTCTAAACCACCTATATCATCCCAACTTCCCAACTAAAGAGAAGAGAAAATTGAACATGCATTGATTCCCCCATATCTTTCCCCTACAGCTCACACACATTGAACTGAACTTTGCACAGAAAAGTAAAGGTTCATGCCATGACACTTGTTAAATCTGTTAGTAAGACGTAAGAACATCTGTCTGAAAATAGATAGAGAACATCCCACCACGGCCAGAAACATTTGGGCCTAGTGTACAATCTGTGTCACACTCGGTGGTGACACAGCCACACTGTAATTCCCTGAGCAACTTAAGACACTGATTCCTGACACTCCTTGAGGATGCAATCCAATGAGATTATTTAGCTGATTCACTCACATTACTGAGTTCATGCTCAGAGATCTGTGGCAGGTAACACACTCTCCGTTCTACACCATTTACAGCAACCAAAGGGAAGCATTTCAACATCTTTTCTGCAAAGGATGTTATCCACATTATAGAGAAAACAGATTATCCCTCAGAGGTAGGACATCTAGTACTGCTTGAAGTCAAATTTGAAAAAGAAAAAAACCTTTTACTCCTCTACATGACAGAACTTCAGTCACTACAAGGCATCCAAGCAACAGAATTGACCCCTAAAAGCCAGCGTGACATTCTGACAGTGATACATTGGTGTTCCTTATGTCAAGGGAGTGCACATCAGCAGCTGGCTGATGCACAAATTGGACACACATCCTTTTGCTGGAATACAACCTCTTTACAAGGCCTTGCCTTCATTCCAGCCTGTCAGGAGAGTTTCTTCCACTGCACCCAGACATATTGCAAGTGTTTTTCCTGTTTGATGAAACAGCAACTCTTAATTTGTTTCCTCCCAAAGTGCAAGATGCAGCCCCAGGGAACCTTCTTCACACATGAAGCATTCATATGTGAAAATGTAATTTAAGGCAACTACTTAAATAATAAGCAATGCTACAAGACTCTCTGTTAATACATGTGGTTTGTAGAAAGCTGACCTAACCTTAGAGGACACTTTCCACTTCAAATATGCAGAATCAAGATTCCATATAGGATTTTTTCATAAATTTAGTTTGATATGTTTAAAATACATCGTTTATGACAGCTCTATTATGAAAATGAAAAAGCACTTTAAAGTGTTGTTGAATATTGGAATGTAAATCTCAGAGCTCCTTATCTCATGAAGTAAGTCTTATTGTGTGCATAAAACACAGTTCAAGTATTTCCTAGAAAACGGATGACAAATCCAGGTATAATCTTCAGACAAAGTTATTTCAGATGCCTAATGCCTGTAAAATTATAACTGTGTCTGGTCCTAAATTTGATGGCCTTTCAACATATCCATTATAAAAACAGTTTTCAGGGTCTTATAATTCAATAATAAAAATTTGATTCAGGGTGCATCTTGGCATAAGAATGTTTGGACCAGAATATACAAGCAAGGGCCCAGAGATGAAGGAAAGTGCATTTTCCTCTGGGTATAGGGTCTAGGCTCTCTCTCTAAAAAGATATTTGCATTTACAAAGTTCATATTTGTATCATTCACATACATGGGATCAATTTCAAGAGAATAGAAGGCAACCTGCATTTTTACCTACCTGCCCTGTAATTCTGCACTAGGCAACTGAAGAACAAAAGCCCTTGCCTCCTACAGTAAAAAGTGAAAGGCATGTGGAAACTCAGTGTTTTAACATGTATAAAAGAGTAAAAATGAAAATGAACTCTTAAAAAAAAACTATTAAAAAAAGCCCCTAAAGTCAGTTTCTAAGAGACATTTTTCTGATACGTAATACTACTTTCAAGTTAAAATAAGAACCACTTAGCTACTGTACTAAATTCCCCAAATTACTATTTTTTAAACTTGATCTAGAAAAGAATAAGAGGACAGGCCACCCTGATGAGGCCTTCCTGCTGGGCTTGGGCTAAGGAGCAACGTAAATTGAGAAGCCGGATCTGATCCTAAAAACTCTTTTCAATAACATGAGACTCTGGCAAGAGCAAAAGGAGAGACTGGCTGGTTATTTTAGCCAATGCACATGTGCTACTGCCTGCAGCTCACAGCTGCTGAATTAGGCAGTGGGAGCAAAAAGACACATGGGCAGGCATCTTTAAGCAGAAAAAGATACAAGCAGCAACGTTTGGACTCGTATTTCAAATGCACCAGTGTCCAGCAACTCTCCAATCCAGCATTACAGCAACAGGCACCACTTTGCATTGTGCCCAGCCACAAATTAAACAGCAGAGAAGAGTTTGCCCACTCCCCAGTATGGCATCTTCAGAGACTGCCAACTAGATGAGGATTAGGGTTTCACTGGCTCTGAAAGTCTAGGAGGAAGAGAAGCAGCTGTGGTTGAGAAGAACTTGGGTACCCAAAAAACAGTCAGTCATCCTCATTCCTGCTTGAAGCATACAATAGTATAGTGAAAAGCCACCTTCCAGAGATTAAACTTGTGGTATAGTGGAGAGAAGGCTAATCTTTCCCACACCCCACCATTCAGGGTTTGCAACATAACTGAAGAGACAAAATGCACGCAAGTGTGACCAAGAAAATCCACAAAGAAAAGAAATAGCAGGGATAATTATAAATGCCCACATGTAATCGGGCTATAGGAACAACTCAAGTAACAACAAAATCATATTAAAATCAGCAGGAGACCAGGAGAAGGGAGGACTCAGCTCAACTATTTTGTGTTGTTTAACTTTTGCCAGTTTCAAGTGCCCTTTTTCAGACATCCATGTTTCCTTTTGCAACAGCCCATTTTTATTATTTTTGTGGTTCTGGAGAAGAGTAGAGGGTCTGCCAAGAAGATTCCTGCTCATTGCTATGTGCCAAATGCAAGTCATAAACCAAATTATCTTTTTCCACTGTTTCTGGAGCTGTGCTCTAAACAGCAACACTCCCCCGAACTATAATGCACACATACCTCAACCACAATCACACATGACATGAGTTCTCTGCCCTTCTGCCTCTGCCAGGAGGCTTCCATGACCTGAGATGTACTTGGGACATTGCCAGGTGGCTCATCTCCTACCCTTTTATTTGTAGCTAGCAAAGGTATTTTAATAGAATGTACAGACTCTTTACTATTTGCAGTTGGCATTTAAATCTCTGCCTTGATGAGCTGTGTATCCTCAGCCAGGCACTGACTCACCAAATGAGCTCCTAGCCTTTTTCAGAAATCAGGATATTGTCACAGAAGGAAAAAAAAAAAAAAACCTCTATTTGTAATGGCAACTCTAAATTTTGCTATTCAGAAATAGATGTGAATCCAAGTCAAAACAGTGACTGAATTGCCTACAGTCAAGTGATGACACAGCTACAAGTTTTTCTAAGGTAGGTTGTTTGGGAGGCATTTAAGGCTTTTTTTGGGATTCTTTTGGGAACTCAAAAACATGCGTAAATTTTTAGTAATATCATTGAAATGCCTCTTTTACAATTGAGAACCACTTAAAACCTAGTGGGCAGTTGAGATTCCTTTCATTTCAGTAGATAGCTGTCCACATTCTGCTTTCCCTCTTCCTCTCCCAAGTCCTTTTCATCATCACATTATTATGCTGTATCAGTTAACATAAACAATGCCACAGCAGCTAAGTCTCCAGTAATTTATCAAATATCTCACTAATGAGAAAATTAAGATACGCTGACATATTTTACTAAGAAAAAATTTAAGATATCATCTCAGTTGGTTTATACACTTAAATGCACATTTTACATGAATAAGCCTCTCCCAACGATGCACAAGTGTGCTGCACCAGACCTGTAGTAATTGCATATTGCATCTATTCATGCATGAAGAAAGGCTTATGTGAAAGTTTGTCTTTTTTATCCTCCCCATCCCAATTCAGACACCTGACTGTCAGGAAAGGCACGTTTATTTGTGAGAAACAACATACCACCAGCTGCATATAATCAAGCCTAATGAGCAGTTCCTTGCTTCTTTATATTTTTCTTTAACAGCCGCATTTTTTAAGGTGTGAGGTTCCTTCTTTAATCAAAAAACGCCTCTGTTGCAAAAGCAACAGTCTGTAGATCTCTGTGTTTCTTGCAGTACCCTCTACATCCTCCCCATTAACTGACCACAATTAATCAATAGTCAATTCACAACTTCTTTTTCAGACAAGCATGGATACTTCACTTCTACACTGTTGGAGCTGAATAAAACACAGGAACATACTGAATATCAAGAGTATGCAAGTAAAGTCACGACAGGCCATGCTCAAAGACCACACAACCTGAATATGGATTTATTCTTTGTGTGATTAAATACAGCGGCACTTACAAAAGCAGCATCCTGAAAATACAAGAAAACGAGATCAAAGAAAACACAGAAAAGTACTAGTAAGTCACAAAGAGCATGGGGTTCAAATAGAGTAAGCACCAACAAACTAACCTTAGAAATACAGTACCCTTAGGGGAATCATTGCATCACCATTATGTTAAAAACCAAGCCTGAACACAAATACACACCCTCACCAAAGACAGCCTAGAAAAGACTCTGCAAAGATTCAGGTTCACTCCACTTTGAGCAGCAAAATAACTGCTATTATTCTGAAACTGTCCATGCTTTATTTAAAACTAAAAAAAAAAAAACAAAAAAAAACAAAAAACCATTCTGTGGTACAGGACTACAAACCGCTTGTCTTCAAGTTTCAAACTGTGAAATTCTGAAGAAAGAAACAGCCTTAAAAATTACTATGGACAAAGATGCTCAGGGCAGAACATATGGTAGCCTCCCTGATCAAGAAGAATCTCAAGATGTTCTGTGACAGGAATTACAGTCCAAGTATCAAGATTATCCAGAGCTCTCAATTCCATGTTTTGAGAACTACAAATAAGGTTTTTATTACAAATACTTAGACATTCTTTCAGTAAATTTTCACTTGAGACTCTGCTGCATTCAAAACCAATTCCACCATTACAGTTTGTGTGGAGTTTTTGTCAAAAGATATCAGTCATTTTCTGGTTAAATCTCCTCTATCCACAGCTTTTCAAACATTCACCAATCACTTGCTCTTGAGTGTGCATACATGTGTATATATATATTTCCATGTTTTTATGTTGTTCCTGGTGTCTGATAGGAATAGTGTATTTGGAAAAAAGTATCACAGTGCCTGCTAAAACATGATAACTGGCTTTTACATAGCATTTAGACAGCTTCTAATAAAGTCATGCAAAATTTTTGAGAACTCAAGTTTAAGGTATCTGTTTAAGTGCTAAAGAAACTTGAGGGGATTAAGTAAACCATTACAATCAGCAAAATTGGAGTGTTCCTGAAACTTTCATCTTTATCCAAAAGCAACAGTTTAGTAGATGATGTTTTTAACGTAGTCAGTACATATTCTCCTAACATATTAAGATATACATGTTCAGATATACAGACATATAGAACACCAAAGATAACATTATTTACGACTGAATGCAGAGGAAATAAGAGCTTAAACTCTGTAGTTAGGTCAAACTCCATTTTTATTTGTAGTATATTCTATGAGAAAAAAAAATAAATCAAAATTCAAACCTAAAAATATTTTTAAAGTAAAACCACTATTTGTTTGTTTGTTTTTAAATACTCCCAATATTCTTGGCTGCAGAATCTCTCCTGGCCAGAAGACAGACTAAAAGCAAACCAGAAAAGTCAATTATAAATATGCTTGCTATGATACCAGATTAAAGGGACTGCACTCTTTTGTTGGGAATTACCTAGAGTAATATGCATTCTCATTTTACTTTTGGCTTGAGTACCTCCACTAGCCTGCACTGCAAACCGTTTTCTTTAATTCAGTGATCTTAACATATTTTAAGCAGATGTATTGTCAAATGTATTACATGCCAATCTGTTTATCATTAAAATGAAAAATCAATATGTCCAATTCAAGCGTAAACAGGAGTTGAATGTTCAAGCTGTCATTGAAGATGACATATAATTATTGAATATGATTTGTGCTTGGCAAATTATTATTTCCTGAAAAGGACAACAGACAGTAGCAAGGAACTTTTCACAGCAAGTTGGTATAGTGCCACTTATGGTCAGGGAATTAATTTTATGAATGCAGAAAGATACCTATGCAGCCAAAAGAAGCAATGAGAAAACAATCACTTAAATTTAATCATTATGTACGTTCAGCTGATGAGAGAACATGTAGCTTTACATTACTGGGCTGAATCCAGACTTTTATTCAAAACAGGAGTACTGAAAATAAGAACTTTAAAAAATACTATGAGGTTTCAGTTCCGGACCATTAATTTTTCAGTCAAATCAAACTCTCATTTAATTGAATCCTGATGCTAAAACTTGGATTCTACATGAAAAATTTGAAACGAAAGAACACAGAATAATTTGTTATGTTGAGCTATTCAGCCCAATATGTCTAGAAAAAAAAAGTAAGACAAATTCAAAATAACATTAGTCTGCTTTCTGTGATGACACAGAACTAATAACAAAAGGAAACTAAACTTGGTCCTGGCCAAGAAAGTAAGTCCTTAATTACCACTACTTTCTAGCAGATACTTAATTTTAATACAAACTTGTAAAATGACAGAAAATACTCGGCAGGAATACAATATCTATTAGTATGTTACTTGGAACATCCCCTCCAAAAAAAGAAAAAAAAGACAACATTTCACAAGCAACTATCAATTTTAGGAAACCTCTTTCAGCCTGTACAAAAAAAAAAACTTGCCTTTCAGGAGGAGTAGAGCAATTTCTAAAAAAAGAAAATTACCTCTAAAACTGTGTCAAATCAAATATTTAAACACTATAGAGATGGAGAAAAATGCCACTTGACTGTCATACTTTTAGCTTGATACCAAAAGAGAATTTCAATTCAGAAAAGGAAACAGGAGTTCTTCCTCTTGTTTTGAATTGCAATTTACAGAAATATCTATATTTGACCTTTTTAGTGAGCTTAAATTAACATTTTTTTCCTTCTTGAATCTCATAATTCTTAATCCCTTCCAGTACCAGTTAGCACCAGCTGGATAACAAAAGAAAAAAGGCCCTCCACATCATTCAGCTAACCAGCTATAAACTTTGCCATACAGACAAGGACATGCTGAAAGTATATGGCAGCCTTCAGCTGGGGAGCTGAAAGTATCCTGGTTCTGCTGAACAGTTGACAGCTTCTATTTGCACGTGAACCAAAGCATCTCAGTATTAAAATAGCCTTGGTACACCAGAAACCATCTAAGATTTCAAACAACCATGATAGAGAAGTCAGTGTGCTGCCAGGTCAAAAACATTAACAGAAACCCAAAAACCCATTTATTCTTCCTAATAGCAATCCTATGGATAAGGACAAAAGGTGAGTGAACGTTGGGGAGGAGGGGTGAAGAAGAAGGCAGGAAAAAAAAAAAGCCAAAAACATTCTAATTACAGCTAAATCATTTGCATTCTTCACCAGTTACCCCTGTCTGTGGGGTTCACAGCTTCAGAGCACCAAAAACATGTAGTATTTCTATTTTGCAGATAGGAGAAAACATTAGACTCTTACTTCAACACTTTTTCATGTAACAATTAGCTAGGATAAACTAAAAGTAGCATTGTTACGGTAATTGATGATCAGGAAGAGTAAGTTTTATAACCCTTTCACTGCACACTATATTTCATTGGCACTAATTAGAATGCCAGGCATTTAGCACATCTACAGATTGTACCAGATATATCAGAAGTTAAGCACCTGAGCACTAATTTTGACACTTCTAAACCTACTCTTATTACATTTCTCTCCCTCTCCTCAGGTCAGACTTTTTGCAAAACTGAAGGCTACATTCTAACATCTAGATTACAACTACATTTCACAAACCCTCAAAGATGCAGCCTGATACTCCTGATACTCAGTTGGTATTCCCAGCTGCATATAAATAAAAGCAGTTTCTTCCATTCAGCAAAAATACACACACTTTAATCTCAAAAAATATTTTTACGTAATTGAAACAAAAGCTTTTGTGTAATATGACAGTTCAATGAGGTAGAAACCCAAGGTTTGCTAATAATCTTTTGGATACTAACCTGCTAATACAAAATTCCCTACTACATTAAAATTCAGCTTTACATTGACAAAAAACAACATCTCTTATGTTACTGCTAAAACTGGGACTATCCAACCTTTAATAAGGGAACAGTGAAGAGTTTGACCCATTTAAGGTAGTGATAAGAAAGATAAAGCTAGCTAATTTTTTCTGTTACTTGCTTATAAAGGTACGGCACAATTCCCTTACGTACACATTTACACATATTGAATATATTAGCACTATTAATTCAGAAAAATAGCAAGCTGAACACAGTACATTATCAAAGAAAGTGATAACAAAACCAGAAAGGAGGAGGAAATAAAAGGAGACTTAATTTGCTTTGGTTTCATAGGAGGAAAAAAAAAACAAACCATAAGACCAATGAGTTGTACCAATGAGCAGAAACAGACATCCAAACACACCCAGTCCCCACCTTCCCTTGAAAACCTTATGCCAGGTAAAGAGCTAAGGAAAGGATAGCTCAAACCAGGAAGCACAATATTTCAGATATACAGAGAAATTGCCAAATCTAGGACCAAAGGAAACTGAGACTATAGAAAAGCAGAAGTTTTCTGCTAAGTCAAAGTATTTGCTAGTAAGACCAGTCCACAGACATTTATCAACCACATTAATAACAGATAAAATCCTCTTGATCATAGGTCAGCCTAGTGCACTCTTTAAGCACGTGTGCACTTCCTAACTCCCATTCTGTTATATTAGCCACTCAGAAAACAGTATTCAGCCAGCAAGGATAGGCTGGTTCCCTCCAATTTGCACAATGCAGTTTCTAGAAGACATAAACTAACTTGGCCCCCCAAACAATGAAGCCACCCAAGAAATAGAGAATTTAGGCTAAAACATCAGCTCTGTGGATGTAAGGTCTCCACAGCATACCTTCTTGACCAGAGCTACTTAGCTTTAAAGACTTTTTCTGGATATGAACACAAACTCCCGTTCTGCTCATTATCAGGAATTATTTAGAAGTCTGAGTAACTAAATTTCACCTCAGTGAAAGAGAAAAAATTCCCAGCAGACATCAAATCCATCAAAAGACCAAGGATTTTTCTGGTAAATACATTACAGAGTTACACTAACCTTCAGGATAGGAAAAGGCAGGTGGCATAGAAGGATAATGAATGGAATTACTGAAACTGACTCTCCCTCCACAATTAATTCTTGGGATGGAGCAAGGATTCTCTAACACTTCAGCTTCCCAAGACAAAGAAGCCTTCAACCCCAACAAAAATAGTTCTCCCAGAGCTGGTATTTAAAGTGCCAGCACCTGACTGGAGTTAACAGGTGTTAGCAGTTACAGAAATGGTGCTGTTGATAGCTAGTAGTTTTCCTAGCCCTGCCTATTGTGGGACCAATTGTTTTGATTGCCTGTAACTGTGCTAAATGTTAAGTGGGAAGGCAGCACTGTTCTGTGTAGAAGCATCATTCTAGGAAAAAAGTCAGCCATTAATAATCCTGTAACCTATTGAGAGAAGAGAAAGATAAAACTTTTTTCTCTTCTAAAAACTTAGATGTTAAAAAAAGTCTCTTTTTCAGTAATATGTAGCATATGGGGCAAGGTAAGGTTCCTCATTAGAGTGAGTTTTCTGTGTTGCTAGGAAAATGCATAAGGATGAATTCTAATACTTGTATAAATTGCATGTAAACATTTCCAGAATGGAAACCTAGAGTCAATGTGCAAGACCAAAAATCTGGAAAGCTTATGTGGGAGAGAGAGACCAGAGAAACAAGGAAAAGTCTCCAAAAAGTGAGTTCTCTGGCAGAGTGATGGAATGGGAAGATCACAATCAACTCTGTAGTTCATCCTTCCAAGAATAAAAAAAAGCACCCTTCAGAAATGCCTAAATGATGTGAACACGCCTCCCTTTTGCATTATCATTTCACCTGCAAGTAGAGAATTACTCATTGCTTGTAGCACAGCTCAGCAGGCGTGACAAACAGCCCGAAAGTGAAACGTGTTGTGTTTCATTGTGCTTCTGCAGATTAGGAAAACCCACAGGCAGGTTTTCTAAAGAAACAGGCTGTCATTTGACACCGTCTGGGTAGCCTCAGCCTCCACTACATGTGAGGTGACACTGACAGGCCTTTCCAGGTACCGGGAAGGGACAGAGTTTGGCAGGCTGCTGCCCATCATGACCATTTCTGTGCCCATTGAAACTTCAGCATGTCCAGGCACTATAAAAATCCTTACCTGCTTGTTCACAGGAAAACTTCTGCCATAGCAGCAGCTGCAACTCCTGCTAAAGTATCTGGAAATCTTTTTCTCTCACCCCCCTGTCTGTGAGGTGCCAAGAAGGAGCCCAGCTGTTCAGCGCTGCATTGCTGATTTCTTTGGAAAAGCTTAGAGAAGCAACAAGTGGGCTTCTTTCTTTTTCTGTGGGAGAAGAGAAGCTTTTATAACTGGAGAAAAAAAAAAGAAAAAAAAGAAAATGAGCTCAGGACTTTTCACTATTCCCTTGCCCTGTGTGAACTCAAGAATCTGAAAATCTTCACGCTCACCGTATTTTGAGCCTTTCTCTGCCATCTTGCAGCTCTCAGAGCTGCAAAGGCAGTGTCTCTGCCTATCACTCTCAGGGCTACATAGGAGGCAAAGCACATATTTCAGGCTTCTCATCTTTTTGCAGAGAAGTGCAGTCTGCTACTGAGCACACTCAAAAAAGATCTTATCATGCCTTTTAAAAAGATTTTTCTCCCAACCAAGCAAAGAGGGAGTGGCCAATGTCATCAATATTCTTGCCATGTTTTATAGCTCAAACATCAGATCACTCATGCTGTAACGCAGTTTATAAAGTGTGTTTGGAGGGAATGAAAACAAAGCAAAAAATTTGGTGTTTTTTTTTTTTTTACTGCTTGCAGATCAAAAGGCTTACGTGCCATACTTCCACCACAAAGCAAATGTTTGTGCTAAGTAAACTCCCAACAATTGAGATTATAATGAAAGCACTAACAGCAATTTTTGTTGACCTACAGCTCACTTATAATCACAGGTATATTCAGTAGCTTTTAAAATCTGAGAAGACAGAAATAACTTCATAGCTGTTCTTATAATGCAGTATTTTCTGAGCCTCCCTGCTTTAATTTGGACTTTCCTTTCACAGGAAGGTAATTGCCACAAAGTTTTCATGGCCTCTTGTGTTCCCAGCGCTCTAAGGCAAAAAGAAAAATCAGTTAAAGACAAATAGGCTGTGTGAAAATGTTTGGTCTCAGAAACCAGGAGGGAAAACAATAACCAAAATGTGCCATAGCTACTCAGTAGCAGGCAAAAAATAAATCAGATAAATCAGCTGCAGAAAGATCTCCTTCAGTCTCCACCAGTCTGCCACCTGCTGAAAAGGTCTCTTTCTTTTCTCCCTAAAGTTTACATGGGGAATACATTCTTTTAAATAGTATGATGCTAAAGACAGAAAGGCACTATGACTCTTATCCCCAGAAACAGTGGCACGAGTAAACCCTGCCCAGGATGGAAAAAGCTTGCAAAATAACGCCAGTAGAGAGCAGACAGGAAAAAAATTGAAATAAGCAGGTGTGAAAAGAGTTCTGCTCTGAGATCAGTGGCTGTAGATACCATGAGCAACTCCACAAAAATGTTCCATGAGGGTTTCATGGAGCATCCCCTGTTAGAGTCAAAGGTGAAGGGATGGCCCAACTGAATGGAGAACTGGTTTATGTGGCATGCTCTCCCCAGGACATTCTGTCGACACCACCAGTGAAAGCAGCTGGGGAGAAGATTGCCTCCTGAGGAACCAAGCTGCCTCTGTGTTCAGCAGGGTGGTACAACACTGGCAGAACTGGCAGATGCACTGTTCTCCTGATAAGCAAGATTCCTGAAAGCAGAGAAATGTAGGGGAGAAACCTGCCAGCAAGCTCTTCTGTTTTCTTGTTTGCTGGAGTGATTTGAATACACACATATTCCCAAAATCAAAATTTTCCCCAAAATTAATACAAAAAATATTTTCTCTTTTCTTGTCAAGTTTGACCTCAGAGTGTTTCTTCTATTAAGAAGAAGAGTATTAAGACACTCCTACAGTGTACCCATAAACATATCTTTTAGCTTAAGTGCCAACATTTTGTGGGGTTTTTTAATCTGGCAGTATTTCCAACTCTATTCTTTATTTTATTATATCCACATTCTGCTTCCAAATACTTTTAGGCAAACATGCCTAAAAATACAGCTTTTCATGATTGCCACAACGTCATCAAGAGCATTTTTACCTCACCTGCCATATCAAGCTAACCATAAATTTGAATAACAGATCACATCATAAATTTCATCAGAACAACTGTTTTTCTGAAAGCAATCAACATCTTCTCTGATGGAGGAGGTCAGAATAGCTCCATATAAAATTAGGGAAAGGAAAAATAAAAATAAAGTACAGAAGTAGCCCTCAGCTGGTGAAGAAAATTTAGCACTACGTCTCCAAGTAAAATACTTTTTAAATGCAGTGTCTAATAAGGAGCCAGCACCCGTACACAGTGTATTACAGTGAGTGAAGGAGCTTGGCCGTGCTCCCAGATGGAAAACGACCCACCAGGTGCCGCCACCTTTACCCTTCCTCAAGCAGTTTTCACAAAGGCCACTTAACCCTCCTGAAGCCTGGAGCTTTCCAAAGGCTGGGGCAGAGCCTGGCTGGCCATCCTGCCTGTCCAGCAGTGACCCTGGGCTGGCACAGGGGCAGCACGTCCTTCGCCATGGCTCAGGGGCATCAGGGCTGGAGCCTCCCCTCACAGACACAGGGCTTCCCAGGCTGTCCCAGTTTAACAGCTGGGCTGCTGTTAAGCTCCGTTTCTCTCGTTTTCAGCCAGCTCCTCAGGCACTGAAGCCTGTCTTGACTCTGGTCACATCCCGTCACCTCACGCCATAGAGGAAGGCAGTGACAGGTGTCCCTGCCTGAGCAAGGCTTCCCTGTTCTGGGGGGGATTTTGTCCTTCTCACCCTGCTGCAGGCAGGGATGGGGGTTTGTGATCCCCTGCACTCCTGGGTGGGTTTGTACATGTGCCAGCCGAGGGTGAGGAGGCACAGCAGAGCTGCAGTGAGGCTGCTGTGGGGCTGCCCCTCAGGCAGCCATGAGCTGCCATGAGCCTGTCACAAACAGCTCCAGCCGTCTCCAAAGGCCAGCTAGTGCAACAGTCCCACCACCTACCAAAACCTGACTGCACATCCCAAAAACTCATACCAGAACTCCAGAGCACACACAACAGCCCTTCCCAAATATTCTTACCAAAAAAAACCCGTCAACCAGGACAGAAGATGCGCTCCAGGGCCTTCCACGGTGAGCGGGGGGCAATTGCGGTGAGGGACTGAGGGTGTGGGGGACCTGCACCTGGGCAGGGAGAGCCCAGAGAAGGCAGAAAGGAGACAGAAATGTTTGCTCTAAGGAGTGATGTGAGATCAGACAGACAGTGTTTTCAGTGTGCATCTACCTTTTCAGCCACGTGTGGCTCGGCAGAGATAGCAAGACCCAGGACTGGATCGATTGCACATCATCACACTGAATGATCATGAAATCATGTGTGAGAGGAGAGCAAAGTCCAAGTAATGCACATTTGCTTCACCTGCTTCAATAAGCTTCATCACAACTGTGTTTGCCCAAAGGAGGAAAGAGTCCTGTTTTGTAACAAAACCACAATATACAGATAATTTAGGGTCATTCTGGCATCATTTCTTCCCCTTCTCCTTCCAAAACACTCAAAAGCCTCAGCCAGAGATCACACATATTAAGTGGAGCATTTTACAGCTTGAGAGAACTGGCAGCAACAAAGGCAAGTAAGACACAGGAGAAGCAGTCACTTGATGAAAACGACAGAGGGTCCCAGAAGAGGTTGAACACAAACACTGCCAGCACTCGTGGCATGAGGGATGGGTCCCTCCGTGCTGTGACAGACAGGAGGTGTGACATCTTGCCTGCCTTCCAGATGAAAGTGGCAGGGAGACCGTGACACTACAACACTGGCAGCACTGTTGTAGTGTAGTACCTGTTTTTTGAAAAATGTGACATCCTCTTCAGCCTACACCTGCAGCACTTACCAGAAGGGCTAATTTTACCATGTATGGATGCAAATAAATTAAGCAACTATACAGAAATCCTGGGTTTCCATAAGCTTTGGAAAAGGTTTTCAAAGCAGCATAGAGAGTTGTGTAAAAAAGAAACTCCAAGTAGCACCTCTTCTAGGGTTTGTCTACTAAACTCCCAAATCTTTCAAATTTGAATCCAGCTCCTGTAAGATAACAAGGAGAGGTTTCATTCATTCCCTTTGCTACAACATGGCGCTGCTGAGAAGGAAGTTCAATGGCAGTATTGCAAAATGTCAGGTATGTAGGGAGAAGACAAACATGTTAAGTACACTGTACAGTATGCAGGATGTGGGCAAGCTATGAGCTGAAAATTTCTGTCACAAACGACTGAAGCCATATAATGAGGCTTGAAAATGAATGCTAGGCTGTCTAATTTCTACTGATGGGTGGTGCCATCC
Organism: Thryothorus ludovicianus; assembly: GCA_013397245.1. NCBI lineage: Eukaryota > Metazoa > Chordata > Aves > Passeriformes > Certhiidae > Thryothorus > Thryothorus ludovicianus. The sequence goes on along the minus strand of VZTB01017316.1, from coordinate 407,838 downwards.
TATGAACCAGAATTTTGAGGAGCTGAGGCTCAACAGAGAGTATAAAGCTCAGGTATAATTATGGAGTCGTGGCTGCCATACCCAAGCAGGTGACCCACTGGAAATGGGAAAGGGGGGGAAAGACACAGAAAACAGGGAAGTCATCAGCCTTACTTGATGGGCAGATGTGATCTGCTGGGACTGGCATTTACATGGAAAGGACAATGCCCCTTCAAAGCTAACAAGGGTACAAAATGCTAAGCAACAGCCTACTGGGCTTTCACAGCCTGGGTCCGGCCACTGCTGTGAGGTGGACAGAATCAGATGCCAAAATAGCTGCTAATCCCAGCCCTCAGATTTCTGATACTAAAATAAAGAACAACCACTCATGGGAGGGGGGATGGGGGTGGGAAATAGAAAGAGAAAAGGGGATGGGGGAAAATGATGCATATAAAGGGTGGGTTTTGCTTTGTCCTGCAGAAACAGCAGCCAGAGTAGGAAGAAGGAATGTGCATGTGTGTGTACACCATGTGGGACAAAGGCAGTGTATTTCTCTTCAGCCAAAAGCATGCTGTCATCTGTCAGCGTTGTATGCCTGTGTACAAGCAACACCAAACACTGTTTGCCTCACAGTGCCTTCAACAATATGTTTAGCATGTTGATTTCCTCATCTGAGTTTTCCTTTTTGCTCCCCTGCTTGGAGTGTATACATCTAGTTTTGATGACACTCTAACAGCTGGCTGCAGACAAGTCGCAGGCTTGCATGTCTGGCCGAGTGTAACACACACATATGTGCACGCACACTCACACGCACACACACACGCACACATCCCCCTTGTCTTGACCTCTCTCCCCTTCTCCTCTGAGATCTGCTGCACTTGAAGTGTTTTCCTTAGCAACTCCCTTCCCAGGCTTGCCTCCCTGGCCCACGGAGGGATGCTCCCCAGACCTGCTTTAGATCTGGGCGAAAGAAAGAGGGCTTGGCGGGGTGCGCGCAGCCTGGGCACCCGGGAGGAAGCGCGGTTTCCCCCCTCTGGCCCCTCCGCAGCGCCCCGCGGCTGCCCCGCGCCCGCGGGCTCGCTGGATCGCTGCGCCGGTGGACCGAGAGCTCGGGCCTGCGGGGAGCAGAGGCTGGGGCGGGAGGGGATGGGGTCATCTGGGTGCAGGGCTGCGGCTATAGCAGTGGGAGCAGGAGACACGAAGAGTTTCTGAGCGGTTAAAAATGTTAAAAAAGTTCGGATAAGCAANGGTCAGGTCACCTCGTTTCTCAGATCAGAGCCCCATCAGAAATTCTTTCAAGTGTCCTTCTGCGTCGCCAAAGACGACAACAGCAAATCAATAAGTGCTTGAAATGAAAGGGGGTGCTGGCTAGCCCCCGAGGCTACAGATTTTCGCCACG